>CM033693.1:21141792-21629292 GCA_019514585.1 Dendrobium officinale
CCCCACTCATTGTTAGCCTGGACTATTCTTTAGAGTTTAACACCCTAACTACTTTCTTATTGTGCTTGATCTTTTTTTAGCTTTTTCTTTACCCTTCTCCTTTAATTATGAGCTTAAGATGGGGAAATCAGATCCTCATTTTCCTGCTTCCAACATTCAAAATACATGACATCAAAGAACCTTTAAATTTTATTAGCTTTAACTTTGTTCCATTGGGATTAATATTTGCTTTTCTTAGAATCTTGTTAAATTACCTAGCATAGTCTTATGTCTTCACATCTTCTACTATTGAACTATCATTATTAGAATCATTAGCTTTTCGGCTATAATTTTCTACTTTATTTTCTCACCTAACATCAATCTATCTTCGACTTGTTGAAACTTTACAATATGAATTAGGTTGTTTGACCTAAGGCTTATACCCTGGCTAACCAAAGGGGTGGGAGATAAAATTGTTAATAAAAAATTGTCCCTCTTTTTGAATTTTTAAAACCGAGAAAAACTTTAGTAGATTTTTGTAAAAAACAAAGAAAACATTTTTTCAACCACATAATATAAAAAGTTTAAAAATAAAAGCAGTTGAAAATAAAGATACACAAGATTAATAGTGATTCGTCAAACATGACCTACATCCACGCCCCTAGATGAACCCTCCGAGTATTGCCACTAATACCACTAAGCTACTCTCCTTTTGCCAACCACAGCAAGGCAAGAAAACCTTAAAACTAAACTTTCTTCCAACAACTACTTAGTTGTGTAGAGAACCCGTCCTCCTTTTACACTCTCCAAGTGTTGGCTTAGAAGAGTTATTCGCCCCTTTCATCACTCTCCAAGTGTTGGCAGAGAACCCTTCAGGCCTTTCAACTCTCCGGGAGTATTGGCAGGAGAACCCTTCAGCTTTCATCACTCTCCGAAGTGGTAGGCAGAAGAACCTTCAGCTGTTCACACTCTCCAAGCTGTCGGTAAAGAACATCTTTTCGGATCTCCTGTACAGACAGATCTTCTCACAAGAAAATATAAGGATGAGAGAAAAGAGTTAAGTAATAAAAAAATCACAAGTGGAGATCATACCTTTGAGTACCAAGTGAATCCTTCACGCTCCAGTAGTAAGAATCCTCCTTCAACAAACCTCTCTCACACTCTATCCATAACTCTCCCTTCAAGTTAACACGAAGAACAGTAAGCAAAAAGATGATTAAAGACATTTTAAGTGGACCTTATATTAGTAAAGATACAAAAAACCTATCCAAAAATGCCGACTTTCAAGTAGTACACAGTCGATCATAAACCCGAACGATCGTTAGATCGTCATGTATGAATAGTGTTAAAACAGTTACATACAAACCCAAATGTGCATTGGGATGAAGTTGACTTCCGTACACGATCATTGTCCCGTACGAACTATTGATTTCGTCCCGTTCCGAGTTTGACGAATAGTTTTATTTTAAAGCCATAATAAAACATAACTGCAAATGATCTATATGTCCAAAAGAACAGAGAACATCGTCTATCCTGGGTCGAATGTTTAGGTTTTATCTGGATGTAACACACACAAACTTTGTGAAATCCGAGGACATCATCCTGAACCGGAACTATCCATTTCATCTGGACCTAACGAAAAGTACAAACAAGAGAATCCAGAGGAGATGCGTCTAGGGATGAAACTAGCAATTTTTGTCTTGATGAATAGTTCAATCTCATAATCCAATAGAAGATTGTCCTGGGCACGAACATAAATTTCGATCTGGACGAAGACAATTCAATCTCAGGTAATCCAAGAGAAGATCATCCTGGGATGAACCATCCATTTCATCTGGATGAACAGTTTCATTGTGAGAATCTAGAGAGCATCATCTAGTGATGAATAGGAGAATTTCATCTCGATGAATTAAGGACTTAGAAAGATTTTCTCACTTCCTGTTCGTTCCATTGCTCTTCCCATGGAGATAACTGACTTAGATCGTCCCGTATGAACTTGGTGTTCATCCCGTATGATCAGTAATGATTTTTTAAAGATCTCCCTAAGTGTGTGTGTGTTAAGCTACTCTCATTACAATGATTCTCTTTCAAACTCAATATAATGAAAAATACAAGCTTCTAATTTTATAAACTATCTCATGCTGAACTTAATTTGAAGTCTTCTTTTAGTCTGGAGTTCGGATTTATCCTAAAATGTTAGTCCACACAAGAGAAAAAACAATTCTTTCAAAAAATATTAGGAGAATATAATACTTAAAAACAATAATATATTGGAATCATCAAAATTATACAAGTTTGCAAGAATGATAAAACATGCAAATACAACTTTCTGTAACACAACTCACTCCATGCTCATAGAAATGAGATATCCAGGCAAGTTATCAATTGAATACATATTTAGATCTTTGGATTCACGTAATAATAATTAATTTAGCATCATAGGAAGAGGACTTCGTAGACACGTAATTTTTTTTTAACTTTTCAAAATTCTTAAGTTTACTACTACCTAAAGCATCCAGGAATATCACAATTTGAGTGAACCTAGTAATACATTTAAAAAAAATTGACTCACTAGGTTTTCAATATCAAATAGCTCAAAATCATGGCGGCCAGAAATTTTAAAACCTAGATTATTTCACCTCATTAGATTTTCTAGAAATGAAAATTATGATGATCAATAGAATGTTTCGTGTCCATGTAATTGAAAATCCTTCCCCATTATTATTGAATTCCAAGTTAGCCATTGAATCTTTTTCAAAAGTTTTCTAAAACATAGTTTTTGAATCACACTTTGATACCATTTGAAAGCTCATGAAGGTTTTTAAATCTCAAGAGAACCAGCACGAGGCTACAAAGGGTGGGGTGGTAGAATTGGTTTATTAAAAAGAAAAACAAAAAGAAAAAAAAAACTTTTTATAACTTTTTATAATATCCAAAAATACGATAATTTTTATCACTATATATAAGTGAAGTGAATTACTTTCATAATAACAAGAAGATTAGAGTTTTTAATGCATAGTTAATCACAGAAAAATACAGAATGAAAAATTATAAAGAAAAACAAACACCAAAATTTTAGTGGTTCGGAACAAACCTAACCTACATCATCCCTACCGAGAACCCTTTATTTCACCCCCCAGTTAACACACTAAAACTAGTTTTCTTTTTTATTGTCTCTATTCATACAACAAAGGCAAAGAAGTCTTACAAAAATCTCTTCCACCAAACAGGTGCGCGGCAGAGACCTTTCTTTATTTTACCCTCCTTGTGAACGGTCATAAAATCTGGATTCCTTTTTTACCCTCCTAGTGAAGGTAGAGAACTTGGAATCCTTTTACTCACTCTTGGAGATGGTCGAGAACTACAACCTAATGTTCATTAGAATGTCTTCCCTAAGAGCCCACCAAAGGATCAAGGAAAGAAACTTAAAAGAAGACATGCATGAACTTTTCTTAGAGTAACCTTGTGAATCATCATAACACACATCTCCCCCAAAAAAAGCTTTTTTTGCCCTCTTCTCTTCTCATCCTAAAGCACTCAATAAACTCCTTCTCTATGCTCCTCTCAAGACAATTATCAACAATTCCTTTCTGAAATACGAACATGTGAGATTTTTGAATAGAAAGCATCTCAAATAAGACTTTATTAAATTCTAGCATTTAAGATCAATCCAGTACAATCCTACAATTATGTTGTATGTTTAGTACAAAAATAACCCTTTTTAGATAGTACAAACTATATTATCATGTACAATCATTTTTACGATTTTGTAGCTGCATCATCTTGTACAAAATAGGTGACAATAAAATTTTCATCTTATCCACTACTCAGCTTGTACTGTATGAAATTTGGGGACTCATCATATACAATTAGTTAAAAAACTATAGTATTTGTCTTCTATGATAGGCAAACCATAAATTATCCATCTCATGTATCACTCGGGTCATACATCACAATTGTTACAAATCATCGTTTGATAGTGAATTGATCAAAAAAATTAACCATAACTATTCCTCTAATCACAAAGTTCAAATTTAGGCATGATTGTCATATATCCTAATAGTACGATGAGTATCGTATGGTATATTTAGAGTAAAATTTAAATTTTAAAATATTGCTTTAAATTATGATTGGCATCTATTTCATCATGATTAATAACTGATTTCATCCATATATATGATAGGGATTGTCTAGTATGAATTAGTTTTAATCAATCTAAATTAATAGAAGTGCTCTAACTAATAATATTTTGGTCATCTAATCATCCAGTATGATATAAATTTATATAGTATGATTTGTTATCAAAAGAACTCATATTCTTCCTAAAACTCACTAACTCTAACTCACTAACGTCACCCACTCAAGTTGTGTGTGTGTATAAGGTTACTACTCGGGGCTTTAGGATCCACCAAAATACCTTATTGACTCAAACAAAGATAAAAAGTATATAAAGACTAAAAAATATAACAAACTTTAATCTTAGTTTTTACCTAATCTTAAGCTGATTATAAGTTGCAATTTTGTGAATAGTATAACCTGAAATATTCGGGAGCAGGATAAAACAGATATGCAATAAACTCAATTATCAGGGAATATAACATAGTAAAAAATTCCAATAAATATTTAATCATCATCAAAAATCAAAAGACTTGGGTCAAGATTTGCAACAATCTTCTCCTTTTTTTTATGATGACAAATAATAGGATAAAATAAAACATAACAACAACAAAATGTAGAATATTAAAAGGAAAACAAGGAATTAAATATTTTTTAGAATAAAATATAATATACCAAAAAACATACTACTCCTCTTTTGACATGAAAAAAAATGAGAAAACAACAAAAAAAAAATAAGGAAACTAAAAGCAACAAAAAATACAGGCGTAAATAAAAATCACAAAAAAAATCAACTAAAATATGGAGGGATCTTGATTAAGTGGAGGTTGGGTAGGTTGTGGCTTGAAGTATTTGGTCGAAGTGAAAGCAAAACTTCATTTTGGGTTTTAAATATTAATTATATAGGGTAAGGGAGGCCATAGCCCACTTTAAAGGGAATGTATCTATTCTGAAGGGTACCTCATGTTTTTGTGGGATCTAAAGCCTTCCAGATGCCACCCACGTAGCTTTCCTGATGCCATATGGATCTAATTTCAATAGGGAGGGGGCCAGATGCTGTCGTGTGGCCTCCCATTGCCTACGTTGCCATTTTATCGATTTTAATTAATCTAATGAATGTTTTTAATTGGTTTTAATTTACAACAACTTCAAAAATTGTATAAAATCAAATACTTTAAAAAATTATGTATAAAATTTCTTTTTTCTTGGAATTAAATCCTCCTTCATTTAAAATTAAAATTTAGCAAAAATATTTTATAGATACTAAATAATTTTAGATATTTGATATTTGGGTTTTTTATTAATATTGCTTCAAATATAAATTCAAATATTTTGAATTTTTTCAATGAATATTTTTAAAATATTTTTTATCTTTAGCGAATTTTCAAGAAATTTTTTAACCTATATTTGAATAGTTACTTAATTTCATATTAACATGAGTTATTTTTAAATTTACTTTTTTAAAAATCCTTTGTGAGTTAACTTCAATATGTTTTCCATTAAACTAAATCTTTTATTGAATGCTTTTAAAAAAACAAAGCTTAGTCCATCAATTGACAAAATACACTAATTAAACCCAAGTGAAAGTTTATAGGTATTTACATTCCATTCCATTACTTTAAGTTGCAAATATAAGGGTGGATTTAGGCACACTAAACTTACACTTGGGGTTTGAATGGTAAATGTTATTATAAATGACATCTTTATCATAATGTGTAAATTAGCAATGTCATGGGGAATACTATCTTTGGGATGATTCCCTAAGTATTTGTATCATAGGTTGAATTAATTGTGTTTATGAACCCATCCTTTCTTTTCAAAACACATAGATTTAAATTCACATATTGTTGTTGATTCTTTGCATGGTGTGGCTGGTTATGCTCATGTTAAGGGTTAGAGACCTCTAATTGTGAACCCACATAACTTTGTGACACTTAAGGACAAAAAATAAGGAAAATTTTAAGGGATTTTGGGTAAATCATAAAAATTAGATTAAGCACCCAATAACTGTGATATTAAAAGAACACAATTATAGTTGAATTACCTACCATAGGATTGGGACCCATTAATCTTTAAAATCATAAAATAAAAAATTTAATTAACTTAAAATTAATCTCTTAATTAAGCCTAAAATTTCTAAAAATTGTAATAAAATTAAATTAGATAAAAAATTATAAATAATATATAAAATTGACCAAAATTAAATCATTAATCTAATAAAATTAAAATCCTCTCAATTGGATATCAATTTAAACTTAATTTAATTTATAGTAATATAAGTTATTTAACTAAATAAAGTAATTAACAAATTACAAAAAAACTCTAAAACACTTAAGAACACCTCCATGGGTCATTCCTAACTTTTGGGAGTGATCTCAAGAAGTTTGGAATCAATTTAGATCAAAATCTTCAAAACCCTTCTTAATTAACTAATTCGAAATTCAATTAATTAGTCAAATTTTGAAAGATCATAATTAATTATGAAAAAATCAAATGTTATCAAGCTCAAGAGCATTAGAATCCATTTAGGGTCTAGTATTTTCTAAAATGTCAAACCACAAAAAATAAGTCTAAGTAAAACTCAAAAGAGTTAATAATCTGCATAATTATTGGAAAAAATAGGTCTAAAATTACAAAATTCATAGCTTGATGTAGATAACACCAAATCTACCAATCTTAGTGTCTAATTACTCACTTAAGATTCTGGTGTTTAAGAAAAGTACTAATATTCTTGAATTAAATTTAATTTTAAAAGTTAAATTTTTACTCCTTAAAATAATCCCAATAATTTATTCATTGTCTTAAAATCTTTAAAATCAAACTTAATACACTAACAATTAAGCTTAACTTAAAATCCCTTAATCCTTCAACAAATTCAAATATTAGACAACCTTAACAAATTACCCAAACTAGGACATATCCAAGCCACACAACTTAATGCACACACCTTAAATGATTTGCTAGGACAACCGACTCAAGATCTAGGCTAGTCTAGTGTTTACTTTTATATTATTATGAGCCAAGTTTTCCATGATTTTGACTATATATTGGATGTAATGATTTAATCGATGTGATTATTTATTTTCTTATGCAATCTGTGAATTGATTTCATGGGTGTTAGATTACTTCTAGGTTTGAAATGATCTAGAAGCTCATAAAGTTTTTTTAGATGATAATGAGAACGACTAAATAAAGGGGTCAAATTTAATCTTTTTTAACTATAAGTCTTCTGCAGGTGAGAAAAATTTCTAACAACCCCTTGAAATTAAAGGAGCATGGCTAAGTGTGGATGTAAATTTAATTAGTATAAAAAAATATAATTGCTTAGGATGAAAATTCTTTAAATTGTTTAGGATAACCATGTAGGTGGTTTAAAATTTCCTTTTAAATTAATTAAAATAACATTACCATTATTAGGTCTCAAGTCTTGGATGAGAAAAGTTGATGGAAATATTAGGTAGTCGATAGCTAGCATAAATTTTGTCGAATAATCATGACATGAATTCTTTAATACATTATATTAATGCTAGGACATTCCTTGGGAACAATGTATTATATGGGCTAAATATAGGGATAAGTGTGCAAGGGCTGATGTAAGGGCTCTCTAGGGCAGTGTTAAATAGTTAAAGATTCCCATACATGGGATGGATGTGGCCAAAGAACCTAGTTATTAAAACTAAAATTTGGATAGGAATAAGAAAATTAATGGGATTAATAGATATTATGATTAATATGAAGATAAATATTCTATGCATTCAAGAAACTAAATGGGTTGGAGAGAAAGCTAAGGAGATTTATATTTTAGGATTTAAATTATGGTATTCATGTAGGAGTCATAATAGAAATGGTGTATGAGTGACTATAGATAAGAGTTTGAAGGATAACATTTTAAAATTTAATAGAATTGGAGATAGAATTAAAGCTTTAAAGATTATTATTGATTCTAAGATTATTAATATTATAAGTGTTTATGCTTCTCAAGTAGGTTTGGATATGTGTTCAAAATTTAAATTTTTGATTGCCTTAGAAGAATTAATGAAAAAGATACCTCTTGAAGAAAGAATTTCTATTGGAGGAGATTTAAATTAACATTATTTGTAGAGAGGTAGATGATTTTAAAAGCATTCATGGAGGCCATTGGTTTGGAATGACTAATGAAGGTGGTAAGACCATAATAATTTTTTTTAGATTATGATTTTTTTAAATTGTTAATAACTTATTTAAGAAAATAGATGAGCACGTCAACATATATAAGATTGGATATAGTAAATTTTAGAGTGATTCTTTTCTTATAAAAAAATTATATCATTTAGATTGCAATGTTATTCGAAGTGAAAGTTTATGTACCCAACATTGTTTATTATTTTTGGACTTTAAGATGAAGGGGTAGAAAATAAAAAATAAGGTAAAACAATATTATAGGATTAGATTAGGGTATCTAAATAACATTGACAAAAATATTTTTGAGAGTATGATTTTAGATCTTAAGATTTTGCTCTACATGACGATGCAAATGTGATTAAAAGTAACGAGTGATATTAGGAATTGTAAAAAAGATGTGATCAAAGTATTAAAGGGAAAAGCTCATAATAGTAATAATAGTTGGTGGTGGAATCCAAATGTGCAAGAAAAGATAAAAAATAAGAAGATTTGTAAGGAAAATTTTTTAAAATGCAAAATTTGATAATTGGGAAAAACATAAAGAGGCACTAATGAATCAAAGAAATAAATATGTGATGCAATGATCTTAGCTTTTAATGATTTATATAATATATTAAATAGTAAGGAGGAAGATATATATATATATATATATATATATATATATATATATATATATAAGCTATCCAAACAAAGAGATAGGAGAAGTAAGGATTTAGTTCAAGTGAAGTGTATTAAGGATGAAGATAAAAAAGTACCTTTCTTAGAAGATGATATTCAACAAACGTGGATGAGATATTTTTCTGAACTTTTTAATGGAGATTGTGAAAATACGATAAACTTTAGTGACCTTAGTACCAAAAATGAAAATAAAGATTTTTATGTTAATCACCGTATTAGTAAAACTAAAGTTAGATCAGCTTTAAAGAAATGAAAATTATTAAGTAGCCTATTACTTATATTCTAGTATAGGATATCACTGGGTGCCTCGGCTCCTATCTACTATGATGGAGGAGATTATCGTGATGGGATTTGGTGAGGCCCCATTCCCCCCCCCCCCCCCCCCCCCATGGTGGTAGGCCACCAATCCCACTTCTAAAACATTCAAAATTTTCCTAAGTGATAGTGAAATCCCAAAAGAAGAAAGATAAGAACAAGCAGATTGTTTAAGTTAAGGGAAAGAGGCCAAAGTCCTATAAAACATAATTTATTGAAAAGAAAGACAGCAAAATTAAAAATACTTCAATTCTAGTATATGTACCTAGGCTCCTTATTCAAGGATCTGAAGACTCCACCTCACCTGATGTAGAGTTGCTACCCTTGAGGCTCCTTCATCACCTTCTGATGTTGATGACCCTAGCCAGTTGGGGATGCCACCCTTCCGACCACTAACTCTAGGATAGCCGAGAGGGACGTTATAGTTCCTTATAATTATAAGGAAATGATTACTTAAATAGTTTTAGAGCCCTTCACTATAGAAGACCTCAAAATTAAAGATGTCCTCTCCAATTTGGATGAAAATGAACTTGATAATATGATGGTATATAAGGGATACCTACCAATTAAGCCCGAGTCGATAGAGGGAAGGTTCATTGATGAGGTAGTATAAGAGATCAAAGATATTCTTAAGGAAAAAAAGTTGTGGAAGCTTTTGCTAGTAAAATCAATATGGAAGAGAGCAAGGCATCAACTAAGGATGCTGAGCCTAATAGACACCATTTTAGTGAGGAAGAAGATTCAAATGCTATCAATTCTTATTCCAATATGTTAGAAAAACTTAGAAGTAAAGATAACCATATTAAAGATTTGGAAAGACAAGTTTTAGAAATGCTACAAAGGCTTAAAGATATGTAGAGTTAGCTAACTGAAACTAAATAATTTCAGCCCAAAAAGTCGCAGCCTTCCATTTATATATTTATCGAGAGAAGCAAAAAATTAAAAATTAAGTATAAAGATTCCTTAATCAATGCTAGCAATCCCTCCAGTTCAATCAATAATTCCTCTATTAGTTCTTCAAGTACCCACAATGATTCTTCCAATACAGTTAATAATTTCAACTATCCCTCCAGTCCAACTAGAAATATATATGAAATAGTTGATCAAGACCAAGGAAGTTACTTTCCATATGTCATTCATAAAGGATTTATCAGATGAGAAGATAGTCACCAAACCTAAGAAGTATTTTGAGAAAAGAGCAGCCACTTAATCAACAGAAGATTATTCCAAATATGGATTCAAGGATTATAATTTTGATGATAGCAAACATTTTTGGTATTTCTATTTTTTTATTATTGTCCTGCATACTAATGTTTCAGGTCCATAAGGTCCATTGCAAAACAAGCTAGCTCAAGAGTGGGCAGATTAAGACTAAGTCAGTTTGTAAGTGTATTTCTAGTGTTTTTACCTTTTCTTGAGTCAAAGGTAATAATGCGGATCCTGATGCTAAGTAACCTTGCATACACACACTCAATGGGAGAAATTATATAGGGATAAAACTTTTTTTATTTTTGATAACATCATACCAAACTATCCAAAATTATCCTAGGCAATTAGTTAAAAATAAAAACCCTAATTAGGGTATTCTTGTTAAGACAGCTGAATTAAGCAAATTGTCCTAAATGATATTCACATCATCCAGGATAATAGGCTCAAATTAGAAAGAATCACCCGCCAACTCTATTAGGCATGTTATTTTTTTTAGACATTATACAGGACATCGTCCTAGACGATGTATTACAGTTATGCCTAAATTAGTCTTATGACTAAGGAAAGTAATTAAGGTTTGACTGAATGATTGTATCATCCTGGATGATTGTAGGATCATCCTTGACCATCGTAGGATCATCCTGGACCATCGTAGGATCGTCTTGAACCATCGTAGGATCGTCCTGGATGATCGTAGTATTGTCTTGGATGATTAGTTATACAAACCTTAGTTTCTTCTTGAATCCTCTTGGATGAACAGAATGATGTGCTAGATAATATTTATTAATTTTAATTAATTATACTGGATGATCCATGAATCAGCTTGATGATAGGTTACTTTTACATCATCAACATGTAAAGTCTTGCTGAATTAATATATCTATATTATGGATGATTTTGATGTTTTGAACTAATCATATCGGGTGATGTACTCATCATCCCTGATGATCAGAACAAACAAATATTCTAATTATCCAGCCCCTCCCAGATCGTCCTAGCTGAAAGGGATGAAAATACACTGATCGTATAGGACGATCTATCAATCATTCTAGATGATTTTTGATGGCTTATTACAATTTAGTGCAAATTTTAAGCCCTTCTATATAAGTGAGAACATTGAATAAATTGAAGATACCTTAGAACACATAGAAAGAATTTCTGATTTAAAATAATTCTTATCATTTAAGTGACCAAATTTATTGCAATGTACTTAATATTGTATCATGAATGTTTAGTAAGAATAAATTAGATACTCTAAATTTTTTTAATATAGTTTTTTATTTATTTATTGTAATATAGTATTTAAAAAACAAGTTGGTAAACAAATTATTGCAATGTAGCTTAAGTAATTTTTAAAATTAAAGTTCTTTGTAATTGTCACTAATTTAATCATTTATAAGTATGTAAATCAAGTTTGTATGTAAATCATTTTTACAATTTAGAAATCATTTAATTATGCAAATCATTTATACATTATGTAACTATATATTTGTAATTGATTCATATATATATATATTTGTAAATGTAATTGTATTTTTTTTTTATTTTTCTAATTATACAAATCTTCATATAAGTTACAACTTCATTTTTATGAGTTAATGTAATTTAAAGAAATGTAAAGTAATTGCTTCTTTTACTATATATGCTTTAGGTGATGATCATCCTTGTAGGGTCAAGGAAAGACAGATGTGGCTATTATTGGAGTACCACCTCATGCTGGGTACTTCCTGACTCCTATATCTACTAGTCCTTTAATTTCCCTCTCTAGATTAGATACATTCATCTTCATTAAATCCATATTACCCCCCATCAACATTACAAATAGCTCCAGCAACCTATCCTTACCCTTCTTACAATGACCCTAATTATTACCCACCTCTTATATAGTCAAAATAGGGTGGACCATCAACACAAGCAAAGGTTGGGGTTGGGGATCCTGCAATTGTAGAGGATAAGCATGTATATACAGAACCTGAAGGTGCTATGTCAAATCATTTATTTTATAAACTTATTATAATTTTATATATTATTTAATTGATAAAAAAATTTTAAAGCACCTTTAATCCCATAAGGCATAAGCTTCAATCCCTTAAGGCAACCTACCCACAAGTTTCATGACATCATATGGAGTAAATATGATGCTTCTTAGTTATTATTAAAGAAGATCCCAGAGGAAGTTAGGGATATATGGTTAAAAGATTTTAAGGTATATTTATTTGGTATTACTTAACATTTTTTATTTTATTATAATTAATATTATTTATTATGCCTATATTTTATAGAGATATTTTAGGTGGTTTCTCTAGAATGGTATGAGGATTAGAATAAATTTTATGAGGAGAGGCTCTACTCCTCTTAAGGACATATTCATGGATATTAGAAATTCTTGGTAACATCCATTATGGATTGGCGAGGGAGTATAATCTAATTTGAGTAGAGCTTGGGCAAGCCCTAAGTTCTCTAAATATATAGAGCATAATAAGCAAATAGAGCATCTGACTGTGGGGCTTTAGGAAGCTCCCTTTATATGGGTGATTCAATGTGTTATATTAAACCTAAATAATGACTGGTAAAATATTATAAGTTTCATAAATATATATACAT
Source organism: Dendrobium officinale (assembly GCA_019514585.1). Taxonomy (NCBI): domain Eukaryota; kingdom Viridiplantae; phylum Streptophyta; class Magnoliopsida; order Asparagales; family Orchidaceae; genus Dendrobium; species Dendrobium officinale. The sequence continues at coordinate 21,154,855 of CM033693.1, forward strand.
TATTTTAACTATATTTTTTATTTATAGAAAGAGTATCTTGGTCGAGAGCCTACACAACTAGAGCTATATGTGAGGACTCACCTATATTAAGATGATCATCAGAATATGAGTAGGTGAGAATAGTTTATATAAGCATAATTTTTTTAGTAATAATAAGAAATAAGTAGAAATTTTATTTTATGGATTTCTCATATGATGATTTTATAAGACTTCGGGATAGTCAGCAATCTACTAGGGATGGATCATCTTCAGGATCGACCTAAGATTCTGAGTACCACACTTGGTCAGATATTATTAGAGGATGGTAAAGGGGGATGGTTTTGGCTTAGGTTTATAAGGATAAGCTTATGAGGGTAGTACATCTACTTCAACATTTTATGATGTCAGTGGTGCTGAAGAAACCATCAGCTAGAGGGTTACTACACTAACAAGAGAGATAGATGAGATAAGATAAATTCAAGCTGAGATGGAGGCAGAGCTGCGACTAAAAAGAGCTGAAAAAACATTAAAAAAAAAGTAAGATCAAACATGAATCACAGTGCAGCTAGGATATGGATGATGATTAGTTATTAAATTTATTTAAAGAACTAGTTGGAGTACTTTTAACATAATTTAACATGTTAAACTTTATGTTTACCTATAGTTAAAACTTTATATATTATATATTTTATGTTTTGAATTATCTAGGCATCTATTAATTTTGGATATTAGTGTATTATATATATTATATTTTGAACTACGTGAGTATATATTTTCCTCAGCTATCGTAGGTACATAAGGAAATGTTTTTGGATAGTGCAGTGTTGTCTTTTTTTTCTTTTTTTTGCAAATGCTACAAGTTTTGGGCAGTTAACCGGTGGTTTAGCCAATGGAAACTGATACCAGATGGGTGTTAAAATTGCCAGTATTGTATTTATCGTTGGAAATAACCAACAACTTTCTAGCGATTGGACCACCAAAAACACTAGGAATTTGACCACAGGAAACACTAGTTTTTTTATCACCAATAATGACCTGCGGTTAACCTATACTCATTATGTTGGAAAAGTTTGATGGGTTTTCCTCCAGTTTTGGTAATATTAATTTATGGTTATTATAGCTATCTAAAAATTGACAAAAAAAATTTATAGCTTTCAATTTCCTATGTGGTTTACTTGGTCGTCTTATATTCGCCAAAAAACTACTGGAAATTTTCATAAACGCCAAAATTTTTTGTATATTCTACTATAAATCGCCACCAGTAATGGATGATTTTCCTCTAATGTGTAAGCTATAAATTTTTTTTTATCCTTAGTAGTTACTCCTCTACTACCTGTGGCTCTATTAAATTGTGGGGGATTCAATTTATCGAATATTGGTAAGTGTGTATCCTCTTTAGTCTCCTTATTTTTAGATTTCCTACTATGTCCATCACTCACCAATTATATTATTTAGTCAATAAACTACATCGTCCTATCAAAACTCATTAGGGATTATATCCTATGATTGCTTGGTGTTTCATTACCAGATAGGTCCATTACACTCAATAGAGTTCCTTTCCTATCAAATTATAATTCATTTATACATATGCATGTTATGAATGCAAAGAAAATAAATCTTAAGACTGCACATTTCTACCCATCTCAATCAATTCATATAGCTATGGTTACAATCTAATTCTTCCAATAACCATTTTTTAAGATAAAAAAATGATCTCCTAACTTTTATAAATTAAATTTTGAGTGAATGAATATAAAAATATTTTGAAGTATATGATTTATAATTGCTTCCATTAGACTTTTTTTATATTAATAAATTATTAAAGCTCTAGTAAATTAATTAAGAGATGAAGTAGGAAACTCTTTCAAATATAGATCTTGGGGCTTCCATATATCACATAATAGGATCAAAAGGTTAACATTAAACTATGACCATTTAAATCATTTGCCTACTAGATCAATCTAGGCTACATAGTAATCTATCATTAACCTGTTGCGACCTATGACCCCGAGTTTGAGATTTTGATTATGATAAATAATGTCGCCTGAACTACTATTCATTGAATATAATTTATTGTTTTTTATTATCTGTGAGTACTAACATTTCAGAAAGAGCACAAGCTACTCAGGATAATAGGAAGACTCAAGACTGGTTAGATTTGGAGTATGAGTCTGCCAATGTAATTTTTTATTTATTTTATTTTTTATTTTCTTGAGTCTGACCACAAACTGTATATAAGTCTGAGAAACCATGCCCACACACAGGGGGAAAGGGTTTAAAAAGTAAAAAATGTAGATTTTCTTTCTCTGGTGATCGTATTGTATGACTTTATTTCGTATTGTGTGATTTGAGCTTGTAAAACAATTTCTGTGAATAGATAATACCGTATGAATACTATCACACTGTACAATGTGTTCCAAATCCAAAACCCTAGCAGTCAACATAACTTAAGTAAGTTTTTCTTAGCCGTAAGTACTATACAAAGTACTTCATACTATATGATTTATTTTAAATACTTACTTAAATTACCCTATGATTAGTGGAATAAATCAAGGCTTAATTACTAATTGAAAATCATACTGTACGAACACATTCATACCATACGATGAATAGAGATGGACTGTGATCGTCCTGAATATCATCCTGGACGATCCCTTATTTTTGTCGCATCGTACTTGACGATGTCTATCATACTATACGATGAACAGAAATGATATTTGATTATCCTGGAATTAATCCTGGACGATGCCTTGATTTTGACCATTCGTACTATACGATGTATATCGTACCATACAATAAACATAGACGATATTTGATCGTTCTGGCTATCATCCTGTACGAGCAGTAGTGTTGAGGATCGTACCGTACGATTAGATTTTGAACTGTTAGTACAACTTCATACCAGGATGAAGCCTGTTTATACATATCATATTGTATGATGTGAAATCATACTGTACGATTGTAACGTCTACTTTGAAAGTTTTAGGGATTTTGGAGCCCATTTTATGTATCAAAATTAGTATTCTTTTAGAGAGAGAGACAAAGAAAGAGGAAACGTGATTAGAGAGGGAATCCTTGGGAGAGAGCTCTTGAGAAGTTTTAGGGTTTGAGAGAGGAAGGAGTAGGTGAGCTTGGTGAGGGAGAAGAGGTGTGAGGGAGATCACACGGTTGCTCCATTCTTGCTGCATCTTGCTCCTCCTATGGCTCAGGAAGAACTTATGGGATGCTCTCTCTGAGGAGGAGACTCTTCTACATCCGTGACCTCGAATGTACTCTGCCTTCTCCAGGAGGGAGAAAAATGAGAAGGTACTCTGCTGTCACCAGGAGGATGAAAACAGCGCTTGGCACTCCGCAACGCCAGGTTGGTGAAAGGAAGTATTGTAAGGGCTTCTCCGCCTTGCCGAGGGGGGAAAATGGAGAGCTATAGTTTGTAGTGAAATTCTCGGAGCGGAGGTCTCTGGGGAGTGGACGTAGGTCATGGTTTGACCAAACCACTATAAAATTCCGGTGTGCTTTTTCTTTATCGCTATTTACTTTTGCTTGCACTTAATTTTCATAATATTTTCTTGGTGAAATTTGTGGAAGAAAACGATTCTATTGTTGCATGTTGAGTTCAACTGGTTTGCCTTCGTAGAAGTTTAAATTTTTCATGTTAAAAATTTAAAAACATCAAATAAAATTAGAACTCCTTCTTAGGGTTTAATTATTGCTACAAAGTTTTTACAATTAACCCCCCTCTTGTCGATCTAGTTATTTCAATTGGTATTAGAGCCTATTTTCAAAAATAGTGTTTTAGAAAAGCTTGAAAAAAAATTATCATGTCGCATTTTGGAAATCATAACACCGTGGAGGGTTATTCAATAAGCCTTCCACCTATTTTTGATAACATCCCGTTTGATTTTTGGAAAATTAGACTGTCTACGTTTTTGCAATCTATTGATTAGCGCATGTGGATGTTAGTTAATGATGGATATATTACACCTTTTAAAACTATGAATGGAGTGAAAACTCCAGTACCTTTTAATGAATAGAGCAATGAGGATAGGGATTTAGCTCAATTAAATGTTATGTGTTTAAATTACATTTTCTGTGCATTAAAGTCTGAGAATTATATGAGAGTTTTCTACCTGTGCAGCTGTTAAGGAGATTTGGGATAGACTTTGTATTATATACGAAGGAACAAGTGAAGTAAAATAGTCCAGGCTTAACATTCTATTGCATGATTATGAACTCTTCCGTATGAAACCTAGCGAAACACTATCTGACATGTACACTAGGTTCACCCAAAATTGTGACATACTTGCATGCATTAGGTAAGTGAGATTTCAAATTTTGAGAAAGTTAATAAGATTCTAAGATGCTTACCTAGTTCCTACGATGCTAAGATAACTGCTATCACTGAATCTAAAGACCTTAGCGTTTATTTTATTGATAATCTCCTTAGATCACTCATTGCATACGAGCAAGAAGTGAGTCAAAGACAAAGTGATGCAGGTGAAAAGAAGAAGGAGCGAACGGTGGCATTAAAAGCAAATAACTCAGAAAGTGACAACTCTACAGGGGAGAAAGAAGATGATATAGAACTGATGACCCGACCGTTCAAGAACTTCTTAAAAATAAAATAAAGGCATCATCAAAACGGCTAGAATAAAGGTAAAAGCTCGAAGTTTAATAAAGTTTCATCTGACACAATCTATTTTGATTGTAGGAAGCCAGTTCACCTTCGAGCTGATTTCCCCAACTTAAAGAGCCAACCAGCTAAGGAATAGAGCGAGGACAAAGCCAAGTATAAGAAAGGAAAAATGAAGACACAAAATGCTTTTTGGGCTGACTCTGCCTCATAATCATCAGAAGAAGAAGCAGAGGAGGAGGTAACAAATCTGTGTCAAATGGATAACAATAATCTTGATCAATCAGATGAAGATGAGGTATGTCCATCTTTCATATGAAGATTTATTACTTATTTCTAAAAAAAATCATGACTCGTATAGGAAGTTAAAAAAGATGCATGCTAGTCTTAATATTGAGTTTAGTAGTTTACAAACTGAGCATGCTAACTTAGTCAAAGAAAATTCTGATTTAGATAGAGATCATATGCTACTTCTTGATGAGTATAATGCATTAAATAAGAAGCTTATTGAACTAACTGAAATGCATGAAACCTTGAAAACCACTCAAGTTGAACTAGAAGAGGCTTTTCATATACTAGATAAACTTGCATTAGAAGTAGATCACAGTAAGCATTTGTTAAAAATAGAAGTTTTTGGATTGACGTATTAAAACTACACTTTTAAAGAAAAAAATCAAAGAACTAGAAAAAGAAATTGCATCACTCACATTAGCCCAATCTAGTCAACCCCCAACACATCATGCATCACACAACTTTAGGAAGAGGCATCACCACCCACATAGGTTAGTGAATCCATTTACCGATATTAGTTGCTTCTTTTGTGGCATGCTAGGTCATATAGCCCGTACTTGCACAAATCACCGTAGGACACACTTAGTATGGAGACCTAAAGTGCATCCATCACAGCATAAAATGCATACATCTCATTCAAGCAAGCATAAGGAGGGCCCAAACTCACTTGGGTTCCCAAGTTTAATTCTTGAATGAAATTATAGGGATGCTCTCACAAAATACCTAGTGAGAGCATGTGGTACCTTGATAGTGGCTGCTCGTGAGACATGACTGGAGATAAGAAGAACTTCATTCTACTGGAGACCAGAAATGGAGGCAAAGTAACATTGGGAGACTACTCTACTACGAAAGTGATAGGCTCAAGTACTGTTGGTAATGCTAAGAACTTTTTAATTGAAAAAGCCTTATTAGTTGATGGTGGAAGCATAACCTACTTAGCATTAGTCAATTGTGTGACAAAGGTTTTGATATTAAATTTTTGTCTGACAAATGCCTGATTAGTTTAAATGATAAACTAGTTTTAGAAGAAAAATGAATGAACAATGTTTACATGTTAGACCTTGATTGCATTGATAGTTCAAATTCATTTTATTTGAAAATAATAGTAGATGACTCATGGCTATGGCATAGGAGACTGTGTCATGCTAGTATGAAACACTTAGAAACATCACTTAGAAAAACCTAGTTAAAGGCGTACCAAAGTTAGATTTCACTAAGGACCATTTATGTGATGCTTGCCAACTAGGAAAATAAATCAAATCATCTTTTCATTCAATTAAAGATGTGATCACCTCTAGGCCATTAGAAATCTTACACATGGACTTATTTGGACCCATTAGCATAGCTAGACAGAAGGGAAAAACTATAGATTTGTGATTGTAGACGACTTCACTAGATTCACTTAGGTAAGATTCCTAGCACATAAAAATGAGTCTTTTGAGGAATTTAAGCTATTCTCCACATGGATTCAATGATATTTAGGTTGTGAAATCTAAATAATCCCTATCGATCATGGTGGAGAGTTTCAAAATGATAGATTTGAATTATTTAGTCAAGAGATAGGAATATAACACAATTTCTCAGCCCCTAGAACACCTTAAAAAAATAGTATAGCAGAAAGGAAGAATAGAACTTTGGTAGAAGCTGCTAGGGCAATGTTAGCGGAGTACACCCTTCCTAGATACTTTTGGGTAGAAGCAGTCAACACAGCATGTTATGTTTCAAATAAAGTAAAAATTAGATCTATAACTCCTTATGAACTCCTTAAGAGTAGGACATTGAATCTTTCACACTTACATGTCTTTGGGTACAAGTGCTTCATCTTGAATAATGGAAAACATCCCTTAGGAAAATTCGATCCCAAGTCTGATGAGGGTGTCTTCTTAGGTTATTCATCTATAGGTAAGGCCTATAAAATCGTTAATAAGAGAACCTTAGTAGTAGAAGAGTCCACCCATGTAGTATTTGAGGAATAATATAAGCCCTCTGAATATAATATTAAAAATGATGAAATAGAGGCAATTCAAGGAGTAGAGACTATGACCCTAGAAGAAAGGGTAGAAACTCAGGAAGATTTGCTTAGAGAATGGAGATATTCTTCTAGTCATCCTAAATATTTAATTTTAGGAGACCCTTCAGAAGGTGTAAGAACTAGGGATGAACTTAGGAAAGAGGTTAGTCATTCAACATTCATCTCTATGATAGAACCTACAAGTATAGGTCAAGCCTCAGGAGATGAATTTTGAAATTATAGCAATGCAAGAAGAGCTGATCAAATTCACCAGGAATGATGTTTGGGAGTTAGTCAAGAGGCCTAAAGAACAAAGTGTTGTTGGAACAAAATGGGTCTTCCCAAATAAGGTGAATGATTCAGGAGCAGTAATAAGAAAATAAAGCCAGATTAGTAGCTAAGGGGTATAACCAGATTGAGAGAATAGACTTTGAAGAAACCTTTGCCCCTGTTTCTAGACTAGAAGCCTAAATAGTGCTCTTAGCTTTTGCTTGTTTCAAGAACTTCAAATTATATCAAATGGATGTAAAGAGTGCTTTTTTAGAACGGGGTAATTAAGGAAGATGTCTATGTTGAGCAACCCCCCGGATTTGAAAGTTCACAATTTCCAAATCATGTATTCAAATTAAAAAAGGCACTTTATGGATTAAAGCAAGCACCTAGAATATGGTACAAAAGACTTAGCTCATTCCTATTGGATAGAGGATTTGAAAAGGGTAGTGTAGATAGTACACTTTTTTTTTACAAAAGATCAAAAATGAAATTCTCATTATTAAAATTTATGTGGATGACATCTTATTTGGATCTTCAAATAAAAAACTTGTGTGATGAATTCTCAAAAATAATGAGTAATGAGTTTGAAATGAGCATGATGGGAGAACTTAATTACTTTCTTGGCTTTAGTGTAAAACAAATGGATAGCAGAACATCTATTAGCCAAATAAAATACATTAAGGATATTTTGAAAAAAAAAATGAAATGGATAGTGCTAAACCCATAAACACTCCAATGAGCTCAACAATTCAATTAGACAATGATCCTAGTGGAAAATCAGTTGAACAAAAAAAATATTGAGGAATGATTGGATCCCTTCTTTACCTGACTGCTAGTAGACCAGACATAATGTTTAGTGTGTGCCTCTGTGCCCATTTTCAAGCCGATCCAAAAGAGTCTCATTTAATTGCGGTCAAGAGAATCCTTAGATATCTACAAGGCACGCCGAACTTAGGAATTTGGTATCCTAGGCACAACACTTCCTTTGAAATCTTAGGGTACTCATATTCTGATTTTGCAGGATGTAGGATAGATAGATAAAAATCACCTCTGGTACCTACCAATTCATAGGACAATCATTAGTTTCTTGGTCCTGTAGGAAGCAAAACTCAGTAGCCCTTTTCACAGCTGTGGCAGAATATATTGCAGTAGGAAGTTGCATTGCATAAGTACTATGGTTAAAATAATAAATTTTTGATCTTGGCCTACCTGTAGGAACCATCTCAATCATGTGTGACAACACAAGTGCAATTTTCATCTCTAAGAACCCAATTTAGTACTGTCGAACAAAACACATAGACATTAGACACCATTTCATAAGAGATCATGTTGCTAAGGGAGATATAGAATTATATCACATCGCTATAGGAGACCAATTGACTGACATATTCACAAAACTAGTAGCATTCGACACCTTTACAACCTTGAGGACTAGATTAGGTGCTATAAATATTAATGCATAAAAAAAAACAAACAAACACAAAAAAAAAAAAAATTCTTCTAAGGTTGTTCCTAATCATCACACACTCACTACACGAAACCACAAAAATTTGACATTACATTATCATACTGTACGATCCTCTATCATCCTGTACGATATATTTCATAAGGATTTCTTTCTTAGTGTTGTTTTCAACAATGGTGCAAAAGGGGCCTCTGTTGATTATACTGTACGATGTTTTATCGTTTCTATTATATTTCAACTGAATGCATTTCAATCCGTTTGGTACGACATTATTGCTCATCGTTTTGTACCATATCTCCTCTTCGTATTAACGTAAAAAATAAAAAATGTCAGCGAATGTATGGGAACAACAAAACTCGGTTTTCATCATAAAAAAGGGTGAGATTATTGTATCCATGACCCCCACTTTGTACTTTTGATGATCCAAATAATGTCAAAACAATGAGAATGATATAAATTTATTGTTTGCTATTGTCCATTAGTACTATCATACTAGGACGATACAAGCTATTTAAGGACAACATGAAGACTTTTCATGGTTAGTTTAGGAGTATGACCCTCGGGATATATTTGAATTTCCTTTATGATTTATTTTCTACGATATCCATAAACTACATGTACGAGTTGACCAACCATTTCACACAAAATAAGAGGTTTTAAAAGTAAAAAAATATACGTTTTCTTTCTCTAGTGTACGTATTGTGCGACTTTACTGTATACTGTACGAAAAATTCTTGTAAATTTGATTTCTGTGAGCTCAGATCACTCACGAATACTATCATACTGTATGATGTGTTCACTCAAAAACTCTAGCCGTCAAATTAACTTAGTAAGTTTTAGCAAGAGGAGTCGCTTGTAGCGGAAGGACTCGTCGTCCTCTGGTTATTTTAAATACTTACTTAAATTCCCATGTACTGAAAAATGAAGAGGCAGTATCACTAATTATAAATCATGCAAGATTAACACATTCATAATGCTCACGATGAGGCAGCTCGAAAATTTGAGGTACGGAGATCATCCTAGCTGATCCACCATTTTCCAGTTTCTCCGTACCCCTGATGTCTATCGTACCCTACAACTCTGAGATGACATTTGATCATTTCTAGAATTTCTATCCTAGATAATCGACAACCTGATTTTGACTCATTTGTTTGTCGCCAAAATGTATATCGTACCAAAGCAATGTACAAACGAAGACAATTTATCATCCCTAGGGTTTGTCCTTTATAACCATGAATTTTACTGATCGTACCATATAATTTGTTATTAGTAACTGTACGATCTATATTTTAAACCATTCATACACCTTTCAACCGAAATGAGGCATCTTATTCAACAACATCATATTGTATGATTGTAACGGCTACTTTGAAAATTTCAGGGATTTTGGAGGTAGTTTTATGTATCAAAATTAGTAATCTTTTTGAGAGAGAGACAAAAAAAGTGGAAATGTGATTAGATAGGGAATCCTTGGGAGAGCTCTTGAGAAGTTTTAGGGTTTGAGAGAGGAAGGAGAAGGTGAGCTTGGTGAGGGAGAAGAGGTGTGAGGGAGATCACATGGTTGCTCCGTTCTTGCTGCATCTTGCTCCTCCTGTGGTCTGGGAAGAACTTGTGGGAAGCTCTCTAAGGAGGAGACACTTCTACTTCTGTGACCTCGAAGGTACTCTTCCATCTCTAGGAGGGAGAAAAATGAGAAGGTACTCTGCCGTCACCAGGAGGGTGAAAACAGCGCTTGGCACTCCGCCACACCGGGTTGGAAAAGGGAGTATTGTAAGGGCTTCTCTGCCTAGCCGAGGGGGTCAAAAGGAGATCTATAGTTTGTAGTGAAATTCCCAGAGCGGAGGTCTCCGGGGAGTGGACGTAGGTCTTGTTTTGACCGAACCACTATAAAATTCCTATGTGCTTTTTCCTTATCGCTATTTAGTTTTGCTTGCACATAATTTTCATAATAGTTTCTTGGTGAAATTTATGGAGGAAAAAGATTCTATTGTTGCACGTTGAGTTCAATTTATTTGGCTTCGTAGTAGTTTAAATTTTCATGTTAAAAATTTAAAAACATCAAAAAAATTAGAACTCCTTCTTAGGGTTTAATTATTGATACAAAGTTTTCACAATTCACCCCCTCCCCTTTTGTCGATCTAGTTATTTCATAACCTATTACTCTAGACCATTAGTCTTACACATTTCTTCATATTTAAATGATTGTCAACATACAGCATATTAAACACACACACAAATACATACTTTTTTTTCAAAATCATTTTTTTTCATGAACCCAATATTTACTATTCATAACAAAGATATATTATTATCATAAAAGATATAAACTTTTTTATATTTCATTCAAAGCCTTTTAATACATCAAAATAAGACTTTTTATAATTTACTCATCTTGCATCCCATGAGATCAATTTTTGTGATTTATCAAAATAAACAAATCACTAAAGTCATAATAATTCATGTTATTACTTATAATATCATCATCACTTATACATTATTTTCCAGTTGCCTTTTACTATTCTAATTTACTTTTGCTTCTTAATATATTAGATTAATCTAGTAACTCTACTCCTCCATTACCCTTTACCCTAGTTTTAAAATAACATATGTAGGTGCATATAATGTGAGAAAAAAATATATGTTTTGAATGTCAATACTAACATGGAATTCAATTATACTTTAACTAAAATAGTATTCATGATTCTACAATAATATTAATCACAACTTCATTGCAAAACTTGTGTAAAAGAACTAATTTTAAACTACTAATCAATTATCATACATAAATATTGTCTAAAAGCCATGTCAATCATATCATGTAATGTGTCATAACCAAGACTCACAAAATGCCCAATCTATCATCAATATGTAAGTATAATCAAGTATAAGTATCCTGATATAATTAATCATCAATCAAAGTAATTATTAAAGTTTCTATATGGTAGTAAAATCATCAACATCATACCAAAAATATTCTTATCATTATGTAATATTAGTTATTCATTTCGTTGAGCTTTAGTACAATGAGGTCGCATATAATATAATATTGTGCCAAACATCTAAAATCTTCCATAAGTAAAATCAAAGTAGCCATCGTGATGTTTTTTTATATAACTTTCTAAAAAGTGATGCTATTTCACTTCTGGCTCATATTAATCTTTTCAGAAGTATTAATCATATATTTTTCTACTCGATGAAAATAATACACAACTACTTGGTATTATAACTTCTCATACACATTGAGTTATGAGTGCTCATTAAAATATGTTATTTATGAATCATATAAGATATGCCCATTGGCATACTATATTCCAAGTTTTATCATAATCTTATATCTAATATATGGATCAAATATAGAATCCTATCCCATTCGTACCAAACATAGTAAGCATATCTCCAAGGAAAGTAGTTATATACCAAAATATAATGTTTCATTAAGTCTATAATATGTGAAACACAAAATGTTCACTTTCCATTTTGGCATAAATTAATGTATATTAGATGGCCCAATGTCACTATATTATAAGGCAAGGTTCCATCAACATGTAGAGATTATCATACACCATTTCATAAATCAAAATATCAAGATAATAACTTTATGAATTTATGTGAAATGATCCATAAGAAATAATGATAAATTTGAAAATCAGAAAGAGACAAAAAAATTATTCTTGTGATTCAATATGAAGATTATCACAAACATATCCATACACTATCATCAATTCTATGAATCAAAACTCATCACATGTCATAATAATTCAAAAGAGAAGAAATTATTACCTTTTAAGATAGGGTGAAGATGTTCTATTTTGAATTTGGATTAATTTTCACTATCTTCTATATAAAATCAACCAAACATAATCTTTAGCTCTCCCCTTCATCCTCCTTTCTGAAACCATCCTCCCACCATCTCCACTAAACAAATCGTAAGTAACAAATTTCTCTTCCATTACAATGATAAATATTGAGGACCAATTAAAAAACTATGTTCTAAACAAATAGTATTGAATAAAATAGATTGGGTGTAAATGTAATCTTTCATATAATGACTTAGTTATATTGAATGCAAGCCATTTAGGTGAAAACTTGATCGGTATTTAAGGATAAAGGATTAAAATTGAGATTAATTTCTATTTAAAATTTAATTTAATTGCATAAATAAATTCAATTAATATATATATATATATATATATATATATATATATATATAATTTAAAGCCATATTCATATATATTTGTTACATGACTAAAGCTCTTCATATAAAGGAATAAGGTTCGAACAATAACTTACATGCCCATTCATATTCATTAAAATGTGTATTTATTATTTAATAAGTGACTTCCTCAAAACATGATAAAATCTCATTTAATTATAGTTTTTTTTTTACTTGATGGCTTATTATATGCAATTCCATCAATTATTTTATATTTTTCATGTTTTAAGAAATTATGTATATAATTAGATGTATCTGTATAATAAAAATATCAAAAAATCTATATGAAGAAATTTAATTTCTTATTATTTAAAATTTATGAAACAACATAAACAACAACTGATAAATTATGATATTCTTTAGTTAATTTATAAATCTTATTATGTCTAATAATTAGACAATATATTTAAATAATTAGCATCAAAAATATAAATAGTTAGGCCTGATTAAAGCTTGATTTTTATTTGAACTTGATAATAAAACTAATAATAAGCTTGAACAAGGTTTTGAAATTAAGATATTATTCAACCTCAACCCAAACTTCATAAGAAAAAAAATGAACAAACTTGAACAATGTAGTACTTAGCTCGACTCGGCTAATTTATAATCCTATACATACATAACAACTAAAACTATATTTTTGCATATTTAATACTTAACCCTCATTATTTATTCATATAAATATTAAAACTTTAAATAATAATAAAAATATTACTTATCATTAACTTTTATAAAAAAATTTCACTCCATTGATCTTGTGGATGCACTTCCCCCTGAGTACTCAATCCTCCCATCAGATCATATTATGACTTATTCATTATAGAACTTCACATGTTGTTAGTCCCATCACCATGTCTACATGTCATCAGTCGATCCAATACTCACGGTGAGATAGAATATCGGCTTCCTCACATCAACATCAGCATCCTTCACATGTCATTGATGACATCGATAATAAGATCCCAATATGTCTTCCACACTTCTTTGGCATCTAGAGTTTTAGGAATAATCAATGATGATATTAATGGCACACAAGGTGAGTACATAGTGAAATTTAGGAGTAAAGTATGTAAAAAATTAGTTGGTGCTACTATGCATATAAATCCACCTAAAAATATAATGATAATAACAAAATTAATTGAACAGAGCATATGAGTTATTACACAAGACATCCTAATAAATTAGGATTCAAAACTAGTAGACATTAGATGAAGGAATCATATGATCATTATAAGATTGATAATTCATTCCCTTTGTTTTCATGAAATCTTCCCTTCCTTACTCCCTTAAATATTCAAATATGGCAAACCTTCTCATATGTTTGAGTTAAATAACCTCCTTAATTGAGAGTTTATGCTCTCTCATAATCGAAAGGGGTAGTTAAATCTGAGAGTTTGAACCCATTTGGAGTCTCTAACCACTAGAATAAATAAGCATTAATTCAAAATAATAATAAAATAGTTAAATCTAAGGTTAAGTCTCTAATAAGAGCCCATTATGAGTTTTACAATTAATTCTATGCAATTGCAAGTTTTCAATTTGGTTGCTTCAAGATATAAAATAATATTTATGAAGTAATGATTCAATTCACTTAATGTGGGTGTTAATTGAAAACATAATATTCAAAAATTTCAAAGTTATTTGATGGGGAGAAAATCACTAAACTCTAAATACATTTAAGCAAAACACATTAATATTTTCATTTGAAAAAACAATTTCTAGCTTAAAGCTACCAAATGAGCTATATGTTTTATGGTGTTAGGCTAAGACTCAAAAAGTAATCTAATCCTTACTAAATTATCATTTATATCTATCCACATTGTTTTGTCAAGTACAAGCTATTTATGAAGAAATTAAAAAAAATTATATAGATATGTTATGTCGATATCAAATCGAATCATTTATCGAGACTGAGTTAACAAAAAAGAAGCAAACAAACCCTTAAGGAGTCCCTCCTCTTGATTTAAGCTTTGTTTTGGATAGCTTTCTTACAACTTTTTTTTTCATACCACAACCACAATATCTATTTGGCCACTGCATTTCTTCGCCTCTTTCAGAAACAAAAGTATACTAGGAAGTTGTTTTCTACAAAAAATATTTATAAATTATTTTCTCTACAACTTTACAAAATAATAGAAAGCTACCTTAAATGAAGTTGTTTTCTACAAAAAAATCCTTTACAACATTTTAAGAAATAATTTTAAAAATGATTTTCCAAGAACAACATTTTAAAGTGAAAATTCTAAAACAGTAGTGAAATGGCTCTCTTCGAAAGACAAATTATTTTTTATTAATTGATTTACCTACCACAAAATAGCCAAAAAATTTTTCAAAGCAAAGCCTAAATGAAGCAATTTTTAAATAGTTAAGGTTTAATTTGATTAAGTTGTTAATCAACTTGACTCTAAAGAAAAAAAAAATCATTTCATTTACAAGAAAAATATGCTTATAGAACTAATATTTTGCACATAAGTATTTCTTATACATTCATTTGCATATAAATTGAACCGTGTAACTTTTTTTATATGATATATATGAATATTATGAATATTTTCCTTTAATATTATTGAATTCTATAGTGTAAAATGAAAGTTATGAATTTTTTAAAGCTATAGACTGATATATAAATTTTCCTATATTTTATAGAGCTAAGCATTTTGTGTTGAATTTCAAACATTAAAATGCATTTCATGAAAGCAAGGAAGACTGGCTATCAACTTTATCAATTAATATAGGTTGACTCTTAAAACATAGAGGCGCTAGAATTCATCATTATGGCATTTAAGTCTTCGTTCTATTGTAATCTAGATTTAGCAAGCAATATTGCAGCACTGCGTTTGAGTACTGTGGTGCTAGGCAAAAAAAGTATATATATATATATATATATATATATATATATATATATATATATATATATATATATATATATATATATATATATATATATTCTCCATCATCGTGACATGTTTGAGAAGGAAGAATGAAATGGGAGAGGAAGAGAATAGAACGCATTCAGGGAAATTTTGTCCATTGATTCCATTTTGAGATCTCTTACGATCATTGTAATTAATCTAAATATCATTTTAGTTTTCAATGATTTTAAGTTTTTTTTTTTCATGATAATAGCAGGAAACACAATTCTAAATGAAAAACAAATTTGCAGATAGCAGAAACAGCCAACAGACTATGGAGAAACTAAATCCTCCCTGCACCAATGAAACACAAGGAAAACCCACGGAATCATAGAGAAATAGCAAGAAAATTACTGGAACAAAACCGAGTAAAGAACACCCAGAAAATAGCAAATAACCACAAACTACCAGCACGGCCAGCACAATTACACATTAACATAAGGAGAACCACATTTATCAAGGTAATGTAAACCTCAAAGGTACGAAGGAATAGAATTATGAATAATATCAGTGATATCATCTAAAGTACACCCCCATTCAGCCAACCAACAAGCTGCAGAATTTCCAAACCTGCCCACCTGAGAAATCTGATAATGAAATTGAAACAGTAGAGTTTTAATGTCCCTTAAAATATAACAACCGTTATGAGAGTAACCGGCACCAGAAAGCTCACACAAGGGAGCTAAACCACCACTAGTGTCAACCTCAATATACAAATTAAGAATATTCAAAGAAATGCATAAATGTAAACCATACTAAATAGCCTTAAGAAAATTAGACTGAGGATGATGAGGAAAATCTGACCCACAAAAGCAACCAACAAATCACCCAACGAATCCCTGAGAAGACCAGTACCGCCAGTCTTACCATTCACAGTCATCACAGCAACATTAAGTTTACAAAAATTGGGAGGAGGTTTAATCCAGTAATCAATAGTGATCATAGAACTAGGCTGGCCCAAATTAATCCCTAAATACATAGCAACAGAATAGCAATTATGGAAGCTTTTATCATTACCAGCCATCAAAGCCAAAGTCTTCTCTTTCACCCTATCAATAACATTAATATGATTCATTTTAATGCCCTTAAAAATAGAATTGTTCCTTTCAAGCCAAAGAAACCAAAGAATGAGAGAAGGAATAATATTACAAATATGACCTTTAACAGGAATAAACCACAAATTGAGTAAATTATGAAGAGTAGTATGAGCATTAAAACAATGCAGGTTAAAAATGTCATCAAAGAAAGTTCAAGTTCTAATGGCAACAGGACCCGAAATAAAAACATGATGTAAATTCTCTTTATGGAAGCAACACTGTCATTTAGAGGCTAAACTGAAACCCTTAGTAACCAACCTATCCTTCGTAGGGATAAATTTATTTAAAAGTCTCCACATGAAGACAAAAACCGTGGAGGGGAAACTTTTATGCCAAATCATATTAAAAACCTTGTCATTATTCCCTTGTTTCCTGAAATGATTCCAAGCCTTCTTAATATAAAAAACACCATCATTCGAAAGGTTACATAAAATAGTATCTTTAACCAAAGTATTAATAGGAACCATTAAAATACGATTATTAATACACTCAGGAAGAAAACTAGAGAGCTTATAAAAATCCCAAGCATTATTAGTAAAGAAATCATTAACTTTTGTAAGAGCATTAGAAGAGAAATTTAAAGCAGAGTCAATGGAACCATTGCCAAGCCAATTATCTTGCCAGAAAAAGATGTTACCTTCCCCAAGGCCCCAAGAAAAAATAGGTTCAACCTCCCACTTAACTTTACAAAGTCTTCTCCACACTTTGGAATCCCCCTGCTTCGAGACAATGCTAGTAGGATGCCGGCCAGTACAATACTTAGAATGCATATAATTGGCCCAAAGGTTCTCTTTAGCCTGAAAATTAAACCAAAGTTTATAAGAAAAGGCCTTAGCAAGATCATAAAGATCTTTGCACCCAAGACCACCTTCATTCAACACACCACAATAGTTGTCCCAAGAAGCCCAATTAATTTTAGAATTAGTAGAAGTACCTTTCCAGAAGAACTTATTAAGAATTTTGTGAATTCTGCAGCACACCTCTTTAGTGGAAGAGATGGTTTGGAACATGTAAACAGGTAAAGCACAAAGAACACTTTTGATTAGAGTTAGCCTACCCCAAAAACTCAGAAAATTATAATTCCAAGATAAGAGTTTATTATGAATAGAAGAAATAAGATCATCAAAAAGAAAAGTATGTCTTCTACCTCTAAAAAGGGGGACCCCCAAATACTTAATCGATAATTTAGAATGAGTAAAGCCAGAAACCTGGTTAATGGCTAAAATCCACGTATTCGAAATGTTTTTAGAAGCAATAAAACAACATTTATGTTTACTAAAAGAAAGCCCACTAACTAATTCAAAAGCATTAAAAAATTCCAAAAATTTCTGAAGTCTATTAATAGTAGCATTAGTGAAAACAATGAAGTCATCCACAAAACATAAGTGGGAAACATGAAAAACTTTCAAAGTTTTATAGTAAAGCCCCGGGTTATGCTCAAACAAATTAGAAATACATCTAGAAAGAAAGTAAGCCGCAATAATAAATAGGCTAGGAGAGATAGGATCACCCTGCCTTAAACCATTAGAGGACTTAAAGAAGCCATGTCTCGCACCATTCAGAATAATGGAAAAATGAACATTATCATTACAATTTTTAATAAGATGAAAAAAATAAGAGTTGAACCCGAAAAGATCAAGCATGTAGTAAATGAACTCCCAATTAATATTATCATAAGCTTTGGCGATATCAAGTTTCAGAATAATATTACCCCCTCTAGTCTTAACATCCAAGTCTTGAGTTAATTCATGGGCAAGAAGAATATTCTCAGTGATAGCTTCACAAAACCCGTTTGGTAAGGAGAAATAAATTTAGGCAACAAAACAGAAATGATATCAAAAATAATTTTGGAAACCAACTTGTAAAAAAAAATTACAAAGACTAATCGTCCATAAATCATTCCATGTTTGAACATTATTATTTTTAGGAATAAGAACTAAAGAGGTAGAAGAGAAAAACTTAGGAAAAGGATTGCCCTTAAAAAAATCCAAACACAGCTGAATAAGTATCATCTTTAATTATATGCCAACACTTCTGAAAAAAGAGAGTCGTATGCCCATCAGGGCCAGCCACAGAATCAGAATTCATGGAGTCCAACTTGCTTTTCACCTCCTCAAAAGAAGGAGGAGCACAAAGAAAAGAATTATCCTCTGTAAAAATAACTTTCGGAATAAAAGAAGCATTAAACAGAAGCAAAGGAGTAAAATTTTTATTAAAAAGACCATTAAAGTATTGAACAGCTAATGAAGCAATCTCACCCTGGTCATTAGCATAAGAGCCATCCCCTCTTTGAATGTTTTTAATATTGTTCTTCATCCTTATCCTCTACCTTAAAGCGTGAAAATACTTAGTATTACTGTCCCCCTCCACCAAATGCCCAGCAGCAGCTTTCTGTTTCCAATATATCTCTTCTTGCACTTGAAGACTAACAAGAACATTCTTAGACTGCTGAAGCTTAGACAGAAGGGTATCAGAAGGGTCATTCTGCCAAGCAATTTCATTTAATAGGACACATTTTTCAACCATACAAATGTTAGAAAAAAGATTCTTAAAAATATTATGATTCCACCAATTTAAAGCTTGCTTTAACCGCTTATGTTTAAACCATAATCTGTTCATACCAACAATGGAATTATCAGGATGAAGAGGCGCATTCCAGTTATGATCCACAATATCAAAAAAAGAGCTGTTCATTAACCACATGTTTTGAAATCTAAAGGTAGGGTTAGAATTAGTAGGGGAATTCTTGATATTAATCAGCAGGGGAGAATGATCTGACAGGGTTCTTCTAAGATGAAGAATAGTAGTAACATTATTATCATTGATCCACGCATCATTAAAAAGAATACAATCCAATCTTTGCCATAAATGACCTCTATTCCAGGTAAACTGATTACCCACAAAACCAATATCAATCAAATTGCAAGACATAATCATATTATTAAAATTAGTCATGGAACGAGAAGGAGGAGGAGCCCCTCCACTGCTTTTAGAAGAGTTAGAGATAGCATTAAAATCTCCACCCACCAACCAAGGGTACTGACAAACATTATAGAAAATCTTAACTTGTTCCCACAGGTCTTTTCTAATATAAAGAGAGGACGCAACATACACAAAGGAAGCACAACAATGAAAGTTAAAAATCTCAATATTACAATGCAAAACCTGAGAAAAATCTCCAATAACTTCAATTTTAATATTATCCTTCCACATAACCCAAATTTTATTAGACATATTAGAAATAGCATGCTTAAAGCCAAGATAAAAGCAATAGAAACCAATCTAGAAGAAGAGACAAGTGGTTACATTAAAATAAGAATGGAAATATTATGAATACGACATAGATTCTTAACACGATTCCTAGAGGAAAGGCAGCCAATTCCCCTAACATTCCAAATGATGTTGTTAAACATAAAGACAGGTTTTTAATGAGAAGTATTTGAGCGAGTATTATGTACATTAGAACTTGCGGGTTGTATGGTAACATTCTTAGTCTTACGCCCCTTTTTGCTTTGAAATTTAATAAAACTAGTATCATGATCATCTTTAGTAAAACATCTAGCTTCAATATTCATATCGTCAGAGTCAGAGAGAGCATCACTAGCATAATTAGAAGGAGAGATAGAATTACCATCAGTACCTATTCCCTTATACAAAGTAGGAGAATCATCCTCCATAAATTTACCATCTTCATCCCAATTTGCATCACCTTTAGCAGCTGACTCCTTAAGAGAAGGAGAAGTATGGCCATGATAAACCATAGGTAAAAATTAACTTTCCTCCATAGCCAAATTATTATTGTCCTCCTCTTCTCCAACTAAATGAACATATAAAGAGATATCAAAGTGAACAACATTATCATTAATCAAAATATTAGTACCATCAGGAATGTTTAATAAATTGCAAGTAGGATTGTTCTCCTCATTAGGCTCATCATTCAAGATTTTGTGATCACTAGCATAATCAGTCTCGATATGAGAATCATTAATAGCAACATTTAATTTACAAATATCCACTTTATGATCATTAATTAAAGTAACTGGTTCTACCAGGATAGCAAAATTCAAAACCTCGGGTTCCGCCGGAGTAACCAAATTAACATCCTGCTGATTAATAACAGACTCCAAGGGATAAACATTATCTTTAACAGTATCTAAAATTTGTTTAGACTGTTTTACCGTATTCCTTTCATTACACAAATTAGAAAATTTCCTAAAGCAATCATTAACAGCATGGCCGTGCATCTTATAAAAGGAACAGAAAATTGGTAAATTCTCAAACTCTACCTTTTGAAAGTATCCTTTCATTTCAGATCCAAGCCAGATTTCAAATGGGTATTTCTTAGACACATCAAGCTCCACCAGCACCCTAGCGATAGACGATCTTGGGACGACCAAATATAGAAGCTAAAACAAATAAAATTTGCTGATTAAAAAAATGAAGTCTTAAATTCAGAAAAGCCAACCATACCGGAGCAATAGGCAATTCCTCCCTCACGTCAAAATCAGGGGTCCATTTCAGTAGCCTCATTTGGCAAGCTTGAATGTAATAAGATCTTCTAGAAAATATTCTACTATAATCAAGGTCAGTAGTTAGTTGAATATATACATGTGTTTGATCAAATAAGCCCACATGGAAAGAACCGACAGTTTAAGGCTGAAAAAAAATTTTTGAATCACATCAAGGTTAGGTCTTCTCAAGATAAATTTACCCACCAAGGTTAAAGCAAAAGAGGAAGCCAACTGATCAATAACATCATCCTCAAAAATCAGAGCTGGACAACCTTTATACGAAGAATGGACAAACCTGAGTTTTGAAGCAGAGGAAGCACCACCCGCTAGGGCTTCCTTAAAGGAACGAGTTTTACCATAAGATCCTGAAGTTATTGGGTGTGATGATGACGGGAACACCATCATCCCACACAAAAAACCACAAAAAATCTACAAAATAGGAAACAGAGAAAGATCAGCAGTAAGAAATCCAGAGAAATTGCACGAAACTGCTCAGAAAATCCCAGCCAGAAGGGCCGAAATGGAGCGCCAAAAGAAACCCTAGAAATCACCTCGAAATCGCCTCGCAAGCGCAACACAGAGAGGAAGCAATCATTAACAGCATGACCGTGCATCTTACAAAAGGAACAGAAAATCGGTAAATTCAGAAAATATTCTATCAATGATTTTAAGTTTGATAGACTTATTCTCTTCTATGTCGATAAATATATATTTCTCTTGATTTACTACACTTTCACTGTGTAACTTATTATATATTATAGATACAAATTTTTGAACATCTTGCCTATAGTGTTATTAAATTTGATTGGATAAAATAATGGATATGATATTCTAAAGTTATAGACTAATATATAGATTATTTTTGCGTTTTATAGAATTAAGTATTTCATATTGTATTTCATACATTAAAACATATTTTAAGAAATAAAGGAAGGCCGTTTGTTAATACTATCAATTAATACAAGTTGACTCTTAAAATATAATACACTACACAATAGGATGGGTCGATGCGCTTTCATTTAAAGTTGGTTTGTGGTATTATCCAGGTTATTGCCTATAACTAATAACCGATTATGCTGACGGGTAGAGAGTGTCAACTTTTTCATTAATTTAATTAAAGCCACATCTAATGATAATTGACTTGTTTACAAATAATAATTATGATTTTAATGACTTATGAGAAATTAAAAAGAAATTAGAGTTAAAAAATGATGAAAATACCACATTATAGTTGGGTATACAGCCTTGCTGAATAATATAATGAAATATGTGTGCATTCATATTATTGATATAAATATCCTATTGGCTACAAATAGATGTATTTACTTGATATGATGTATATAATTGATAATAAAATAAATAAATAAGACTGATGATACTAACACCTGTATGTTATGATTCTTTTGCTGATTTATGAAAGTTATTAATCTTTTTGAGAAATTAAAAAGAAGTTAGAGTTCAAAAAATGATGAAAATACCACATTATAGTTGGTTATACTACCTTGTTGAATCATATAATGAAATTTTTGTGCATTCATACTATTGATATAAAGATCCTATTGGCTACAAATAGATGTATTTACTTGATATGATTTATATGATTGACAATAAATAAAATTAATAAGATCGATGATACTAACACTTGTATGTTACGATTCTTTTACTAATTTATGAATGTTATTAGTCTTTTTTTCTTTATGAATCTGCTAATTCTCAAATTGGCTATTGCTCCATTGATTGATTTCTTACTTTTGTTATTGATCATTTTGAGCCTTAAGATTAATAAATGTTCATTGATAAGACTGAATGTTATAAACTATATTGAATGAATTAAACGTGCATTTAAGCCTTGCATTGAAAACTTTAGTGAATTTTGGTTTTTGATAGATTTGTTAGCTCATTATATGTATTTTAATAACTTTAGGACTGAAAAAAGATAAAGACCAGTTGGAGTGAGATTTTTAGAGATCCTCAAGTTTTTATTATTATTATTATTTTTATTTTTATTTTATTCCTTTATAGTTAGTGGTGGGAAAAATTATGTCACACCACGCAGATTTTGATTTTCTCCTATTTTATAATCAAATACTACATTGAGAATAAAGTGCGGTGTCGAGAGGCCGACACAATATTCTATAATGGATTCAATATCAAAATAGGGTTTTAAAAATTGATATTTCTATAATCAAACACAGTTCAGAGAATAACATATTATTTCGAAAAATAAGCATGAAATTCTTAAGAATGTGTTTAAAAATAGAAATAGGCTTTTTGAAAAATTTATTCATTCTTTTATTTAGATATAGCAAGGAGAATATTATATCATCTTGAAAGACAAACATAAAATTCTTCAAGAACATCCAAAAGCAAGAATGAGTTTTATAAAATTCATCATTTCTAAAGTTGAATATATTAAGTAGGAAATTATATTATCTGAAAAGATAATAATAACATCCTACAAACATATTTAAAATTAGAAATGAAGTTTTTAAAGATATCTGCATTCCCAAAGATTCTTCCCTTATTTTATATGAATAAAATAAGGTTTATTTTAATCTGGGGTTCTCAAATCCCTATAAGAGCAAGCTCCTATAGTTAATTACATCTTAGGAGGGATACTCCTAAGAATACTCTCGATTAAAGTAGTGATTTCATACCCTTTTGACTACAAAGTAAAAGACAAGGAAACAGAAGTAGGAATTTTCAATGAGAAAGCTCAATGTTGAACATTTACTAGCGAGTCAAAGGAAGAAAAGTAGGAGATGCCAGATTTGAGAAACTCAGAGGCGACCTCAGTCTACCCTATGTTGGGCTTTAGATTTTAAGAGAAAATTTTATATTTGAGTTGATATTTTATTAGAAATTTGGGATTTATATTCCCGGAAGGCGAGGACTTAAGATCTAAAAAGAATTTGCCTCAGAACCTAAATCTAATTTGAGTACTATAAAGCAGTGACCCGAACCTAACTAATGAAGTGCAAATCTGGACTTATCCCGGCCTGGATTGGGGAGCCAGCTAACTACCTAGGCGCTTTAAAACTATGTATCCAGTCTCTTATGAAAGATGGGTAGGGATGTTGTTTAAGTTTTAAGGAATTGGGGGCCGACATCTAAGACAATTCTTAATTAGCCCCTCAACTTATGTAGGGTGATAAATGTCTAGAAATGCAATTAATATGTTAGACTCTTTTTAATTTGTATCTAATGCAATGCATGCTAATTGACTCGAATGCATAAAATGAATATGAAGCAGTTTTAAAATCAGGCTTAGAAAATAGGTTTTTTTCCTTAGAGATTGCACAACTTCCTCTTGACATAACTTCACCCTCATAGGTCAAGTGGTCTGCCAGAACCCGCAGGCGGCGAGGTGCCTAACAAGGAAGAGAAAGTGTTAATATGCTTATGCTGACTCTCGGCGGTCCCGAGCTTACTTCTTTGATCGTTAGAGTTACTATGTGAGCCTAAAAATTTTTATTTTTAATTACAAGTAAATGAATTTTAAGCGTACCCTTACAAAAAAAAAGCACTCCGATTCGTATCCAGGCTAAAACAAAACACGGCATGCAAGGGCCTTAAAAAAAGCTACTGCACAAACAATGTAAACAAACAAATTTTATTAATCCAAATATAATGTCCAATGTCCATATTACACCCAGAATTTACAAAAAAGTAAAGTGGCCGGGCACCACTGACAACAAACCCGGATTCTAATCCTAAGAACGACGCAAGTGATTTTTGAAATGGGATATACTATTCCTTGAATCTTCATTTCTTCATCTTCTTTCTTCAATCCTTTCGTTCTGTCTTTTCTTCTTCTACGAACTTCTTGGATCCATCGGGTCTGGATATCCAAATGAAAAGAAACTCATCCCTAAAAAGGGGTATTTTCTTTTCTATTTGGATATTAAAATCATCCTAATTTGGTTTTCCAAATAAAAGAGAATAATCCTTTAAGGTATATTCTCTTTCTTTGGATTCCAAATTGGATGTGATACCCCATTTTCAAAATCACTTTCACATATTTTGACTTTTAATACATTACATTTACATTCACATTTACATCACAGAAAAAAAAAATATAGACCACCTGCAGGGTTATCCTAAACAAAAATCATCCCAAGCAGTTACATATAAGGATTTAAATTAAATCACTCAGCCACACTTGGCCACACTCTTTCTTATTTGGGGGCTAAGTAGCTGAAGCACCTGTAGCACATATATATAATTATTAATTAGTTAGCCCCCCTTTACTGCCCTACACGAGTGTGGCCACCTGCAGAAAATTCTATTAACAATAAGATCGCTCCTAACCTATGGGTAATCTACTCGTCAATCAAATCACATCACAGAGTGTGGTAAAAATAAATAAACAAGCACACCAACATTTTACAACCAACATGCAATAAAACTTGAGAAAAAGCCCGTCACAGTGCAGTAAGGAAATAAACACCGGCCTAACCTAAAGCTAGAGTCGGTTATCCTGGCAAACAATTCTAAGTTTGTGTATTAGAAAGTGTGGTTTTGATATATCCTAAATCAATTATTATTTAAAAGAAAATTTTTAGTTAATTAAATTTAATTTGTTAAATAAATAAATAAAAATAAAATAATAATAATAATAATAATAATAATAATAATAATAATAATAATAATAATAATAATAATAATAATAAATGAATGTCACTAAGTTTTTTATGTTATATGTCTCTACCCTAAAGTGTACATGCATCCTAAGTCTAAGTTTTCTAAGACCCGGTCCTTAATTTTTGTCCTTAAGTGTCACTACTGTTATATGGGATAAAAATATTTGTTATCACTAACCCTTAGGACTTTGCGCGTGTATAAAAGAAGTTTGGGGATCTAAAAACAAAAAGTAATCCTAATTAAATTGAAGTTACTACAGGGACCTAAAGGGATAAGGGTTCGCACAAACCACATCAAGGGGCCCCTAAGGGTTTTCTAAGTTTAGAAATACTCACAGTCACCGGGGGCTACGACCCGGTGGTTCCGCCCATAGCACCTCTACCCGGTTGGATAGAGGAGACTGACGCCTTTAACTCGTTGTACTTTTGTTCCCTCGACCCGTATAATTCCTCGCAGTTCATGCAAATAAACAGGAAAAATAGGGATTAGAAAACATATTTAATGATTAAAAATGAAATAATTGAAATTTACTAAAAATAAAAACGTACCTTTCTTCGGGCTTGAACACTGGCTTTGTTGATTGCACTTTTGGAACCTTTATTTTGAAAGTATATTGTATATTTTCCTGACATTCATTTCTATTCTTCAAAATTTACATATGTCATCATTCAAAAATAATACACAAGTTACTTCCCACAAACACATACTCTTTTCATCTTCAAAACTTGCACAAGTTATACTTTTTTTAAAATTCATGTATTTTACTATTTCGAAGTTCACACACTTTATCTTACTCTTACATTTCAAACTTGAACACTAAACTCGTTTCACTTTTCACCTTTCAAAATCACAAAATTCACTTCTTAAACTATACACCCATTTTGACTTTTTAACATATAAGCACTTTACTTTCCATACCTTTATACACTTTCCTTTGCAGTTTTCCATACATTTTACCTTCCAACACATGAGCACACGATTCACCTTTCAAGATATAAACTTTTCACCTTTCTAAATCACACAATTTTCCACTTTTCCAAAATTCACTCAAACTTTGCCTTTTGAAACTTTTACTTTTGAAAGTGCACTTTGTAATCTTCTAACATGTATCTCGAGGTATGAGAAAGGGGAAGAAGAAGAAAAGTGAGAGAGAGGTAGAGAGAAAGAGAGCATTTGATTTTCAACACTTTCATCTTCTACACATTTTAAAACATCATTTGATATACCAGGCTTTATTTCTCACAATCCAACCCTTTCTTTTCATTTTCACACATTTCATCTTTTAAGGTAAACATACACCTTACTTCTCACATGAACAATTCCACCTTTCTAAAACACAATCACAAGCCCCATTCATTATTTCTCACACATATCATCTTACTCCTCACACTGGCACACTTCATCATTCAAATATCACATACTATACTTTTATATTTTCTAAAGTTACACAATTCACCTTTCAGGACATACATGTTACTTAACATTCAAAACTAAATATTTTATTGTTCAAACACCTCATATGATACCTCTAAAAACATACATTCACCATTCATAAATTCAGCCACCTCATTTTTAGAAATCACATAACTTTAAACACACATTTCCAAGATCACACATTTTCCACTACAAAATACCTTTCTACACATACACTCCTTTTACAATCCATACCTTTTACTTCACCTATCAATCCACACATTTATCAGTTTCTACAAAATCACATATTTTACTTTCCACATACACATATTTTGCTTTAATTATACATTTCATCCTTTTCAAAACACAAGTTTCAACCTTTACATCACATACTACAAAACATATAAGTAAAAAAAAATCTTCCAATTTAATCAGAATATATCGAATGCCTAAATGAGAATGACGAAAGAAAAAAAAAAAAGGTTTTATATATTCATTCTAATTTCATGAAAGAACTTGATGTAGTTAAACTCAGAATTTCTTTTGTAATCAACCACAAATTCTCTTCTTTAAGGAATAAAAAAAAAATTTATCTAAAGGAGCTTGTAAACTTTCAAAAGAGGAAAGAAATCAAATAAAATTCTACAATTCTCTATTTACCTATGTTTATTAAAAGAGGAAAACATTCTTTGGCGATGAAAGCGTAAGTCTTGAATATTTTCCTTTTCAACTAACAAGTAAATTTTAGGAATTAGAATTCTATTGATCTAATGATACGACCACACTCTAGTTGTTGAGCATATAACTGGGAAAAGAAAGATCTTTTCCAACAAAGAAACAATAAACACTTGCGGATCTTCTTCCAGATATTTACAAACAAAAATAAATATTTAATCTGAAAAATAACCTTCACAGAAGCAGCAGACATCCTTCGTACGTAGCCATGAAGTTCTTCATCAACTGGACTTCGGTTTCACATGAGAGAGGGAGGCGATGGGAGGCTGGGAGAAGATGAGCCGAGAGAGACGGAGAGGAGACTGGATTTCAAGAACTGCACTATTCACGCCTGGGTTGTGCGAATGGCAGGCGACGGGAGGCTGGGAGGAAAATGGAAAAGGGATTCATGTGTGAGAGCTCATATGAGAGAAGCAGTTCGGAACTGCAATGGACGGGAGAGGGAAAACAGGGGCCTTCGGCCTTCTTTGGGAGTGCGAATCAGTGGGAGAGGAGGCGGACTGGAGAGGTTCGTGTGAACTGCTCTGGGATCATCCAGTAATTCTGTGCGTTCGTGTGTACTGGATTAAGAGAAAGGGATTTGGGTTTACTTCCGAACAGAGAGAAAAACTGATGAAGAGTTCGGTTCTTTCTTCAGGATTTCAGAACCGAGGGAAAAAGAGGCGGGCTGTGCGAATGAGAGCAGGAGGTTCGGGCTGCAGAGGGGAGAGGGAGTTGATCGTGTGGGCTTCTTGCGAGCACAGGGAGGAGATGGAGATGAGGGTTGATTGGGGAGTTCTATGAACTCCAAGGGGGAGGGCTTCGTGAACTGTAGTGAGGGAGTTTGGAACTGTCGAGTGTGGAGGAGGTAGTTCTGTGTGTGCGAATGCAAGAGAAGAAGGGGCGGCTGGACGCCAACTGCAGGGGAGTGGGGAGTTTTTTTTTTTTTTTCTTAAACAATCTTTCCAAAGGGTTCTAATATTACCATTCTACCCTTTCCAATCCAATTCAATACAAGGATTTAATTTGTATTATTAAGAGAAATTATTAGGGGCTAGTTTGGTTTAAATAAAGTTGAAATGGTTAGATTTTATTATATTTGGAATTGTAATCATTCGAGCGGATTTGAGTTAATTTGGAGTTGAATAATAATAATAATAATAAATGGATTGAATTTGATTTAGATTCGAATTGAGTGATAGGCTCGAGTCGATGCTACGTCAATGGGCGTTCACCTAAGGGAAATCCTATGGGCGACGTCTACACTAGGCTACGAAGACCTAGGTGCATAGAGTCGATTCTGGGGAAATTGACCTCAAATAATGAGGTCAACAAATGGACCCCCAATAGGCATGATAAACTTGCCAAACTTTATCGTGCGTATTGGAGTTGACCGAAACGATCAACTAGATCCAGAGTTGAAGTTGAAGATCTGAATATATGAATTGAAGGAATTTTGATGTTTGATAGAAAATTAGGATAAAAGTTTAGAAATATTTGAGTTGATGAATTGATTTGAAGTTGATGTCGGCATTGATGCTTTAGTGATTTGAATGTAGTTTGGTATGAATAGAAATTTGGAAATTTATTTTGATATGATTGAAATCTTTGTTATAAATCAAGACTAACTTCAAGAGTGTAAATAGGATGAAGAAAAGATGCAGCTAGGGATGCTTATACTTTTCCTCGGGATGAAGATTAGGATGCCACTAGGGATGCTTACTCCTAACTCTAAAGATGTCAATAGGATTCCATAGGAGGACTTATACCTAAAGACGGATTTAAGATTGAATGGCTGCCGTAAAAGCGGACTTAAGCTAAAAAGTCAACAGGATACCGTAAAAGCGAACTTAGACCTAAAGACTGATTTAATCAGGTTTGGCTACCGTAAGAGCGGACTTAAGCCAGAAATCCAATAGGATGCCGTAAAAGCGGACTTAGACCTAAAGACTGATTTAAACTGGATTGGCTGTCGTTAGAGCGGACTTAAGCAAGAAAGCCAATAGGATGCCGTAAAAGCGGACTTAGACCTAAAGACTGATTTAATCAGGTTTGGCTGCCGTAAGAGTGGACTTAAGCCATAAAGCCAATTGGATGCCGTAAAAGCGGACTTAGACCTAAAGACTGGTTTAATCAGGTTTGGCTGCCGTAAGAGCGGACTTAAGCCAGAAAGCCAGTAGGATGCCATAAAAGCGGACTTAGACCTAAAGACAGATTTAAGATTGAATTGGCTGCCGTAAGAGCGAACTTAAGCCAGAAAGTCAATAGGATGTCATAAAAGCGGACTTAGACCTAAAGACAGATTTAATCAGGTTTGGCTGCCGTAAGAGCAGACTTAAGCCAGAAAGCCAATAGGATGCCGTAAAAGCGGACTTAGACCTAAAGACTGATTTAAACAGGATTGGCTGCCGTAAGAGCGGACTTAAGCCAGAAAGCCAAAAGGATGCTGTAAAAGTGGACTTAGACCTAAAGACTGATTTAAACTGGATTGGCTGCCATAAGAGCGGACTTAAGCCAGAAAGCCTATAGGACGCCGTAAAAGCGGACTTAGACCTAAAGACGAATTTAAACTGGATTGGCTGCCGTAAGAGCGGACTTAAGCCAGAAAGCCAAAAGGATACCGTAAAAGTGGACTTAGACCTAAAGTCTGATTTAAACTGGAATGGCTTCCGTAAGAGCAGACTTAAGCCAGAAAGCCAATAGGATGCCGTAAAAGCGGACTTAGACCTAAAGACTGATTTTAAACAGGTTTGGCTGCCGTAAGAGCGGACTTAAGCCAGAAAGCCAATAGGATGCCGTAAAAGCGGACTTAGACCTAAAGACTGATTTAATCAGGTTTGGCTGCCGTAAAAGCGGACTTAAGCCAGAAAGCCAATAGGATGTCGTAAAAGCAGACTTAGACCTAAAGACTGATTTTAAACAGGATTGGCTGCCGTAAGAGCGGACTTAAGCCAGAAAGCCAAAAGGATGCCGTAAAAGCAGACTTAGACCTAAAGACTGATTTAAACTAGATTGGCTGCCATAAGAGCGGACTTAAGCCAGAAAGTCAGTAGGATGCCGTAAAAGCGGACTTAGACCTAAAGACTGATTTCAGGGTGGTGAATTTTTAAAGTAAAGTTGATTTCTTTAAAGCTTTGAATCTTTTCCCTCAACCACAAATGACATTGACAACTTGCAAATGTTCTACTAGAGATCATAAGCTTTTATATATGTCACTTTCTAGAAGGGAAAGAAAAACATTTTGAAGATTGAAAGACTTGAAAATCTTTTGATTAAAATTTTGTTTTATCCTTCATTATAAATGATCTTTATAACTTACAAATAATCCACTAGGGATTATGTTTTTATATCGGATCATCATATATGAGAAAAACAAAAGGGGAGTAGTTTGATTATCTTTGATAAGTAAAGACTTAACAAAGCATCTCGACCACCAAAGGAGAAATGCAAGATTTTGTTTAAAGATTGATTCTATGATTGAATTTGTCTAGAATAACTCAAAGAAAATCATATGAATTTTCTAGAGTCCTCATTTGCATGTTCTAGGAGAACTAAATGCACAACAACAACAACAACAACAACATCAAGCCTTTATCCCACTACGTGGGGTCGGGTACATGAATCCTTTGTCTCCATTGTGTCCTATTAAAAGTCAAATTCTCGTTTAAATCTAATAAAGAAAGGTCATTCCTAATATTTTCTAACCAAGTCTTTTTAGGTCTACCCCTACCTTTCTTAACATAAGTCAAATCTAATACCTCTACTCTCCTAACCGGGTCATCGCAAGGCCGCCGTTTTATGTGACCAAACCATCTAAGGCAACTTTCTCTAATCTTATCTTCTACTGGAGCTACTCCAACCTTTTCACGTATATGCTCATTTCGTATCCTATCTCTAAGGGTAAAGCCACTCATCCACCTGGTAGGAGAACTAAATGCAACATGATAAAATTTTCCTTAAAAAATTTTAACTTTTGCATGAGTTGTTATAGAACAAGGAGAATATTTGAGCATCCTTTATAGTGAAAGCACTAAGGAATATCAAATTCTCATAATAATTGAGAAAAGTTTGATTTTCATCAAAAAGTGAAAGCTTTATTTTTCATTTGATAAATTTCTTATAATATTTAAAAGTGATCGCTTGAGTTTTAATCATCTTAACCCAATGAAAAAGACATGGGAAAAGATTCAAAAACTCAACAAAGAATAGGTTGACTCCCTCTAAATTAAATAATTTGAATATGACCAACATGAGTTTAATCAAAATATTCAAAACTTAACAATTTTCTTTAAAGAAAATTGTAGTTTCAAAGATTTTGAATTTCAATGCTATAGAAAAATTCTTTAATGGGGATAGAGTTGTTTAAACTCTAACATCCAATTCTAGTTTATGATAAAGATATATCTTGAATTGAATTTTATATCTATTTGACGAAGCCATCTTAGACTTTATCGGGAATAGAATCCCTCCAATTCTAACATCCAAGATTAGTCAATAATGGACTAGGTCAAACTATAGTTTGATTTGGATTTGGCGTTTAGCAAAGATTCAAACTAAGATATCGTTGACACCACTAAGGATAGAACCCCTCATGTTCTAACATCCTAGTTTAGTTAATGATATATTTAAAATTCAGACATGACATCTACTCATAGTGAATGAGAACATTAGACAATCATCTCAAAACCAACTAAAGGATGTCCTTTAGTTCAGTTTCAAAATTTTGAATCCAAAGAAAGTGATTTTTTATATCTATAAATATCACTGTAGATCATCTAGCATCGGGACTTTATATAGAATCTCATTCAAATTGGAAGATGTTCAAAAGAAAGTTGAAGATATTTGGATAATAGTTTATTTATGCATCTTAATTAGGTTAGATATGTGAAACCCAATAATGCATAACCAACACGATTATAATTTCATTTAGATTGATCATCTATATGATTTTTATTGATAATGATTTGAAAATCTGAACTGACCTACTCAAGTTTGCTAACTAGAGACTAGAGAGGTCTTGGGATTTAGATTTTGTTAACCCAGATCAAAGCTCCCTACAAGCAAAACTGGGGTTTTCATCTTGAAATTTTTTTTTCAATTAAGAATTATATCAAAAGAGAATCAAATTGGAGGTAGAAATTCAATATTTTTGAATCTTGTAGATGATATATATATTCTACATCTAAT
The DNA here is from genome assembly GCA_019514585.1 of Dendrobium officinale. Classification (NCBI taxonomy): domain Eukaryota; kingdom Viridiplantae; phylum Streptophyta; class Magnoliopsida; order Asparagales; family Orchidaceae; genus Dendrobium; species Dendrobium officinale. The sequence goes on from CM033693.1 coordinate 21,188,195, forward strand.
AAAACAACAATGCTTGATGATGAACTAAAATTTTGAATTCTCAAAGTCAACTGTTAAAAATACTAAAGGATGAATAGGTCCTATGATATTCAAGCTTTAGAAAGGGAAGCCACTTTTTTTTTTTGCTACACATTTAATGAATGTGTCTTTTTTTTTCTTTTCTTTTCTTTTCCTTCTTCACTTTTTTTTTTTAGGAGGCTTCCTTTATTTAAATCTTGAAATGATTATTTCAATTATAAAACCATCTTCCATGTATAAGAGTAGAACATTAACCCTCTTATACAAGGAAGATTGATTTATAAATTGGACCCAATCCTATAGTATGAATAAACAACTTGAATGAGATAATTATGAAATAAGTTCATCAATTCACAATATGCTTATGAGATGTATAATGATAAGAAGATGATTAAAATTTTCACTTCCTCCAATTTCAATTTGACATAAATTCTAATTCAAAAGAAGATACATATTGATATCATAATGGATGAACCATAATATGATAATTTAATTTTATCACTACTGAAGAAGAAAATTATTAAAGATGTTATAAAATCACCTGACTCGGTATCAATTCAAGGTGTGTCAATTAATTTTAAGGAAAAGCCACATGACAAAGAAATGTTTATCATATCATGGGTTAGCCTTAAAAAATCTTGAATTATTCCAAGTCTTTGATTGAAAGGAGAATTTAAGATGATCAATCTTAACAAGAATTGCTCATGAGTTTTCTCAAATGGAGTAATAAAGCCAAGAGTAAATTTAGCTAATATTTGATTTTAAAATATTACCATAAGAGAAAACTTCAGATGATGAACAAAAACTTTTATATAATTTATTTATTTATCTTCATTGCATGCCTTAAGATCCACGTTCTATCAGAGTTAAACCACATGGCAGAGGACAAATCGTCGTATCCATGTAGTACCCTTAAGATGTAAGATTTAAAGGCTTCTTAAACTCTAAACTACAAGAAGGCTTAAAGGTGAGGGAGTTCCAAATATTTTCAAACTTCAATATATCAACCAATAATTATTCATTCCTAAGATTAGAAAAATCATAACATGGTTGAATAAAAGGTTAGAAAATATATTTGAATTTAATCTAGACGGTTACTAGAAACCTAGCAAAATTAGCTTAACTTTTATGCTTTGAGGTTTCAAAAAGAAATGAGATTAAATATATCTTCATCTAAAGCATTAATCTACCCAAGTGGAGGGAGGGAGGGAACACACTTTTCATTTTAGCATTGATAACCATAGGTCTTATTCTTTATTTATTTAGAGGAGTCAACCAAAATGAACTTTTAATTACAATTTAAGGAAGATAGAGGTAAATTTCTTTTTAAAAGAAATCAACCTGCTATTTTCTCTAGCAAAATTATTTTTTATAAGCTTTACCTATATTTGAACTTTCAAACTTTTCTCAATGTAAATTGGCTTTAATCTTGAAAATCTTGCATATATCAAATTCTGGACCCTATCCTAGCAAACATATGAAGCTACAAAGGACATGTAACTACAATATGTTAATAGGACAAGTAAAAAGATTTGATTTGAAGGTTTGAGCTTTTGGACCATATCCTACCAAACATATTAAGCTATAAAAAATATATAACTGTAATATACTGGTTTAGATAAGGAGAAAACTTTGATTTAAAAGCTCAAATTTTCTTGAGATTTGTCCAGCCACACTCGAGTTATAAATATATATATATATATATATATATATATATATATATATATATATATATATATATATATATATATATATATAACTGCAACATATTAGCTAGGACATAGAAGTTTAAAATTTTGAAGATTTAAAATTATTCTGACCCAATCCAAATGATACATTAAGTTACTAAAATAAGTAACTATACATATTACTAAAGATTGGGCAAAGGGATTTTGGACCCAGTGCTAAATCAAACATCAAGCTACAAGGAAAATATAACTGCAACATTTGAATTAGCATACAGGGAGTTTCTTTACAAAAAGGCCATTAAAAAGGAGCTCCTCGTTAGTTTTCTAATGTGGTTCAAAATAAGACCTCTAAAATTTTTTAGATACCGGCCAAATTATCCAAGAATGAAATTAATAAAAGAACCGACGGAAGAAAGGTAGTTACAACTTATGACAAGCACAAGTATTCTACCGATTAAAGGGTATAAAACACTGCTAAAGATGGAGAGAGGATTGATCCCCAGCAGAGTCGCCAGAAACCTTGGTGGGAAAAATTATGTCACACCACGCAGATTTTGATTTTCTCCTATTTTATAATCGAATACTACATTGAGAATAAAGTACGGTCTCGACAGGCCGACACAATATTCTATAATGGATTCAATATCAAAATAGGGTTTTAAAAATTGATATTTCTATAATCAAACACAGTTCAGAGAATAACATATTATTTCAAAAAATAAACATGAAATTCTTAAGAATGTGTTTAAAAATAGAAATAGGCTTTTTAAAAAATTTATTCATTCTTTTATTTATATATAGCAAGGAGAATATTATATCATCTTGAAAGACAAACATAAAATTCTTCAAGAACATCCAAAAGCAAGAATGAGTTTTATAAAATTCATCATTTCTAAAGTTGAATATATTAAGTAGGAAATTATATTATCTGAAAAGACAATAATAACATCCTACAAACATATTTAAAATTAGAAATGAAGTTTTTAAAGATATCTGCATTCCCAAAGATTCTTCCCTTATTTTATATAAATAAAATAAGGTTTATTTTAGTCTGGGGTTCTCAAATCCCTATAAGAGCAAGCTCCTATAGTTAATTACATCTTAGGAGGGATACTCCTAAGAATACTCTCGATTAAAGCAGTGATTTCATACCCTTTTGACTACAAAGTAAAAGACAAGGAAACAGAAGTAGGAATTTTCAATGAGAAAGCTCAATCTTGAACATTTACTAGCGAGTCAAAGGAAGAAAAGTAGGAGATGCCAGATTCTGAGAAACTCAGAGGCGACCTCAGTCTACCCTATGTTGGGCTTTATATTGTAAGAGAAAATTTTATATTTGAGTTGACATTTTATTAGAAATTTGGGATTTATATTCCCGGAAGGTGAGGACTTAAGATCTAAAAAGAATTTGCCTCAGAACCTAAATCTAATTTGAGTACTATAAAGTAGTAAACCAAACCTAACTAATGAAGTGCAAATCTGGACTTATCCCGGCCTGGATTGGGGAGCCAGCTAACTACCTAGGCGCTTTAAAACCATGTATCCAGTCTCTTATGAAAGATGGGTAGGGATGTTGTTTAAGTTTTAAGGAATTGGGGGCCGACATCTAAGACAATTCTTAATTAGCCCCTCAACTTATGTAGGGTGATAAATGTCTAGAAATGCAATTAACATTTTAGACTCTTTTTAATTTGTATCTAATGCAATGCATGCTAATTGATTCGAACGCATAAAATGAATATGAAGCAGTTTTAAAATCAGGCTTAGAAAATATTGTTTTTTCCCTAGAGATTGCACAACTTCCCCTTGACAAAACTGCACCCTCATAGGTCAAGTGGTCTGCCAGAACCCGAAGGCGTGGAGGTGCCTAACAAGGAAGAGAAAGTATTAATATGCTTATGCTGACTCTCGGCGGTCCCGAGCTTACTTCTTAGATCGTTAGAGTTACTATGTGAGCCTAAAAATTTTTATTTTTAATTACAAGTAAAAGAGTTTTAAGCGTACCCTTACGAAAAAAAGCGCTCCGATTCATTTCCAGACTAAAACAAAACACGGCATGCAAGGGCCCTAAAAAAAGCTACTGCACAAACAATGTAAACAAACAAATTTTAATAATCCAAATATAATGTTCAATATCCAATGTCCATATTACACCCAGAATTTACAGAAAAGTAAAGTGGCCGGGCACCACTGACAACAAACCCGGATTCTAATCCTAAGAACGACGCAAGTGATTTTTGAAATGGGATATACTATTCCTTGAATCTTCATTTCTTCATCTTCTTTCTTCAATCCTTTCCTTCTGTCTTTTATTCTTCTATGAACTTCTTGGATCCATCGGATCTGGATATCCAAATGAAAAGAAACTCATCCCTAAAAAGGTGTATTCTCTTTTCTATTTGGATATTAAAATCATCCTAATTTGGTTTTCCAAATAAAAGAGAATAATCCTTTAAGGTATATTCTCTTTCTTTGGATTCCAAATTGGATGTGATATCCCATTTTCAAAATCACTTTCACATATTTTGACTTTTAATACATTACATTTACATTCACATTTACATCACAGAAAAAAAAAAATCTAGACCACCTGCAGGGTTATCCTAAACAAAAATCATCCCAAGCAGTTATATATAAGCATTTAAATTAAATCACTCAGCCACACTTGGCCACACTCTTTCTTACTTGAGGGCTAAGCAGCTGAAGCACCTGTAGCACATATATATAATTATTAATTAGTTTGCCCCCCTTTACTGCCCTACACGAGTGTGGCCACCTGCAGAAAATTCTATTAACAACCATATCACTCCTAACCTATGGGTAATCTACTCGTCAATCAAATCACATCACAGAGTGCGGTAAAAATAAATAAACAAGCACACCAACATTTTACAACCATCATGCAATAAAACTCGAGAAAAAGCCCGTCACAGTGCAGTAAGGAAATAAACACCGGCCTAACCTAAAGCTAGAGTCGGTTATCCTAGCAAACAATTCTAAGTGTGTGTATTAGAAAGTGTTGTTTTGATATATCCTAAATCAATTATTATTTAAAAGAAAATTTTTAGTTAATTAAATTTAATTTGTTAAATAAACAAATAAAAATATAATAATAATAATAATAATAATAATAATAATAATAAATGAATATCACTAAGTTTTCTATGTTATATGTCTCTACCCTAAAGTGTACATGCATCCTAAGTCTAAGTTTTCTAAGACCGGGTCCTTAATTTTTGTCCTTAAGTGTCACTACTGTTATATGGGATAAAAATATTTGTTATCACTAACCCTTAGGACTTTGCGCGTGTATAAAAGAAGTTTGGGGATCTAAAAACAAAAAGTAATCCTAATTAAATTGAAGTTACTACAGGGACCTAAAGGGATAAGGGTTCGCACAAACCACATCAAGGGGCCCCTAAGGGTTTTCTAAGTTTAGAAATACTCACAATCACCGGGGGCTACGACCCGGTGGTTCCGCCCGTAGCACCTCTACCCGGTTGGATAGAGGCGTCTAACGCCTTTAACTCCTTGTACTTTTGTTCCCTCGACCCGTACAATTCCTCGCAGTTCATGCAAATAAACAGGAAAAATAGGGATTAGAAAACATATTTAATGATTAAAAATGAAATAATTGAAATTTACTAAAAATAAAAATGTACCTTTCTTCGGGCTTGAACACTGGCTTTGTTGATTGCACTTTTGGAACCTTTATTTTGTAAGTATATTGTATATTTTCCTAACATTCATTTCTATTCTTCAAAATTTACATATGTCATCATTCAAAAATAAAACACAAGTTACTTCCCACAAACACATACTCTTTTCATCTTCAAAACTCACACAAGTTATACTTTTTTTTAAATTCATGTATTTTACTATTTCAAAGTTCACACACTTTATCTTACTCTTACATTTCAAACTTAAACACTAAACTCGTTTCACTTTTCACCTTTCAAAATCAAAAAATTCACTTCTTAAACTATACACCCATTTTCACTTTTTAACATGTAAACACTTTACTTTCCATACCTTTATACACTTTCCTTTGCAATTTTCCATACATTTTACCTTCCAACACATGAGCACACGATTCACCTTTCAAGATATAAACTTTTCACCTTTCTAAATCACACAATTTTCCACTTTTCCAAAATTCACTCAAACTTTGCCTTTTGAAACTTTTACTTTTGAAAGTACACTTTGTAATCTTCTAACATGTATCTCAAGGTATGAGAAAGGGGAAGAAGAAGAAAAGTGAGAGAGAGGTAGAGAGAAAGAGAGCTTTTGATTTTAAACACTTTCATCTTCTACACATTTTAAAACATCATTTGATATACCAGACTTTATTTCTCACAATCCAACCCTTTCTTTTCATTTTCACACATTTCATCTTTTAAGGTAAACATACACCTTACTTCTCACATGAACAATTCCACCTTTCTAAAACACAATCACAAGCCCCATTTATTATTTCTCACACATATCATCTTACTCCTCACACTAGCACACTTCATCATTCAAATATCACATACTATACTTTTATATTTTCTAAAGTTACACAATTCACCTTTCAGGACATACATGTTACTTAACATTCAAAACTAAATATTTTATTGTTCAACCACCTCATATGATACCTCTAAAAACATACATTCACCATTCATAAATTCAGACACCTCATTTTTAGAAATCACATAACTTTAAACACACATTTCCAAGATCACACATTTTCCACTACAAAATAACTTTCTACACATACACTCCTTTTACAATCCATACCTTTTACTTCACCTATCAATCCACACATTTATCAGTTTCTACAAAATCACATATTTTACTTACCACATACACATATTTTGCTTTAATTATACATTTGATCCTTTTCAAAACACAAGTTTCAACCTTTACATCACATACTACTAAACATATAAGTAAAAAGAAATCTTCCAATTTAATCAGAATATATCGAATGCCTAAATGAGAATGACGAAAGAAAAAAAAAAGGTTTTAAATATTCATTCTAATTTCATGAAAGAACTTGATGCAGTTAAACTCAGAATTTCTTTTGTAATCAACCACAAATTCTCTTCTTTAAGGAATAAAAAAAAATTATCTAAAGGAGCTTGTAAACTTTCAAAAGAGGAAAGAAATCAAATAAAATTCTACAATTCTCTATTTGCCTATATTTATTAAAAGAGGAAAACATTCTTTGGCGATGAAAGCGTAAGTCTTGAATATTTTTCCTTTCCAACTAACAAGTAAGTTTTAGGAATTCGAATTCTATTGATCTAATGATACGACCACACTCTAGTTGTTGAGCATATAACAGGGAAAAGAAAGATCTTTTCCAACAAAGAAACAATAAACACTTGCGGATCTTCTTCCAGATATTTACAAACAAAAATAAAAAATTAATCTGAATAATAACCTTCACAGAAGCAGCAGACATCCTTCGTACGTAGCAATGAAGTTCTTCATCAACTGGACTTCGGTTTCACGTGAGAGAGGGAGGCGACGGGAGGCTGGGAGAAGATGAGCCAGGAGAGACAGAGAGGAGACCGGATTTCACGAACTGCACTATTCACGCCTGGGTTGTGTGAATGGAAGGTGACGGGAGGCTGGGAGGAAAATGGAAAAGGGATTCATGTGTGAGAGCTCATATGAGAGAAGCAGTTTGGAACTACAATGGACTGGAGAGGGAAAATAGGGGCCTTCGGCCTTCTTTAGGTGTGCAAATCAGTGGGAGAGGAGGCGGGCTGGAGAGGTTCGTGTGAACTGCTCTGGGATCATCCAGTAATTCTGTGCGTTCGTGTGTACTGGATTAAGAGAAAGGGCTTTGGGTTTACTTCCAAACAGAGAGAAAAACTGATGAAGAGTTCGGTTCTTTCTTCAGGATTTCGGAACTGAGGGAAAAAGAGGCGGGCTGTGCGAATGAGAGCAGGAGGTTCGGGCTGCAGAGGGGAGAGGGAGTTGATCGTGTGGGCTTCTTGCGAGCACAGGGAGGAGATGGAGATGAGGGTTGATTGGGGAGTTCTGTGAACTGCAGGGGGGAGGGCTCCATGAACTGTAGTGAGGGAGTTTGGAACTGTCGAGTGTGGAGGAGGCAATTCTGTGTGTGCGAATGCAAGAGAAGAAGGGGCGGTTGGACGCCAACTGCAGGGGAGTGGGGAGTTTTTTTTTTTTTTTTTTTCTTAAACAATATTTTCAAAGGGTTCTAATATTACCATTCTACCCTCTCCAATCCAATTCAATATAAGGATTTAATTTGTATTATTAAGAGAAATTATTAGGGGCTAGTTTGGTTTAAATAAAGTTGAAATGGTCAGATTTTATTAGATTTGGAATTGTAATCATTCGAGCGGATTTGAGTTAATTTGGAGTTGAATAATAATAATAATAATAAATGGATTGAATTTGATTTAGATTCTAATTAAGTGATAGGCTCGAGTCGATGCTACGTCAAAGGGCGTTCACCTAAGGGAAATCCTATGGGCGACGTCTACACTAGGCTACGAAGACCTAGGTGCATAGAGTCGATTCTGGGGAAATTGACCTCAAATAATGAGGTCAACAGTTAGGAGCATGGGATATATTATAAATTATAGCTGCTCTCATAACTATTATAAATGTAATTTTGGAGAATTAATAGTGAATTATTTTAATGTATATAATTTTAGTTATTTCTAATGGCTTCATTTATATTTATGAATTCATCCAAGCTCTAATTGATTATTTAAGTAATTAAATTAAAAAAATTTCCAAATGTGACCTTGGGGCATGACAGATGGTGTGCATCAATATTGAATGACAAAGTTGCTAGGCGTCAAACTTTAAGGTGAAAAAATACATCAACCTTATAGGTGATGGCATCTACTGATGTTGGTTGAAATAGTAAGAGATGAATTCAGTGCTTATCTATCTTATCGGGTGGCAATGGTAAGAATATATAGTAGGGTAATAGTGATTAGGAGACTATAGTTAGGTGACAGTGTTTGGGAGAACATAAATGATGAAACATAAATGATGAAGGTGGTTAAAAGATCATATTTAAGTAATAGATTGGGAAGACTATTGTCAAGCAATAATATCAAAGAATTATATACTTGCAACAATGGAAGCAATGGTCAAACAATGATGGTTTGATGGTGATGCTTAAACTATAGTAGTTTAATGGTGGAGAATAAACATCGATGGTCTAATAATGATAATCTAACATTGATGGTCTAATCATGAACAAATAATAATGGTGGTTGTATAATGGAAGTGGACGTATGTTGGTGGTACAATAATGGTATGGCAAAGCTCTAAGAAGCTTATGAGTTCTCACCTTCTTCTCTCTTGACCCACCTCAAGACCCCCTTCATGTAGAAAAATTTACAATATGTAACCACTCCTTAGCTGTTAACATGGACTTTCCCTTAGAGTCACAAACCAAGAGAAATTCCACAATATGATGACCAATTGAGATAAATTGCATGAAAGTTATTCTCTTTTTTTTTTTTTTGAAGAAAATGCAGCAAATTGCATTAATGAAGAAAACAAAAAGAGCAAATTAAAGCTAAAGATAGTCGACTCCTCCTTTAATAAAGACACAAATAAAGGAGGAATCTTGTAAGAACAAATATCAACCCAAATAAAAGAACTAATAAGGGCATGGTTAGCACAACAGTCTGCTAACTTATTGCCACTTCTTTTAATACTATTAAAAATAACATGATCAAACTTATTAGAACCTTGAAAACTATCAAAGAATGAGGTACCTTTTGATTTCTCTTGTTGAAGGAACTTGATAATATTATCATTGGCCCCCTCTATAATTATTCCCTTGAACTTGAACATCCAATCCTTAATGACTTCCTTGATAGCTTGAGTAGCCAATAACTCCAAATAAGAGACATCCCAATAAGTGCTGGTCATACCAAATGCCTAGAGAAATATGCCTTTACAATCCCGAAAAACACCTCCTATTCCAGCTTTGTATGATGGAAGCAAAGAGGCATCTATATTAACGTTGATCCAATCGGGTGGTGGAGGGTGCCAATGAAGATCACACAACCTAGATGGTTGATTAACACCCAATAAACCCGAATTTCCACAATCTCCAAGAGCAGCAACAGAAGTATAGCTTAAGGCTTTTATAGCTATAGTCAAAGCTATAACATATATACCTTTATGAATAAGATTGTTTCTGGATTTCCAATTGAAGAAGATTAAATAACATAAAAAAGAAACCAAGAATGATTTCTCTTTCAACAGCTAGTTATAACATTCTACTAGATTAGAAAAATTTGGGATAAAAAAACCCCATTTATTTAATACCCAAATTGTTTCCTGCAGTTTAATGCATCTGAACACGATATGTTCAATATCTTCTCCTTCATTGCAATTTCTAGGACATCCAAGATACCTGTGCAACCTTCTATAAACAAGAAATTAACAAGTAGGCAATGCATCATGGAAAATCCTCCACCATAACATTTCCACTCTTGGAATAAGCTTAATCTTTCCAATCCAGTTCCAATATTTAGTTGTACATGGAATCTGTACCGTAGCTTCACACACCATGGAGGATAAAGATCTTCCAGTCCTCTGCTTAATCAACTCCAAAAAATCTCTATCCGTTTCAGCTTTAATATCAACTTGACAAACAAGTTTGACAAGCTCAGGACCTATAACTTGCTTCAATTTTTCAGAATTCCAACAACCATTTTCAATAAAGCTATCAACCATAAAATCACCAATATCATTAGTGATGAAAGTTGGCCATTTGCTAAGGCTTTTGTCCAGGATCCAGCAGTCATGTAACATATTGATTGATTTGCCATCTGCAATTGACCATCTTAAAATAGTTTTCAAAAAGTTTCATCCATCTGAAACAATTCTCCAAGCAAATGAACCATGAATTTTTTCTATTTTAGAACCAAATAGGTTACCATATTTAGGATAAAGAACTTTGTGAAGTAAATATTCTTTGTCTTGAATATATCTCCAAGCAATCTTAGCACTTAAAGGGCCAACCTTGTTAGCACAAGAATGTAATCCTCTACCTCCCCATTTTAGAGGTAAGCACATGACTTCCCAATTTACATAATGGATTCCATGCTTACCATTTGATTTGTTCCAATTAAAACTTCTACTAATTTTATCAACTTCATCAAGAATACTTCTAGGAATCATTGAATTAGTGCAATGGAAGATGGTAAAAGAAAGTAACACAGTTTTAACAAGCATTACTTTCCTGGCCAAAGACATCAATTTACCTCCCCAAATGTTTGTAATTTTAAGAGCTTTTTCAATAATGAATTTGAAATCATTTCTAACCAATCTTCTAAGAGCTAGTTTTACTCCAAGATAATTTAGATCTTTAAAAACTTTGAACTTTAAGATCCTGGCTACCTATTTTTTCCTTTTTCTATTCACCATCTTACTAAAAGGAATAGAAGATTTAGAAGCATTAATATTAAGGCCAATCCAATCACAAAATTTTCTCAAAATTCTCTTGATCTCTTTATTGTTTTGTAGCTTTGTATCAGAAAAAATAATCACATCATCTGCATACAGCATGTGAGAAATTCTTCTACCAGTGTTGTTCACCCGAATGCCTAAAGATTCCTCCTTCCCCATAAAAGAATTGGTTAATAATTGAGAGCATAAAATAAAAAGATAAGGGGACAATATACACCCTTGTCGGAATCCACTATTAGCATGAATCCAATTTGAATCATTGCCATTAGTTAAAATAGAGAATTTTGGGCCTTTGACACACTCCAAGATAAGATTTGAAAATTTGGATGGATATCCAAAATACTCCAATGCTTTTTTAAGAGTCGGCCACCCCATCGATCATAAGCCTATTCCATATCAATTTTAATAGAAACAAAGCCTTTGAAAGATTTAGAGTACCTAAACTTGTACATGATCTCTTGAGCCACCAAAACATGATTTGTTAATGATCTCCCCTTCAAGAATGCCGCCTGTTCATTGGAGATGATTTTTGGAATAATAGAAGCCATTCTATTCATGAGAACTTTAGCCACCACCTTACAAATTGTATCACAAAGACTTACTGGGCTGAAGTTGCAAGGATCCAATGGATTTTCCACTTTAGGAATAAGAACAATGTGATTTTCCTTCCATCTAGGATCCATCTCAGAATTTTCAAAGAAAAAATTCACTGCATTCCAGAAATCTTCCTTGATGATCTCCTTATAAGCCTTGAGGAAGGGGTAGGTGATACCGTTATTACTTGGAGAGATATAATTGGCACTTTGCTTGATAACATCTTCAACTTCTTTAATAGAGAATGCTTTGTTTAGTAGATCTACATCATCCTCATTTAAGCTTCCTCTCGGTTCTGGCCAGCCTTGCAATTTACAATCACTGTTTTTCCATTTAACTTAGAAACACTGAACAATGATGTCTTCAATTTTGTGTTGATCTTCTACCATCTCCCCATTGTCATTTTTGATTTTATAGATGAAGTTAGAATTCCTCCTAGCCATTGCAAATGACTGGAAAATTTTTATGTTATGATCTCCCTCCAATATCCACTTTACATTAGCTCTTTGCCTCCTCCAAGAGTCTAATCGGGTTAAAACAGAGTTAAATTCTGTCAATTTTACTTTCAGGTTCGATATTTCTTCTTCTATGAGACCAAATTCTCCAGCTTCTTTAGATTGCAAATCCTCTATTTCCTCCAGCAATGAATCTTTCAACTGAAAGAGATTTAAATGCTTAGCTCTGCTCCAGTAGTGTAAGGCCTTCAAGGATCTATTTAACTTAGAATTCAAACTATTGAAGCTGCTACCCGCATATTTCTTCAACCATACAGCCCTTACAATAACAACTGATGCTTTGATAGCAACCCAATGGTCTTCGAATCTGATAACTTTTCTGAAAGTAGATTGGATACCCAATAAGTTTAGGAGAATAGGGCAGTGGTCAAAAGCTACCCGAAGCAAATGCCTAATCATCAATCTTTGAGAGGAAAAAATAGCAGCTGAGTTCAAATAGCATCTATCCAATATTTCAAGAATACGATCCTTCCTTGATTTATTATTACACCAAGTGAATCTTGGGCCTAAAAAACAAACTTCATGCAAATCATTTTTGAAAGTTCGTTAGGGATGTTAGGCCCTATATGAACTGGCCCAAGGCTAATAAAGAGAGAGGTGATTTGGAAAAGAAGAATCTTTTAAACAAAGATAAAAACCCAAACCAAAATCACCACAAAAAAGTGCGGAAGAAAAAATAAATGCGGAAGCAAATAATAAGAAAAGAACACACCGGATTTATAGTGGTTCGGTCAAACCTTGACCTACATCCACTCCTTGGAGGCACCCTCCAAGTATTGCACTAAACTAGTGTCTCTCCGTTAGCCCCCACGGCTAGGTAAAGAAGCCTTTACAAAATCACTTCCACCTTCCCCGGTGCGGCGGAGTCGCCGGGTCCTTTGACACCAAAGAGATCTTCTTCTTTGGTAAACTTACCTCGAGACAAGCATTGAATCCGATGGTAGTAAGGTGCGAGTTTGCCGGAGCAACCGTGTGAAACCCCCTCTACACTCCCTTGAGTCCCCCCTCACAGGATCTTCTCCCTCTCTCAAACTCCACCCTTTCCTCTCTCCCTTTCAAGCTCTCTCTTCTAGTTTCCCCCACAAGAACGAAGCTACAATGGCTGCCAAAGACACTTATAAAGTGCCTTGCCATAGCTTAAATAGAGGCTCTCAAAATGAGCTCATTAATTCAAGTTGCCGACATTATCGTCCAGGGAAAAAGGCATATCTTCCCGGCCTATCAGTACAAATTAAGCTCATTAGCCCGGGACGATTTAAGACGATCAGAAGAAAATTGGTTACATCATCCAGGCTGATCTCACGATCGTCCTGGCCGATTAGTTCAAATCAGATGCAAATCGTCTAGAGCATCGCCCTATTTTTGAGCTGGCCGATGTAGATCATCCAGGACATCGTCCGGGCCGATCATGCGATCGTCCCGGCCGATGTGATCGTATCAATCAACCATTAATGCTTTCCAAAGATACCAGATCAATTTAGGCATGATTGAGTTAGATCGTCCTGGACGATAATAATATCGTCCTGGCTGATTGCCTAAAATAATGATTGCCTAATCTGATCATGGTGGTTGATTCTTTCTGAATTGAGATTATCGTCCTGGCCAATACAGGTATCGTCCAGGCCGATTTGTTAACGGATGCCTTAATGAGGATGCCCTAATCAGGGTTTCTGATTTTTGACAGATCGTCCAGTCCGATATTAATATCGTCCCGGACGATGTTACCAAAAATAGAAATCATATAGGGATCAAGAGAATTTCTACCAAGTTATAGCCACACCAAATACAACAGACTCAAGAAAGGAAAAAGATTACAAACTGACACAGACTTAGTCTACCCAATCTTGAGCTGGTTCCAGATTGCAGTCTGATCATGTGGACCTGAAACGTAAGCACATAAGGCAATCGTAGAGAAATAAGGAATGTTTGTTATCATAAAAATCATAAACCATTGATCCGCAATAATCTCCCCCTTTTTGATGATGGCAAACAATCTAATTTGAATTTTCAAAAAGAACAATTTCTCCTAATCTCCCGCTCACTAGAATAACACTTTTTTAAAAAATAGAGGAGATGAAAATATTTTTGTAGTTTTAAATTTTTGAAAAGAAAACAAGGGATACAAGTACGTTCTCCCCCTTTGACATTATCAAAAAGAGAGGAGGCACAAATAAAAAAAATAAAACAAAAGATAAAAAAAACGTTTTCTGATTTAGTGAAAAAAAAAACAATATTCTTAAAATGAGAAAGTTACCTCTTAGTTTTAATCAAAAACTTAGTAGAATTAGATTGACAACGCATAATCCAGAAAAAGTAAGAAATTCATAAATTGTTAATCGAAGCTCAAGTTCTTTTAATGGCTAAAAAATTTTTTAATTCAATATCCAAATCAAAAAATAAACGGAAAAAGAAACATTAATTTTTCAAAACTCCTTTCATAAAACATATCTAATAGAAGATCAATGCACGAATTGCTGAATCAGGAATCAAGATTTTTAAGCACAAGTTTCGAACATATCAAGGATTTTCTTAAGTTTTTAGTAGCATAAGAAAAAATAAGCATATTTTTTTTTGTGGGCTCATTTTATGCCCTTTATCACTTGAATGGCTTTTTGAGCATCTTTTAATTTTTAATACACTTTGTGTATTTTTTTTTGTCAATTTGGCGTCATTGCGCATCTTTTAGTTTGGCATCATTGGCCACTTTTTTTTTTAAATTATTTTCAAAAAATATGCTTCCTTTCTTATATTTTCAAAACCAAAGTAAACCCAAATTATTGACAACACGAATAACTTGATTAAGAAAATTTCATGGTGTATTCAACAATCTTGCAAACGATTCCTATGTGATAGTAAAAATGTAGGGAGATAAAAAAATCAGTTTCAAAATCCAATTTAATATGTGATGAAGATTTTGAATCAAAAGTAAAATAACCTATTTAAGAAGAGAGAAAGACAAACAAAATCATGAGTTCCCTTCCTCTAGCTGTTTTAGAGAAGTCAAACTCAACTTACCAAAGATTTTAAGAAAAAAAATAGGAAGTAGATTTCTCATTTTTAGAAAAGTGAATGTGTGTGTTGATCAGAGAAAAACTTCAACGAAAAAAAAATTTCAAAAAAAAAAAAAAATAATAAACAAAACTAAAAAACACAAAAACACAACAAAAAACACGAAAGGCTCTTAACCATTATCTCTCTCCTGGTCTGATACTTCAGAGACCAGATATGCCCATGAGATTTTTTGCCTTTCATTATTTCCCCAGTTCAAAATTTGTTTCACCTTGCCCTTTTCTTTCGTAGGAAGAATTCTTAAATTAGGGCACTCATTTTTCATATGTCCAGGTTTCCTACATCGAAAACAAATAATGTCAGAGGAAATATTAACATCCTTACCATTTTTACCTTTTTTCCACTTTTGCTTATGCTTTGGTGAGCTTTGTGATTTGCTTGACAAGACATTGCAATCGTCACCAACTAAGCTTTCTCTTTCCGTATCTTTAGCTTTTAGAACGATCGTTTCACCTACATCCAAAAGTCTTTGACCCAAACCTTGCTCGTAGGCAATGAGTGAGCCAATCAAATTATCATTAGAATAATCATTCAAATCTTCTGATTCACAAATAGCAATAACTTTGGCATCAAAATTTTCAAGTAAACAACGAAGAATTTTATTGACTTTTTCAAAATTTGAAAATTCTTTTCCTAAAGCATGCAATGAGTTTACAATATGAATGAATCTGGTGTACATGTCTAAGATCGTTTCATAAGGTTTCATGGAAAATAATTCAAAATCATGCATTAACAAATTCAATTTGGATTGCTTGATTTCACTAGTGCCTTCGTATATGGTGTGCAATTTATCCCAAACTTCCTTATCGGTAGTGCACGTGGATACTAACATAAAATCTTCAGAATTTAAAGCACAGAAAAAGCAATTTAAAGACTTCGCATTCAATTGAGCATTAAGTTGTTCTTCCTTGTTCCGTTGACTAAAAGGAATATCAGTTTTAATTTCATTAACAATACGTGATGGTGATGAATAATCAGTTAAAATCATATGCCACATACGAAAATCAATCGATAGCAAAAAAAGTAGACATGCGAATTTTCCAAAAATCAAATGTAATATTTTCAAACAATGGTGGTCTAGTGATTGAATATCCTTCCGCAAAAATTCAATTAGCCATGGATCAAAAAATTCAAAAGCTTTTAAAAACTTATTTTATGAAAACCGCTCTGATACCACTTGAAAGTTTGTTAGGGATGTTAGGCCCTATATGAACTGGCCCAAGGCTAATAAAGAGAGAGGTAATTTGGAAAAGAAGAATCTTTTAAACAAAGACAAAAACCCAAACCAAAATCACCATAAAAAAGTGCGAAAGAAAAAAATAAATACATAAGCAAATAATAAGAAAAGAACACACCGGATTTATAGTGGTTCGGTCAAACCTTGACCTACGTCCACTCCTTGGAGGCACCCCCCAAGTATTACACTAAACTAGTGTCTCTCCTTTAGCCCCCACGGCTAGGCGGAGAAGCCTTTACAAAATCACTTCCACCTTCCCCGGTGCGGCAGAGTCGCCGGGTCCTTTGACACCAAAGAGATCTTCTTCTTTGGTGAACTTACCTCGAGACAAGCCTTGAATCCGATGGTACTAAGGTGCGAGTTTGCTGGAGAAACCGTGTGGAACCCCCTCCACACTCCCTTGAGTCCCCCCTCACAGGATCTTCTCCCTCTCTCAAACTCCACCCTTTCCTCTCTCCCTTTCAAGCTCTCTCTTCTAGTTTCCCCAATAAGAACGAAGCTACAATGGCTGCCAAAGACACTTACAAAGTGCCTTACCATAGCTTAAATAGAGGCTCTCAAAACGAGCTCATTAATGCAAGTTGCCGACATTATTGTTGAGGCCGATAGGCATATTGTCCTGGCCTATCAGTACAAATTAAGCTCATTAGCCCGGGACTATTTGAGACGATCAGAAGAAAATTGGTTACATCATCCAGACCGATCTCACGATCGTCCTGGCCGATTAGTTCAAATCAGATGCAAATCGTCCAGAGCATCGCCCTGTTTTTAGGCTGGCCAATGTAGATCGTCCAGGACATCATCCGGGCCGATCATGCGATCGTCCCGACCGATGTGATCCTATCAATCAACCATTAATGCTTTCCAAAGATACCAGATCAATTTAGGCATGATTGAGTTTGATCATCCTGGACAATAATAATATCGTCCTGGCCGATTGCCTAAAATAATGAATGCCTAATCTGATCATGGCGGTTGATTCTTTCTGAATTTAGATTATCGTCCTGGCCGATACAGGTATCGTCCAGGCCGATCTATTGACGGCTGCCTTAATGAGGATGCCCTAATCAGGGTTTCTGATTTTGGACAGATCGTCCAGTCCGATATTAATATCATCCCGGACGATGTTACCAAAAACATAAATCATATAGGGAGCAACAGAATTTCTACCAAGTTATAGCCACACCAAATACAACGGACTCAAGAAAGGAAAAAAAAATACAAACTGACACAGACCTAGTCTACCCAATCTTGAGCTGGTTCCAGATTGCAGTCTGACCATGTGGACCTGAAACGTTAGCACATAAAGCAATCGTAGAGAAATAAGGAATGTTTTCTATCATCAAAATCATAAACCATTGATCCGCAATAATCTCCCCCTTTTTGATGATGGAAAACAATCTAATTTGAATTTTCAAAAAGAACAATTTCTCCTAATCTCCCCCTCACTAGAATAACATTTTTTTAAAAAATAGGGGAGATGAAAATATTTTTGTAGTTTTAAATTTTTGAAAAGAAAACAAGGGATGTAAGTACGTTCTCCCCCTTTGACATTATCAAAAAGAGAGGAGGCACAAATGATAAAAATAAAATAAAAGATAAAAAAAACGTTTTCTGATTTAGTGAAAAAAAAAACAATATTCTTAAAATGAGAAAGTTACCTCTTAGTTTTAATCAAAAATTTAGTAGAATTAGATTGACAACGCATAATCCAGAAAAAGTAAGAAATTCATAGATTGTTAATCCAAGCTCAAGTTCTTTTAAAGGCTAAAAAAACTTTTTAATTCAATATCCAAATAAAAAAATAAACGGAAAAAGAAACATTAATTTTTCAAAACTCCTTTCATAAAACATATCTAATAAAAGATCAATGCACGAATTGTTGAAGTAGGAACCAAGATTTTCAAGAACAAGTTTCGAACATATCAAGGATTTTCTTTAGTTTTTAGTAGTATAAGAAAAAATAAGCATTTTTTTTTGTGGCCTCATTTTATGCCCTTTATCACTTGAATGGCTTTTTGAGCATCTTTTAATTTTTAATACACTTTGTGTATTTTTTTTTCAATTTGGCGTCATTGTACATCTTTTGGTTTGGCATCATTGACCACTTTTTTTTTTTAAATTATTTTCAAATAATATGCTTCCTTTCTTATATTTTCAAAACCAAAGTAAACCCAAATTATTGACAACACGAATAACTTGATTAAGAAAATTTCATGGTGGATTCAACAATCTTGCAAACGATTCCTATGTGATAGAAAAAATGTAGGGAGATAAAAAAATCAGTTTCAAAATCCAATTTAAAATATGATGAAGATTTTGAATTAAAAGTAAAATAACCTATTTAAGAAGAGAGAAAGACAAACAAAATCATGAATTCCCTTCCTCTAGCTGTTTTAGAGAAGTCAAACACAACTTACCAAAGATTTTAAGAAAAAAAATAGGAAGTAGAATTCTCATTTTTAGAAAAGTGAATGTGTGTGTTGATCAGAGAAAAAACATCAACGAAAAAAAAATTCAAAAAAAAATAAGCAAAACTAAAAAACACAAAAAAAGAAAAACACAAAAACACAACAAAAAACACGAAAGGCTCTTAACCATTATCTCTCTCCTGGTCTGATGCTTCAGAGACCAGATATGCCCATGAGATTTTTTGCCTTTCATTATTTCCCCAGTTCAAAGTTTGTTTCACCTTGCCCTTTTCTTTCATAGGAAGAATTCTTAAATTAGGGCACTCATTTTTCATATGTCCAGGTTTCCTACATCGAAAACAAATAATGTCAGAGGAAATATTAACATCCTTACAATTTTTACCTTTTTTCCACTTTTGCTTATGCTTTGGTGAGCTTTGTGATTTTCTTGACAAGACATTACAATTGTCACCAACTAAGCTTTATCTTTCCGTATCTTTAGCTTTTAGTACAATCGTTTCACCTGCATCCAAAAGTCTTTGACCCAAACCTTGCTCGTAGGCAATGAGTGAGCCAATCAAATTATCAATTGAATAATCTTTCAAATTTTTTGATTCACAAATAGCAATAACTTTGGAATCAAATTTTTCATGTAAACAATGAAGAATTTTATTGACTTTTTCAAAATTTGAAAATTCTTTTCCTAAAGCATGCAATGAGTTTACAATATGAATGAATCTGGTGTACATGTCTAAGATCGTTTCATAAGGTTTCATGGAAAATAATTCAAAATCATGCATTAACAAATTCAACTTGGATTGCTTGATTTCACTAGTGCCTTCGTATATGGTGTGCAATTTATCCCAAACTTCCTTACCGGTAATGCACGTGGATACTAACATAAAATCTTCAGAATTTAAAGCACAGAAAAGCAATTTAAAGACTTCGCATTCAATTGAGCATTAAGTTGTTCTTCTCTGTTCCATTGACTAAAAGGAATATCAGTTTTAATTCCATTAACAATACGTGATGGTGATGAATAATCAGTTAAAATCATATGCCACATACGAAAATCAATCGATTGCAAAAAAGTAGACATGCGAATTTTCCAAAAATCAAATGTAATATTTTCAAACAATGGTGGTCTAGTGATTGAATATCCTTCCGCAAAAATTCGATTAGCCATGGATCGAAAAATTCAAAAGCTTTTAAAAACTTATTTTATGAAAACCGCTCTGATACCACTTGAAAGTTCGTTAGGGATGTTAGGCCCTATATGAACTGGCCCAAGGCTAATAAAGAGAGAGGTGATTTGGAAAAGAAGAATCTTTTAAACAAAGGCAAAGACCCAAACCAAAATCACCACAAAAAAGTGCGGAATAAAAAATAAATGCAGAAGCAAATAATAAGAAAAGAACACACCGGATTTATAGTGGTTCGGTCAAACCTTGACCTACGTCCACTCCTTGGAGGCACCCCCCAAGTATTGCACTAAACTAGTGTCTCTCCTTTAGCCCCCACGGCTAGGCGGAGAAGCCTTTACAAAATCACTTCCACCTTCCCCGGTGCGGCAGAGTCGCCGGGTCCTTTGACACCAAAGAGATCTTCTTCATTGGTGAACTTACCTCGAGACAAGCCTTGAATCCGATGGTACTAAGGTGCGAGTTTGCCGGAGCAACCGTGTGGAACCCCCTCCACACTCCCTTGAGTCCCCCCTCACAGGATCTTCTCCCTCTCTTGAACTCCACCCTTTCCTCTCTCCTTTAAAGCTCTCTCTTCTAGTTTCCCCCATCAGAACGAAGCTACAATGGCTTCCAAAGACACTTACAAAGTGCCTTGCCATAGCTTACATAGCTCAAAACGAGCTCATTAATGCAAGTTTCCGACATTATCGTCCAGGCCGATAGGCATATCGTCCTGGCCGATCAGTACAAATTAAGCTTATTAGCCTGGGACGATTTGAGATGATCAGAAGAAAATTGGTTACATCGTCCAGGCCGATCTCACGATCGTCCTTGCCGATTAGTTCAAATAAGATGCAAATCGTCCAGAGCATCGCCCTGTTTTTGAGCTGGCCGATGTAGATCGTCCAGGACATCGTCCGAGCCGATCATGCGATCGTCCTGGCCGATGTGATCGTATCAATCAACCATTAATGCTTTCCAAAGATACCAGATCAATTTAGGCATGATTGAGTTAGATCGTCCTGGACAATAATAATATCGTCCTGGCCGATTGCCTAAAATAATGAATGCCTAATCTGATCAAGACGGTTGATTCTTTATGAATTGAGATTATCGTCCTGGCCGATACAGGTATCGTCCAGGCCGATTTGTTGATGGCTGCCTTAATGAGGATGCCCTAATCAGGGTTTCTGATTTTGGACAGATCGTCCAGTCCGATATTAATATCGTCCCGGACGATGTTACCAAAAACATAAATCATATAGGAAGCAATAGAATTTCTACCAAGTTATAGCCACACCAAATACAACGGACTCAAGAAAGGAAAAATATTACAAACTGACACAGACCTAGTCTACCCAATCTTGAGCTGGTTCCATATTGCAGTCTGATCATGTGGACCTGAAACGTTAGCACATAAGGCAATCGTAGAGAAATAAGGAATGTTTGCTATCATCAAAATCATAAACCATTGATCCGCAACAATTTTTAGTCAAGAAGGTTTTCATTTCCTTGGATCCAAGGGAAAAAATGAATCTCTTCCCTTCCCTTTTGTCTTCTTTGGAAAGAATACAATTAAAGTCTCATCCTATTACCATAGGTAAGTCCTTGGAAGCATAAGCTTCAAGTCTATCCCAAATCTCTCTTCTCTTGTATGCATCCTTGTTCCCATAAATAGTAACAACATGCCAACTCCCTTTGTTATAAACTTCTGTATCACCAATCACAAATTGGTTAGAAGTTTCCAATACACAAAACTTAGCAACATTTCTCTTCCATAATAGAATAATCCCTCCAGAAAGCCCTTCAGAAGGAATATGACAGAAATCCCAGTTCGGACCAACAAGATTGTCCACATCTTTCCTATCTATAGTAGCAACTTTGGTTTCTAATAAACCAAAAAAGAAAACATCATAGTTTTTCACAATATCTACAAGATACAGAGAAGCCTTTTTCTTCCTGGCTCCTCTACAATTCCAAAATGCAATTGATGACATTAATGGAAATGAGGGGATGCCATCCCCACCTTATCCCCATCCAACCTCCTACTCCTTGGAGCCAAATAAATAGGCCCCAAACCATTAAGTTGTTTGGTACCTTTTTTTCTTTGTAGAAGCTTCTACCATATCACCTGATACATTTTTGGCAATATCTATATTCTTCTCAACCATACAAATAGGAAAATCTTCCTTCTCAACCACAGAAAGCTCAATTGCTTCATGAGGAAAAGTAATTTTTCCTTCCTCTAACAGGCTATTCAATAAATCAAACTTATTTTCAGTTGCAACAGTAGAAAAAGTTTTAGGCTCCATACCAATGTTGCTTTTTTCTTCCTGTTCTCTGATTTGACCCTCCAGCATTAATTCTGGAATTATTTTATTGCTTTTACTGAGATCCAAATGCCCATCAGGTAGAACAGAATCAGTTTGAACTGAATGCACTTCTTTTCCCACCTCCTTGAGATCAGCTTTAGTGTTCAATTCCATAGATTTATTATCTATATCTGTGTTTTTTATAACATAATTGATGGCTTAACGTTGGAAACCTTTCTTATTGTTCCTGTAGTTTTTCCTCCCATATTTAACATGGTCCCAAGGTCCATAGTTCTCTTTAACTTCTGAAGAACCATCAGTAACTGGTTTACTGATGATTTCTACTTCTTTTTGCTTTGAAGGAACTTCATCCTGGCTAGAATTGACTTTAATATTCAAACATTCTTTTTCGAGGTGGCTAATTATACCACATTCAAAGCAGAAATTTGGAATCCTTTCATACTCTATATTCTGAAAAAATCTTCCTGTGCTACCTTCCACCCATACTCCAAGAGGGAGTTGTTCATATAGTTTAATGCGCACACAAACCCTTCCATACTCTCGTCTACCCCACTGAAACATGTTCCCATCAATGAGGAGGGGCTTCCCAACTAAAGTAGATGATAAAATAAACATTATTAATAGATAATGCAAAAGCTATGATTAATTAAGCCTGAATAGTTATAAAGTACTTGTCATTTCCTCAAGTGACCTCCAACGTGATTACACCTTCCAAAAGAGTCTTCATCATTTAGAATCCCCCCAAAGCTCTCTAATAAACTTTAAACATCTCAGCATCCAATCCGACCTTTTAAATGAGGTGGTAAAAAATCACATTATCCTAGATATTTTTTTTAACTCAAAGGAGTACAATGTCATGCCCTAAGATCTAAAAGTGGAAGCATTTTTTATCTCAAAATTTATTTACCAAACTACTTAAAAAACTGCACAATTATGAAAATTAATTTAAAATAAAAATTTGAATTTTTGTTTGAGCTAGAGCATTGCAGTGCTGAGCTTATGAACATTGCAGGTTTCTGCCTATGAGTGTAGTAGCGCCAGAAATCACCACAATGACATTTGAGGCTCTGCTCTATAGTAATTATTGATTCAGCATGCAATGCGATGGTGATGGATTAGGGCTTTGTAGTGCTACTCTACTAAAAGTGTTTTTATTTATATTAAATTCTAAAAGCTAAGCACTAAGCCTCCACCAGCCATTCCTCCTTTTCAATTTTGTGTGTCTTTCTATTGAAGAGGAGAGGAAAATGGAGAAGAAGAGGAGAGTGTGAAGAGAGTGAAAGTAGAGTTTTGGTCATTTATATTTGTTGTTTTAGTTAAAAAAAGTATATTGATCGTTGTTAGTAACTTGAATCACACTCTGATTTTCAATGATTTTGAGTTTGATGAATTAATCTCTCCTTTACCGAGAAAAAATATTTTCTTCTAATTTATCAAGCATTTATCAAGTAATTTTTTGTATATGATAGATGTAGATTTTATGGACATTTTGATTATAATATTATTGAATTTCACTATGTAAAATAAAAGTTGTGATTTTTTAAAGCTATATACTAATATATTAATTTTCCTATATTTTATGGATTTAAGTATTTCATGTTGAATTTCAGACATTAAAGAGATATTGATATAATTAATATAAGATAAATACGTCATTTGCATTTAAGCAAGAAAACCTGACTGTTAATAGTATAATAAATATGAGGTTCTTAAAATATAATATCTTATGCATGAAGGTGGACAAATGGGCTTTCTTTTAAAGATAGTTTATAATGGTATCCCAATTTTAGCCTATAACTAATGAATGATTACACTTACCGGCAAAGGGTGATTACCCTTAATGATTTATATAAAACTATCTATATTGATAATTTAAAGATGATGTAATGATAATAATAATGATGATGATGTAATGATATAATGAATATAAATAAAAGAGTGAAAATAATATATTAAAACTTGATGTCCTACCTTATGAAATCATACTAATGCATACATATATACAGTAATATCAATGATAGATATATTAGTAATGTGTGTGCATATATAGCATATAAATGGTTACATATACTGATTTTTTTAATAGATAATTGATAAGATGGATAAGACTAATGACATTGACACTTGTTTGTTTAAGCTATAAAGTACCAATTTATTGATCACTAATGTATTGATCACTTATATTTTTTTTTCTCACACCTATTATAAATTTATGGATTTAAGCATGATAATGTTTTCTTCTCAATATTGATCATATTGAATCGTACCAGTGATGAATGATCATTGATAATATTGAACACATTGATTATATATATTGACATGAGTGTGTTGATTGATTACTTAAATCTTTTATTGGAATCTTTAGTGAGTTTTGTGTTTCTACTAGGCTTTATAAGGTCATTATATGATGTACGGATTTGAGGTCCGGTGAATTGAGATATTCAAGTTTCTTCTTTTATTTTATAATTTTATTTTATTCTTTTGTAGCAAGGAGTTTTTAATAGATTATTGATTGTTAGTGATTTTGTTATTATAAATATAATTTTAGTGAATGAAAGCAGTGAAATAATTTAATGTATATGATATTTAATTACTTTTGATAAATATATTAATTTATATTGATGAATTATAGAAGCTCTAGTAGATGATTAAAAACATAAATTAGATAAATCTTCTAATTTAGATCTTGGGGCATGCACTACTAAATCCATTTATCTAATAAAACTCAGTAGAAGAACCCATATACATCAAATCATTCCACTAATTCATTATTCATTAAAATATATTTTCCATAGCTAAAATTTTAATTAGTTCACCAATATATCTTTTAGTACTTCCAACTATAAAAGAATAAAATAGAAATAACATAGATCTATTCCTAAAATTCTAAAATTAGATTAGCCTCGCTCCACTTTATCCTAAATGCTTCCTAAAAATATATATTAAATTTTAGAGTGAGCCAATAGCTTAGTAATCAATCAAAACTTCTAACTATAATCAATGTAAGGCAATAAAAATAACATGCATGTAACCATTAAATCCAAACCAGTATTAACATGTAATAGTAAGGACATGTGATGGTCAATATGAATAATATAAATTTAGATAAGTAGTGAGAATCAATACAAGCAATGTAACTTAGATATTAGTGTTCGATAGTTAGATGAAGGATATTTATATTCTTTCATTCTTCTTACTGTGTGAAATATTGTCTTCAAAACCAACTCTAAGAAAATCTTTATACTTCTATTGAGAAAATTTTATAGATTTTAACACATAAATAGTAATCTCTTGACCTTGAAGCCTCAAATTTTGTTCCTCTTTTTACAAATCAATCATGGCTTTCCTAATGGATAAGAACTATTTTCCTAAAATGAGAGGTATTTCTCTATCTTCTTCCATATCAAGCATAATAAAGTCAATAGTGAAAATAAATTTATTAATCTTAATCAACACATCTTCTATTACACCTCTTATATAGGTTAAAGATCTATATGATAATTGAATAGTAATTGAAGTAAGTTGATCCTCTCTTCTATCTAATCTTTTGAAGATTGAAAGGGGCATGAGATTAATGCTTAATCCTATATCACATAATGCTCTCTCATCGAATTTATCACGTATACATCAAGGAATTGTGAAACTACCAGGATGTTTAAGTTTCTCAAAAAAAAATTTTAAAATAATAACACTACACTTTTTAGTTAATACTACTATTTCAAATTGCCCTTTCTTCATTTTCTTATTCAAAATATCCTTCATGAACTTTGAATAGCTGGGCATCCACTCTAAGGATTCATAGAAGGGTATGATGATATTCAGTTTCTTACACACCTTTAAGAAATTAGAGAATTATTAATCAAGATTTTATTTAATCAACCTCTGAAAAAAGGGTGGTGTAGGTGTCTCTACAACCTTCCTAATTAGTTTTTTATATTTCTTTATAGGATCAGGTGGTTCAATAGAGGTTTCACTTTCTAAATGTTCTTCATCACCATTATTCTTTCAAGGTAGAACTTTATCCTTGTATGGGTTTCCCAAATCATTCCAATTTCTAAGTTAAATATTATTACTTTATTCTTCCAGCTTTAGGTTGCTAATCAATCTAGCAAAGAGCCCTATATGATCTTCTATTTTTCTAAAAGCATTACCTTTATATTGCAGTTGAATTCCTAATTGCATAGCAACATCTTTTAATGGTATCTTCCCATTCCTAACATGATTAAATTGTCCAAATCCTAAAGGGTAACACTATATAGCTGCATAATATGGTCTCGAGCATTCATACATCTAGGATCACTAGCTAAGTTAGGGTAATTTTTATTCCTATTTGTTTTGGACCTAACTTCCGTAGTATATAATTTCATTGAAATAATAGCCACCTGAGCTTTATGAATTCACAAATCATTAAAATCTTAAACTTCATCTGCTCTTTTAGGATCCAAAATTCATAAACTTCAGTTACTCTCTTGGGATCCCCTCTTTTAATAGACCACTAAAAATTATTATTATTCATTTACTCAATCAATTCATAAGCATCCTTAAATGGCTTAGACATAAATGATCCCCTAGCTACATCATCTATGATTGAACAAACCAATCATGCAAATCTATTATAAAAGGTTTGAATACCTAACAAATTAGGTAAAGCATAGTGAGGGCATTTCCTAAGCATATCCTTAAATCTCTCCCAATTTTCATAAATAGATTCTCCTTCAAACTGGGCAAAGGAAGTGATAACCTTTCAAAGTTTAGCAATTTTTTAAGGTTGGAAATACTTTGCAAGGATATTATGAGCCAACTCATTCCAAGTGATGATAGAGCTTCGGGGCAAAGAATTTAACAACATTTCACCCTTATTCTTTATAGAAAATGAGAACATACTAAGTCTAATGGAATCATT
Source organism: Dendrobium officinale (assembly GCA_019514585.1). Classification (NCBI taxonomy): domain Eukaryota; kingdom Viridiplantae; phylum Streptophyta; class Magnoliopsida; order Asparagales; family Orchidaceae; genus Dendrobium; species Dendrobium officinale. Next base: position 21,215,615 of record CM033693.1, read on the forward strand.
ATTGATAACATTGTACTTAAAAGTTAAACAATTTTTTAAAAAGACTAGTTAAATGTAAGTTAAGATCTTCAAACGGAGTTCCTCCAAACTGAGAATTTTATACCATTTAGATAATTGCCTATTTTAATTCAAAATAATTTGCTTGGGTAGTACGTCTATTGATACTCTGGTAAATTCATTCAACTATAAGCCTGAATAGGTGCATCTCTTAGTTAGGTCAGCACGACATTGTGAAATGTGAACCATGTGATGCTTGGAATAACTTTTTAATGCAACAGGTAAACTTATGAACTAATAATGCATGTTTATAATTTATACCTTATTTTTATCTACATGTCACCCCATATATATCAATATACTTATCATATCAAGCAATTTCTCTACATCTATTTTATATATGTCATATTATATTAATGCATGTATATTATGTTCTATATTAAGTATAATATATCATTTAAAAGTAAGGTAGGATATTTGGTTACGTCTAGTGTTTTTTCTATATTTAGTTACATAAACCCTGTGGACTAAATAGAATTAGTCTCGATCATTACTGACCTTATTATTATATAAGGTCATCAGGACCTAGCCAGACTTCTGCTTGGTAATCTAATTATTGATAATCACCCACTTGTCAATTATAGAGATCCTAATCAATCCCAATCCAATATTTGATTCTAACGTTCAATCCAAACCTTCATTTGACATTCAAATCATGTTCAATCAACCTGAATCCTTCAATTGATTATAATTGGTAAGAACAATTCAAGATTTAGTCAATCACATTTAAATATCCATTCAAATCCAAACTATTAAATTCTAAATCTATGGCCAAAAGCCTGAGTCGTGAAACCCTTTATGGGTGAATTTTCTATTACTAGGAAATCCAAACTAATGATCTCTACTTCAAGACCTATTAGTTGCATATCGACCTGGCATATCTCTAGAGCTAGTCCTCCAAATTTGAGCTCATTCTGAGGCCTCTTAACCATAAAACTAATTTTATTTTCATAGGTTACAAAACCTTTAAATATTTATAGCCTATGTCGTTCCACCTTATGAAAATTGACCTTGACAACCTCATAAAGACCTTTGACCATGTTCATGGACTCTAATATAGCATGATTACTAATAAACCACACTTATCTAGACCCAGTTTGACCTAGGATTAACCAGGGGTCAAAATTATTAAAATGACTTTTAAATGGGTGTTTTGGTCTCCCCCCCCTCCCAAAAAAAAATCAATATGGCCTCCCCATATCAACCTTCAAAACCTACCCCAATGGATCCTAAATATCATCAGGAACACATTGGACCTAAAACCACACTAGAGAAAAGGCCTGGTTGATTAAGTCAATCATGGTTAACCAAAGTAGCCCTTAAGGGTTCAAACAACCATTTTAAACCAAATGACCTCTCCTTGAGATAAAACCACCTCCATTGGGTTCACATAATCAATTTGAACTCAATGGACCTAACCCTTGACCCTATGTCAACTTAGTTGACCAAGTTCATATAAATCTTCCATGCACTTCTACCTTTTCGAACCGTTTGACGAAGACTCCCCAAAACCCATTCAAACTTATGGGGTGAGCCATTGGATCCTCAAGAGACCCCTCATAAAGACCTAAGACATGGTCCCACTTGGGTTAGCCACTTGGCTATACCCAAGTTTCCAAAAGAAGATTACCCTTGAGCCAAACTCCAACCCTAGCATACTTGGATCAAACCAATGGTGGCATTGGGTTCCTCTTGACCCAATACATCTTCCCTAGTAAACCCAACCCTTGGGTCAACTTGGGTTAGGAATTAGGCTAACCCAAAGTGGCCAAAACCACCTTAGCTTAAACCATTTCTTTAACTAAACTCAATTAAACCCAACCAACCCTTCCATGGGGTAGCCCTAGGTCTAACACATCTACCCTAGTCAGCATATCCCTTGGGTTGACTTGAGTCAGCCTTTAGGCTAACGCAAAGTGGTCAAAACCACTTTGACTTGAGCCTATCCTCTCCATACTTCAAATTAAACCCAATTGGCTGTTGTATTGGAAAGACCTTAATCTAATGCAACTCATACCTCAAGCCTAGGGTGTGGCATGACCTGGGTCACACCCAATCAAATCCTAACCACCTAGGTTTGGTTAAACCTGAGCCATTTCCATTAATTGGATCTCATCATGCCTAATTGACCTCATGGATTAACTCACCAGACCTCCAGCAAACTTTCCAACTCATCCTGACCTAACCCTTGGCCACCATTGATTAGAGCAAAGGAGAGTGATTTATTATAGACTCGTCCATCTTGAGCTCCCCCCAAAGGCTTCTATAGGCTAGTTTCACTATGCTTAAGCTCATGAGGCATTGGGGATATCTCCACTTCTAGCTGGAAATCATTCGACAGCCTGCCCAATCGATCCCATTAGTGCATGGTTGTAGGGATGACTTAAGAAGGGTACCCTCTCCCAGTACAACATTTTAAAAATCCTTCCCAAATCTCTTTGAGCAATCCCATAGTTTCTCCAATCTCCCAGCCTCTTCTAGCCATTTGTTTGAGCGAGTTCTAGTGAAAACCATCCATATTTTGCTCAAAGTCATACCTCTGGCCGTCCACTAGTCTTATCTTCTGAAGGAGAACTGCTCATCTTCTTACCCTCAGGCTTCTTATGAGAAAAAACCCATCCATAGGGGCTTTCTCCATGGAAAAAACTTACCCTAAGATCCATAGATATGTAGTCTGGTCAAGTGTGAAAGAAACCTTCACTCCAACTGGTTTCTATCGTTGGATTGAAGGTTTATAATTTCGTGATTATTTTTGTGAAGTTTGACGGAGTTTCACTGACAAGATTCATCAGATAAAATCAAAAAATCTTTATGGGCTTTGTTGGCCAAGGGAGGTTGGAAACATAATAATATCCATTGAATTAGATCATTAGTGCAATTTAGTTCCCGTGGTTTTTTTTTTTTTGAAAGAAATGCATAAGATTGCATTAAGAAACTGAAAAAGAAAATAGGAACAACTAAAGACTATCAACTCTAGATTCCTCCTTTAAAATAGACATAAAGAAAGGAGGAATCTTGTCTATGTTGATATCTTCCCAAATAAAAAAACTCAAAATGCCATAGTTAGCACATAAATCTGCTAACTTATTGCATCTTCTATCCACACAATTGAAAATAATTTGATCAAAACCATAAAAAGATCCATATTACCATGCATAGTATTCCCCTTTTGTTGAGATTTTTGCAAGAATTTCATCATATTTGCATTGTCACCTTCAATTATAATACCTTTGTATTTAAACATCCAATCCTTGATCACCTCCTTGATAGATTGAGTAGCAAGAAGCTCCAATGTAGAAATATCCCAATGAACATACGGCTTACCAAAGGCCAAGAGAAATCTGCCTTTGAAATCACGTACTACCCCTCCTATTCCAACTTAATAGGAAGGTAGTAAGGAAGCATCCACATTGACCTTAAGCCAATCGGGTGGAGGGGGATACCAATGAATGTTGGACAACATTGAAGACTGATTAATATCCCATTTACCCGAGATTCTACTAAACCCTTGAGCCATGAATGAGGAGAAACTCACTGATTTAGCTCCAATAACAGAAGCACTTTCTTCTTTGCCATTGTGAATTAAATTGTTCCTGTACTTCCAAGAGAAGAACACCAAGTTATAATATAAGTTGATCATAAACGAATCTTATTTAGACATCCAATTGCTGCACTCTTTTAAGGAATCAAATATAGGAAATTGAAAACCCCATTTCCTAATTTGAAGAATAACATCTCTCAGCTTTGAGCATCTAGCCACAATATGATCATTGTCTTCATCTTCTAGACAACTTCTTGGACAAAGCTTACAGTTATGTAATCTTCTGTATTCTAAAATTTTATTAGTGGGAATAGCCTAATTAAAAATTTTCCACCACAATGTCTCAACCCTTGGGTTGAGTTTAGCATTTTTAATCCAAATCCAATAATGCTTGCTGCCAGAATTTGCTTTAAAATTTTCAGAGATCCTTACCGAAATAGATTTACCATTCAACTGATGTAATAATTCAATTTATTCTTCAATTGACTCAGTGTTAATCTTGATTTGAGAAACAAGGTTAACAAGATCATCTCCCATATAATCTTTCAAGGCTTCCACATTCCATCTTCCATTATAGATAAAATTAGAAACTGAAAAACTATAGCTATCATTTGGAATAATAAACATTGGCCATTTGTTTAAATTTGTGTCTAGAATCCATGTATCATTATATACATCAATGTCCAGTCCATTGGCTACCTTCCACCTGATAATTGAATTAAGAGACTTGCCTCCTTCAAAAATGATCTTAGCAGCCGAAGAACAAGTCCTCCTTGTAACTCCTTTCAATAAATTCCCATATCTGGAAAACATAGCTTTGTGAAGCAATGACTCCTTATTAACCATCTCCAATCCAATTTAGCTCTCAATGGGCCTACAATACTAGAGCAAGAGTGCAGCCCTCTTCCTCCCCGATCCAAAGGAAGGCACATAACACTCCAATTAACATAATGGATACCATATCTACCATTAGTTTTGTTCCAAATAAAATTCCTGCATATCTTGTCAACTTCATTGAGAATGCTTTTAGGCACCAAAGAATTAGTACAATGGAAGATTGTATATGATAAAATGACAGATTTAGTCAACAAAAGCTTTCCTTCCAATGAAATCATACTTCCTCCCCAAGTGTTTGTCATCTTCAAAGCTTTGTCAATAATAAAATGGAAGTCATTCTTGATCAATCTTCTTATGGCTAGTTTTATACCAAGATAATTCAGCTCTTTAGAAGCTTTGAACCCAATGATCCAAGCTATAATCTTCCTCTTCCTTCTATTAACCATCTTTCCAAAAATCATACTAGATTTATAGAAGTTGATTCTTAGGCCAGATCATCCACAAAAGTTCTTTAAAATAGATTTAACTTCCTTCACTACCTTTATTCTTATCTCTAAGAAGATGATCACATCGTCAACATATAATAAATGTGAGATTCTCGGGCCCCTTGAGTACACCTGAATACCAATAGTATCTTCCCTTTTTTTTCACATTAGAGAGCAATTGAGCACAAAGAATAAAAAGGAAAGGAGATAAGGGACAACCTTGTCTAAAACCACTCTTTCCTTCTATCCAATTTGATTGATTACCATTGATAAGAATCGAGAATTTTGAATCTTGAACATACTCCAAAATGAGGCTAGAGAATTTATAAGGAAATCCAAAATACTCCAAGGATTTCCTTAAAGTAGGCCATCCCATTGAATCATAGGCCTATTCCATAACAATCTTAAAAGTTACCAAACCATTTGAGGATTTAGAATTTTTGAGTTTATGCATTACCTCTTGGGCAAATAGCACATGATCTGAAAGAGATCTACCTTTCAAGAATGCAACTTGTTCTTCAGAGATCAATTTAGGAATAATCAAAGACATCCTGTTTAAAATGACTTTTGCCGCTACTTTATAAACCCAATTAAATAAACTAATCAGTCTAAAGTTTGAAGGAATCAAAGGATTAGAGACTTTAGGAATAAGCAGAATAATTGTTTCCTTCCAAATAGGATCCATGACCGAAGAGAGGAAAAAAGCATTAATAGCATTCCAAAAGTCTACTTTAATAATCTCCCAATAAGCTTTTAGGAAAGAAAAGGTAATTCCATCATTACCTGGAGAAACATTGTTGCCACCAGTCTTGACCAATTCCTCCACTTCATTAAAAGTGAAAGCTTTGTCCAGAAAATCTCTATCTTCATCTTCCAGTGATTGCCATGGGTTTGGCCAGTCTTCCATGCAGCAATTTCTAGTCTTCCATTTTAATTTAAAGAAAATGATGATCACATTTTCTATACCTTGCAGATCTTCCAAGATCTCCCCTTCTTCATTCTTAATTTTAGCTATGAAATTATAATTTCTCCTTGCTGAAGCAAAAGTCTAAAAAAACTTCTAGTTTCGGTTTCCTTCCATCGTCCACTTAACCTTTGCTCTTTGTCTCCACCAAGTCTCCAATCTAGCAAGAGTCCAATTCAGCTCCTCCACTTTAACTTTGAGTATCCAGCAATCTTCATCCGAGAGGAATCCTTCAACCGCCTCATTGGTTTGTAATTCCTCAATTTGTTTTAGTAAATCTTCTTTCAAAGAGGATAAGTTATTTATTTTAGCCTTATTCCAATAGAATAAGGCTTAAAGACTTCTTCTCATCTTAGAGTTCAAAATCTGAGAAAATCTACCAACACATCTCTTAGCCCAAATGCCTTTAACTACCGCTTTCGAAGCTTTGCTAGAAGCCCATATGTCTTCAAACCTCAAAATCTTCTTGGTGGAATGATGCTTCATTAAATTTAGAAGGATCAAACAATGATCAGAAGCAATGCGAGCTAAGTGCCTAACCACAAATTGATTGGAGGAGTTCACTGCAACCGAATTCAAGAGACACCTATCAATCCTCTCAAGAATTCTATCCACACCTTTTTGGTTATTACACCAAGTAAATTTAGGTCCAACATAACCTATTTCATGAAAATCATGACATGATAGAAACTCCTTCATTTCTTTTGGTCCAAGGGAAAACTTAAACCTTTTCCCTCCTCTCGTGTCATCTTTAGAAAGAACACAATTGAAATCACCACCTATCACCATGTTGATTTCATTTGAAGAATGTATTCCCAAGCTAACCCAAAGAGATCTCCTTCTATAAACATATTTGTTTCCATAAATAGTAGCAATCATCCATTTTCATTTGTTAGAAACTTCCAAGTGTCCAACAATCATTTGTGAAGAAGCTTCCAGCAATTGAAAATCTGCAACATTGGACTTCCATAACACTATAATCCCTCCTGATAAGCCTTCAGATGGAACTTGAACAAAATCCCATTCATTCCCAATAAGAAGATCAACATCCTTCCTATCAAAATTGGAAATTTTAGTTTCTAATAAACCAATGAAGAAAACCCCATGCTCCTTAACAACCTCCTTTAAGTATAGAGAAGCCCTCCTCTTTCTTGCTCCTCTACAATTCCAAAATAAAATAGATGAATTCATAGATTAAGAGGGGAAGAAATCCCCGCCTTGTCCTTATATTCCACTTCAGCTATTCTACTTCTAGGAACCAAATTAATTGCTCCCAAACTTTTAAGTTGTTTAGAACCTTTCTTTTTGGCATTAGAAGAAATAACTTCCTTCATTTCTATGTTACCCTTCTTCTCACTAATAATAGAATTGAGGCCGAATTCTTCAGTTTTATTCACTACATCCTTATTATTCATAATGATAGCATATTCCTCCTCATTAACCACTATCTCACCTTCTTCCACCAATCCATCTAATAAATTGAATTTATTAGCAAAAACAAAATTGGAAGATAAATTTGACATACAAGGATCTGAATTGATTAGTGTAGAAAACCCATTGCTTTCTTGTACAGGAACCTTCTCAGTTTCAATGATTTCCTCAGATTTATCACTCTCTGAAATTTGAAAATTTTTTTTTGGTATATCAGCAACTGTATCAGCTTTCTTGCTCACCCATTTCTCCTTAAACTGATGAACATTCTTCTTAACACCAGATCTTTTGACTCTACCTTTCCAATAGCTTACTTGCAACCAAGACCCATATACTTCTTTAGAAACACCTGCTCCAGCCGGATTGTTCATTTTTGAAGGACCTTTCTCCACATTATACTAGAATTCCCAGCATTATTCATTTCAGCGTTATCTTTTAAATCATTATCCAAGCAACCACTCTTCAAATGGACAATCTTACCACAAGAGAAACAAAAATTTGGTAGTCTTTCATACTCAATTTTTTGAAAGAATCTACCATTACTACCTTCCACCCAAACTCCAAGAGGTAGTTGTGTATCCAAGTTGATACGAACACACACACTTCCAAATTACCTTCTTCCCCATTGGAACATATTTCCATCAATCATATAAGGTTTGCCAATCATCAAAGCAATTCTACAAATGTTGATCTCATCCAAACATTGTAAAGGGAGGTTAGGCATCCTAATCCAAATAGGAGTCGTTAAACCTTTTAATGAAGTAGGTGAGAAGCTAGAAGACCATCTATCCATCCCAATAATCTTTCCATTGACAAACCAAGGCCCTTTAGAAAAACTTCTTCCAAAGATTCTTTTTCATGAGAAGAACAAAGTATCCAATCCTGTCCAAGCATGGTGAGATGAAATTTCCTAAACGAAGTCCATTGCCTCCTCAGTTTAGTGCTTACCACTTGAAATGGAACATACTTCCAAAGACTTTAATCACTAGTGAGTTTTGAAACCTCCTAGAGTTTTCCATCTCATTCTCCTCTTGCAATTTAACTGTAGAACCATCTTCAGATAAAAAGTTCCCTAAGTCCAGGTCATGGACTTTAATGTTTTCTTTTTTGCTCCACACATTTTGCTGGATTGATGGCATAGGTCTAATATTGAATTTATTCAAGGATCCTTCACACATTCCCAATTCTCCAGGATCACATTCTCTAACTCTGATTAAATCAGAATTATTCATTAAGTCATTTGAAGATATCCCTGCATCTGGATCTTCAGCTGAAATTCCTTCAGGAATTTTAGAGACTTACTTATTAGCTCCGTTGTCTTCAACAGCAATAACAACATTCCCATTAGAATTCTCTATTATTGAATGAATAACTCCATTGATCTTTATCAGTTTCCTTTCAGCAGGAATAACATTTCCTTTTTTTCCAGTAAATAGGGAAATTTTCATCTTTATAATGAAAATTAACAGATTCTTCGATCACTTGTTGATCACAACCGTCCTATTCACGATCCATTTTGCTTTCCAATTGAAACTTGCATTTATACAGTCAGTAGATAATCATTTTGCTTGCCAATTGAAGTGCACCACGTGTGAAAGTGTAATCCGACTAAGCCATTTCGGGTTAATTAAAATAAAAAATTAAAAAAAAAAAACTTCAAAATTTCATATCTCCCAATCCACTTTACCGATTTAGGTGTTCTTAGGATCTTTGGAAAGATCTAAGAGAGATCTTCAAAACCTCTATGGTCCAAAGCCTCAATTACTTCAAAACAATTTTCAATTTCCATTTGAATGTCTATGGATATTATGCTTTTGTGTGTTTAATTGAAGTTACCATGGCTTGGTACTTTTGGAAGATTGAGTTTTGGCTTGTTTCTAACATACAAATTTTTCTCCACTATTTGTTGAGTTTAAGAGCGCCATTTATTTAATTTGGAATCAAGGGTCATGGTTTGATCCTTGATTTCAAATTGCTTCTATTATTTTTCCAAAAAAACTTAGGTTCAAATTTTGGGAGTCATGATCATGCTTAGAATAGGGAGTGTAGAGCCACTAATTGTTTACCCATCCAGTCCAAAATTCATTGGATTTGGGGCCCATTTGGTCAACAAATTAGGGACCCCAAAATCCTATCTTAGATTTAACCTAGAACATTAATTAATACAAAAAGTTTACTTTAAATCTAAAAAATTCAATTAATCCCATTAATTGGCCATAAATTAACCCTTAATCAATGAAATATAAAATCCCCATGATTAGACCATTAATTTAACATTAATCTAATTTTTACATAAAATTGACAATTAATTCAAATAATTAATTAAAAATATTTAAACTTCTAAAAAATTCCTAATTCTTGAGACATTCCCTTAGGTCATTTTTTACCCTTAGGGGTGATTCCTAGAAGTTCGGAACTAATTTGGATAAAATCCAAAAATCTTCTCAATTAAGGCAATTTTAAAAATTAAAAAAAAAAACCTAACTTTGAAAAATCATTAATAATTCAAGAAAAATCCAATTCAATCAAATTAAAAGTCCATTTACCCTAATTAAAATGTAGTATTTTCCAAAAACATCCAAACCCAAAAATCAAGTTAGAGTTAACAAGTCAGCTTTCCAATCAATTGTAGTTCAAATCTAGGTTCAAAAATTCATAAATTTTTGTAAAAAACTCAAAATTAGCGCAACTAATAGTCTAGTTACTTATATTAAGGTCTAATATTTGTTAAAAATCAAAAATTTCAAAATTAACTTTATTTAAAAAATCAACTTTTTCCCCTTAATTAACATATTAAAAAACTTCCAAGAATATAAAAAATTTAATAATTTATTTAAAATTTCAGAAAATCTTTTTTGATTAAAAAACCACTTAACCAACATTCTAATATATAACAACCACTCTAAAGATGAAGTTTTAATGATGGACTACTCTGGCGTATGGGGCTAAGTGTATTAAGAAGATCTGGTTCCTCGAGCTTGGTGGTACAATGACACAAATAAATTTAATAGAGTGTAAAATTTTAAAATCAATCTTAATTACTTAACCAAACTAAAATCTTTAATATAACTACATCAACCAGGTCTTTAGGATGGACTACTCCGGGTTGCAAGGCTAAGTGTCCTATGGAGGCCTGGTTTCTTGAGCCTGGTGGCACAATGCCATGCACTGGTTGATGAAAAATCTAAATTAATTAAACTATTTAAATTAGAAACTAATCAAATTAATATAAATTTCATTGATCTCTTAATCTTTAACTAAAATCATCCCTTAAAATGTATCGTATACAAAACTTTATTGTCCTTATACTTAGGCACAAACATAATCTTATTCATTAACCTCGAACAAACCTAAACATTTTAAGACCTTAATAAAATACCTAGTGTAGGATCTACCCCAGCCACATAGCCTTTAACACAGACTTTAGATGGTTTGTTAGGATAACCAACTCTAGGCCAATGTTTACTTTAACATTGTGTGCTTGGGTTTTCAAGGTTTCATTACTTGTTGTGATTAAAATTCATTGATATGTTTGTTTACTTTTACTGCACTCTATGAATTGAAGATTTGATTAAATATTATATTTCTCTTAGGCTAGGAACCATCTGGTTGCTCACTGAGTTTTTTTCAGGTGACTACGCTCATCGAGGGCAATAAAAGGGAGATAAATTAATAATAAATATAAATGTTATAGTTATTTCAGCTACATAGCCTCCAAATAAATAAGAGCATGGTCAAGTGTAATTTATTTTAATGCAAATATCTAACTGCTTGGGATATTTATTTATAATTGATTGCTCAGGATAATCTTATAAGGAGTCTAGATTTTTCTTTTTAGTATAAATTTAATATTTTTAAAGTATTGAGTTATGAAAGAGTCTTTAAGTTTTGGATACTTAGATCCAAAATTGAATTCCAAAGAGAAAATGATACCCCACAGAGGGATAGTTTTTTTCCCATTTGGAAGCTCAATTTTAGATCACTCCACTACCCAAAGTAGAAACAATAACCACCCTTTTAGGGGAAAAGTTTTTATTTTCTATTCAAGTATCCAAGCATGATGGATCTAAGGAGATCGATGAGGAGAAGACCAAGGAATTTAATACATAGAGTATCCCACTTAAAGTCTACTTCTGTATGTCCTATAATTAGAAACTGAGTTTGTGGTTAGTAGTGCTCGACCACTTTTAATTTCTATAATTCTGGGTTATAATAACTGAGGCATTTTCCTACAAACTTTACTTTAAGGAATTAATTTTATTGATTGATGTATTTGATTTGATTTGATTGCATATAGGATTGCCTACTTTTTCTAGTCTATTAGCATTTGTGTGTAATTTTTATTTTAGCCTTAATTTGATCAGAGACTCATATGGGTACTTATAAAATTTTTTATATTAAATTAAAATAAAATTATTAAATAACTTATAAACTCTAATCTAATAAGTAATCCTAGGACTGTCAGGAGTCTGCATATAATATATCTACCTTCTCTCCCATTATAGGCTCCTCCCTGCTTGGGGGTTCTTATAAACAACCTAGCCTTTGAGGGTGCAGATCTGTCAAGGGGATGTTGTGTAATCTTTAGGGAAAAAATTTTTTAAGCCTTTTTTAAAATTAATGTATTTCATTTTATGCAATTAATGAAGTCAATCATCATGCATTATATTAGAAACTAATTAAAAGTGTCTTAAATTTTAATTGCACTTGAGTTATGCATTTTCCACCATACATAAGTTAAAGGACCAATTAGGATCTGCTATTGATTTCAATCTCAATTGTTAAAAACTTTAATAACAACATCCCCACCACTTTTTCATATAGATCGGACTCATAGATTTTAAATTGACTAGGTGGTTAGCTGGCTCCCTAATCTAGTTTGGGGTAAGTCCAGATTTTGCACTACATTAGTTAGGTTCGAGACATCGTTATCCAGTGCCCAATTTAGATTTAGGATCTGGGGTAGATTTTAAATTATAGGACCTATTATAATGATCAGAAGAGATCTAAAAATGGAATCCATGGACAAAAATTCACTAAATGCATTCTATTCTCCTCCTCTCCCAGTTTAAAACCAAAAAATACATTTAAATTTAATCAACCCATTATTGATTCTTAATTCATCATTCAGAGCATGCAACCAATCATTAATTCATTCAAATAATTATACTCACACATGTCATTTGAGCACTCTATATACTATGTGATAATTATCAATCAATTCAAATGCAATTATAATAACATATATACATATGCAAATTATTTAATCAAAAGCAAATAAGAAAATTATACTACACAACTTCTACCCCACTCATCATAAATTTCTATAGCTCTAGTTATAATTCTAATTATTTTAATAATTGCTCTGATATCAAATTATCATGCCCCATGATAAAAGTTAGAAGAATTATCTTTTTAATCACTTAAATAATCAACTATAGTTTCTAAGAATTCATTTATCTATAAACCAATTATCATTATTGTTGGATTTTATTAAATCAACAAAGAATCATCATCACTCTAAGCCCGTCGTCGTAATTGGTCATTAGTTATAGGTTATAACTAGGATAACACCATAAATAATCTTTAAAGAAAATCCCATCGGCTACCCTCCTATGAAGGCTATTATGTTTTAAGAGTCAACCTATATTAATTGATAATTTTGACAGACGGTCTTCCTTGCTTTCATGAAATGCATTTTAATGTATGAAATTCAACACAAAATGCTGGGCTCTATAAAATATAGGAAAATTTATATATCAGTCTATAGCTTTAAAAATTTATTAACTTTTACTTTACATTTTAAAATTCAATAATATTAAAGGAAAATTATTCATAATATTCATATATATCATATAAAAAAAGTTACATGGTTCAATTTAGGAGATAATAAAGTTTTAGTGGCCTAGCACCACAGTGCTCAAATCCAACATCATAGTGCTGCATGTTGAATCCAAAATTATTGTATAACAGAGACTCAAACACCACATCAATGAGTATTGGCATTAATGTCCTTTCATGCATAGTGTCATGATGCTAAAAGCATAGTGCCAAAGTGCTTTGGTTCAAACAAAGGTCAAATTTTCATATTTTTCATTTAAAAACACTTTTCATATATTCAGGTTGTTACACCATTTCTTAAAATAACATGTCTACTATTAAAATGAACTCTGACTTTTAACATCAACATTAAGATTTATGGTGGACTTTTTGGTCTTTTATTTACCTTCCTTAAAGGAGAATAATTATATAGATAGCAAATTATATCTTGAATATAATTCTTATTCCATAAGACTCTTCCATTTTTCATTACATAATCTATTCATCTTTACTATATTGTATCATCCCCTTCTCTAATTATGGAGAAGGGTATCTTTGATAATCGATGACAAATACTATTTGAATCATTTCAATTGAGTTATGCCTACAATTTTTTTCCCTTTTTTGGAGTTTTAATTTAAAAACTCTAGCATCTCATTTAAATCTTCTTTTATCAGTTTGTGTTATAGAATTTTTGTATCATACTAAAATATTAAACACTTTCTAACAACATGTATGGAAAATAAATTAATTGTTATATTCATATTATTTATAAAGGGTTTTACTGTGGTTTGGTTGAGCCAAACTCATATAAAATTAGTTATTATTGGTGGTCCCAATTCTTTAACATTTATTTATTTTTTTTTATTTGGCTTTCATCTAAATATTGACATGCACTAATGAGTGGATACTTTTAGCTTCTTTCGAAGTTTGGTCAACTATAGCCTTTTGTAACTAGATTGTCAATTGCTTACTCAACTTACTAGTTATAAGCTACAAATTGTAACAAGAATATAATATATATATATATACACGTACACCCAAGTTATAAGCTAAGAGAAACCAATCGTCTAAGAATATGTAATTGTTAAGCTACACTATTTGAAATGAGGAACCCATCATTTTTTTTCAAGAAGATTTGCTAGTTACTCTTTGAGGAGATCGCCAATGATTCATTTATCATAATAAAATTAAAAATTTTAATACATCTTCTTATAAACTATTAAAAAAAAACTTAGGAAACTCTCTCCCTTATCCAAACAATCTACCCTTTTAATATATATCCCAACAATTACTACAAAATTAAACTTTCTCCATAAAACTTCCTCAAAAACCTAATTGTCCTATATTTCTCTCGATTAGCTGTTGGGGTGTCAATATATGACAGACCCAACAACCCAACAAGAAAAATCCAAGTTCAGGTTGACTCGTTAATAAATGTGTTGGGTTCTGGTCTAGTTTTTTGACTCGTGTATTAAAATGGTCGGGTTTGGGTTGACTTGCAAACTCATTTTTTACTCAAAAATAAACCTTTTAATATTTTTTTCCTTGACTATTTTATTGTGGGTTTAATCTTTTTTATCAATTATCATATAGTTTGTCATTAATAAGTTTTGTAAAAAAAGATTTAACCAAAACAGGTTAGCATATCATATTCGAGTTGGACTTTTTGACCCATTTTTTAAATGAGTCAGATTAAGGTTAACTAGATTCAGGTTGGACAATTACCCAACCCATCAATCCATATTAGGGGTGTAAACGAGTCGAGTCAAGTTTTGACACTATCGAGCTCGGCTCGTTAGTCAGAAAGCGAGCTCGAGTCGAGCACGAGCTCGAAAGGCAAGATCGAACTCAAGCTCGTCCCATTATTAATGAGTTCGAGCCGGCTCGCGAGCCTCGGTAGTCCGGACAGCCTTCGAGCGAGTCGTCCTCCTCATCCGCGTTACCGCCTCGTCCTTGTAGAGCTTGCCATCGGAGAAGGAGGTTGAGCATTAAAAATAAAAAATATTTTTTTTTTTCTTATCGGGTGAAGAGAGGAGCTGAGATAATTTTTTTTTTTTTTTTTGGGGGGGGACATTTAGGCCATTTAAGGCAAACTCACACACACTACGCATACACATAGACTCGAACCCTGAACCTCTTAGTTGGAAGCCTAAGCTCTCAACCAATAGGCCAAGGAGAGTTGTGTGAGCTGAGATAATTAATGAGAGTTTATAAAAAGGCAAAAGAAAGCTGCAGCTTGCAGCTTTCCACCTTTCCCAAAAAAAATAGCAGTTGTCTGTCAGCAGTTTTCATTGGTTATATTAAATAAAATTAACATTATATACATATTTTTTATGATAGGAAAACCTAAATAGTATTATATTTTTCATTTTTGTTGGAGTTACCGGTTTGGTCAATTTAATTTTTGGAAATCCTGCCCAATGCCCCCGCCTTATTTGAAATTACCGCCCATCTATTATTATATTTTTATTTTTTAATTGAAATAATCAATCGAGCTCGGCTCGCGAGCTCCCGTGCTCCCGGGCCGAGCTCTCATCAAGCTCGAACTCGAGCTCGTTTAACAAACGAGCTCGAGTTTAAGAGCTCGAGCTCACGGCTCGATAAGCTCGGCTCGCGAGCTCGTTATCGAGTCGAGTTTGAGCCGGCTCACGAGCCAGCTCGGCTCACTTACACCCCTAATCCATATTGACAACTCTAATTGGCCGGCTATTAAATCTGATAATAGGGCTACAATTGAACCAAGCATTCGACGAGCTACTCGTTGCTCAATAAAATTAAAGCTCGTTTGTGATCAATTAATTAATTTAACAAACAAACTTGAATTTTTTTTTAAATACTCGATCCTTATATAAATAAGCTTGAATAATAATGTGCTCAAATCTTTTATGTTCATGAATAACATCATTTAAAGCTTATAAAGAAACTCAATATTAAGCTCAATAAAAATCTTTCATTTTATTTCATACCTTCAATAGAATGACTTTATTCATGAACAAGAGAAATTCATTCATGTTTGCTAGATTATTTGTTTGAAATGTTCATGAACAAATACAAGTTCAATCATATATCATTTGTTTTTTGAACGAGCTCATTTAGTAGCTAAAAAACACTACTTGGATATTTTTATGAACATGCTCATTTGATTGCTCAAGAATACTCGTTAGATGTGTTCATGATCGAGCTTGGTTGATAGTTTAAAAAACTTAGCTAGATATGTTCGTGAACATACTAGAGGTAATTAATTATTTGACGGCTCGATTAGGCTCATTTATTAATTTAATGAACATTGAGAAGTCGATCTCGTTTATAATTCTATAAGGCTCATTTGTTTAAATTTTGATAAACATGAAACAAACAAAACATGAATCAAACATGCACCAAACATTAACACCCATTAATTTAAATGAACCAAGTGTGAACAAGAATAAAAAAGCTCTAATTGAGTTCGAATCAAACTTGAACAAGTTGATAATAAACAAACTCAAACATGAACAAGCACATACTCGGGTCGGCTCGATTCGTTTGCAGACCTACTTGATAATTATTATTTTTAATAGTTAACATTGAATATTTCTAAATTAACCATATCTGTAATTGTTCAGGTTCCTATTAGCAAATTAGTCATATAAGTTAATTATTATATTTGAGGTGAAAACTCGTATGATTTTGGCCTATTGAAACTTATGCAATAGCTACGCAGTTACAGTCCAAGCAATTGGACAGAAGACTTATTTTAATTATTTTGAAGATGTAAGAGAACAATAATCCATCTTTTATATATATATTGGCTTATAATTCGATGGATTGTAATATTATTTTTTAATTAAAATGCCCGTCTCCAATTGAGGACTATGGGAAGCTAATACTTTAATTTCTTGAAAAAATAACATTTTAATTACAAAAATGAAATTTGTTTGGTATAAATAAAATTAACAATGAAATTTTTATAAAAAATGCAATTCAATAAATCAGTTTATATGCAAATAAATGTATATGAAATACTTATGAGCAAAATATTTGTTGTATAAGCATATTTTCTTGTAAATGAAATGATATTTTTTCCTTTAGAGTCAAGTTGATGAAAAACTTAATCAAATTAAACCTTAACTTTTTCGAAATTGATTCATTAAGGCTTTGTTTAGAACAAAATTTTGGCTGTTTTGTGATAGGAAGATCAATTAATAAAAAATAATGTGTCTTCAGAAGAAAGCCATTTCACTACTATTTTAGAATTTTCCCTTTAAAATGTTGTTCATGGAAAATCATTTTCAAACTATTGCTTAGAATGTTGTAAAGGATTTATTGAGGCAAAGGCTTCATTTAAGATAGCTTTCTTATTAATTTGTAAAGTTGTAGAGAGAAAATAATTTATAAATATTTGTTGTAGAAAACAACTTCCTAGTGTAATTTTTTTTTTTTTTAAAAGAAGTGACGAAATGCAGTGGCCAAATAGATATTGCGGTTGCGGTCTGAAAAACAAAATTGTAAGAAAGCTATCCCAATCAAAGCTTAAATCAAAGAAGGGACTCCTTGAGGTTTTTCTTGCTTCTCTATTGTTAACTCAGTCTCGATAAATGATTCGATTTGATCTCGACATAATTCATCTATATAATTTTTTTAATTTCTTCATAAATAGCCTGTACTTGGCAAAATAATGTGGATAGATATAAATGATAATTTAGTAAGGATTACTTTATTCTTTGAGTCTTAGCCTAACATCATAAAACATAGAGCTCATCTGATAGCTTTAAGCTAGAAATTGTTTTTTCAAATGAAAATTTTAATGAGTTTTGCTTAAATGTATTGAGAGTTCGGTATTTTTTTTTTCCATCAAATAAATTCGAAATTTTCAAATATTATGTTTCTAATTAACACCCAAATTGAGTGAATTGAATTATTACTTCATAATATTATTTTATATCTTGAAGCAACCAAATTAAAAACTTGCAATTGCATAGAATTAATTGAAAAACTCATAATGGGCTCTTATTAGAGACTTGACCTTAGATTTATCTATTTTATTATTATTTTGAGTTAGTGTTTATTTATTCTAGTGGTTAGAGACTCCAAATGGGTTCAAAATCCAAGATTGAATTAACCCTTTTGATTATGAGAGAGCATAAACTCTCAATTAAGGAGGTTGTTTAACTCAAACATATGAGAAGGTTTGCCATATTCGAAAATTTAAGGGAGTAAGGAAGGGAAGATTTCAAGAAACAAAGGGAAGGAATGATCAATCTGATAATGATCATATGATTCCTTCATCTAATGTCTACTAGTTAAGAATCCTAATTTATTAGGATGTCTTGTGTAATAACTCATATTCCCTGTTCAATTAATTTTGTTATTATCATGATATTTTTAGGTGGATTTATATGCATAGCAGCTCCAACAAATTTTTTACATACTTAACTCCTAAATTTCACTATGTACTCACCTTGTGTGCCATTAATATCAACTTTGCTCATTCCCAAAACCCTAGATGACAAAGAAGTGTGGAAGACATGTTGGGATCTTATTGTCGATGGCACCAATGACATGTGAAGGATGTTGATGTCGATATGAGGAAGTCGATATTCTATCTCATCGTGAGTATTGGGATCGACCAATGACATGCATAAATGGCGATGGGACTAACAACATGTGAAGTTCTATGATGAAGAAGTCATAATAGGATCTCATGTGAGGATTGAATACTCATTGGGAAGTGCATCCACATGATCAATGGAGTTAAATTTTTTGATAAAAGTTAATGATATGTAATATTTTTATTATTGTTTAAAGTTTTAATTTTTATGTGAATAAATAATGAGGGTTAAGTCTTAAATATTCAAAAATATAGTTTTAGGTGCTATGTATTTATAGGATTATAAACTAGCACAGTCGAGCCAAGTACTACATTGTTCAAGTTTGTTCATTTTTTTTTCTTATGGAGTTTGGGTTGAGGTTGAATAACATCTTAGTTTCAAAACCTTGTTTAAACTTATTATTACTTTTATTATCAAGTTCAAGCACAAGTCAAGCTTTAATCAAACCTAACTATTTATATTTTTGATGCTAATTATTTAAATATATAGTCTAATTATTAGACTTAATTAGATTTATAAATTAAATAATGAATATCATAATTTATCAGTTGTTGTTTATGTTGTTTCATAAATTTTAAATAATAAGAAATTAATTTTTTTTCATATAGATATTTTGATATTTTCATTATACAGATACATCTAATAATATACATAACTTTTTAAAACATGTAAATTATAAAATAATTGATGGAATTGCATATAATAAGCCATGAAAAAAAAAACTATAATTAAATGAGTATTTTATCATGTTAAGAGGAAGTCACTTGTTAAATAATAAATACACATTTTAATGAATATGAGTGGGCAAGTAAGTTAGAGTTCGAACCTTATTCAGATATATGAAGAGCTTCTAAAATTTTACTTAAAGTTTTTTAGTCATGTAACATATATATATATATATATATATATATATATATATATATATATATATATATATATATATATATATATATATATATATATATATATATATATATATATATATATATATATATATATATATATATATATATATATATATATATATATATATATATACATTAATTGAATTTATTTATGCATTTAAATTAAATTTTAAATGGAAATTAATCTTAATTTCAATCCTTTAACCCTAAAAACACATCAAGTTTTCACCTAAATGGCTTGCATTCAATATAACTTAGTCATTATATGAAAGATTACATTTACACCCATTCTATTTTATTCAATACTATTTATTTAGAACATAGTTTTTTAATTTGCCCTCAATATTTATCATTGTAATGGAATAGAAATTTGTCCAAGATATGGTTTAGTGGAGACGGAGGAGTATGGTTTTAGAAAGCAGGATGAAGGAGAGAGCTATGGATTATGTTTGGTTGATTTTATATAGAAGATAGTGAAAATTTATCCAAATTCAAAATAGAACGTCTTCACCCTATCTTAAAAGGTAATATTTTCTTCTCTTTTGAATTATTATGGTATGTGATGAGTTTTGATTCATAGAAATGATGACGGTGTATGGATATGTTTGTGATAGTCTTCATATTGAATCACAAGAATAATTTTTCTGTCTTTTTCTGATTTTCAAATTTATCATTATTACTCATAGATCATTTCACATAAATTCATAAAGTTATTATCATGATATTTTGATTTATGAAATGGTGTATGATAATCTCTACATGTTTATGGAACCTTGCCTTATAATATAGTGACATTGGGCCATCTAATATTCATTAATTTATGCCAAAATGGAAAGTGACCATTTTGTGTTTTACATGTTATAGACTTAATGAAACATTATATTTCGTTATATAACTACTTTCCTTGGAGATACGCTTACTATGCTTGGTGCGAATGGGATAGGATTCTATATTTGATCCGTATATTAGATATAAGATTATGATAGAACTTGGAATATAGTATGCCAATGGGCATATCTTATATGATTCAAAAATAACATATTTTAATGAGCACTCATAACTCAATGTGTATGAGAAGTTATAGTACCAAGTAGTTGTGTATTATTTGCATCGAGTAGAAAAATATATGATTAATACTTCTGAAAAGATTAATATGAGCAATAAGTGAAATAGCATCACTTTTTAGAAAGTTATATAAAAAAACATCACGTTGGCTACTTTGATTTTACTTATGGAAGATAATAGAAGTTGGGCACGCTATTATATTATGTGGGACCTTATTGTACTAAAGCTCAATGAAATGAATAACTAATATTACATAATGATAAAAATATTTTTGGTATGATATTGATGATTTTACTTACATACAAAAACTTTAATAATTACTTTGATTGATGATTAATTCTATCAGGATACTTATACCTTTTTTTTTAAATGCAAATAGCAAAGATTTTATTACCAATTACTTACAAAAAGATTCTTCCTTCAACAAATCTAAAAATGAAGGAGGAACTTTATCCCTAGAAAAATCATCCCAAAAGAAGGATGAAAAATGTGCATAGTTAGCACAAAAATGAGCTAACTTATTACAATTTCTGTTAGCAAAAGAAAAATAAAAATGCTTAAAATTAAGAAGAAAATATAAATCCTTAGGATTTAGAAACTCTTCATCAAACAACTGATTTTTAAAGGCATTTTGAAATATCTTGATGACATTAGAATTGTCACCTTCAATCACAATACCTTTAACTTCAAGCATCCAATCTTGTATGTAATCTCTAAAAGAAAGCATGGCTAATAGTTCCATTTGAGCACAATCCCAATGAAGACATTGAATACCAAAAGCAGCAATACCACGGCCTTTGCAGTCCCTAAAAATACCTCCAATGCCAGTGCTATTATTATGAAAAACTGAAGCATCAATATTTACCTTGATCCAACCCGGAGGAGGATGCCAAGAAGATTGAGACAGCTTAAAAAGTTGATTAGCATCCCAGTTTTCACGGATTAAACCAGAATCAAATGATGATACAGTCTGGATAACAGATTTTGAAGCAATGGCAGAACAGCTATCATCAACTCCTCCATGAACTAGCTTATTTCTACTACTCCAGCAGTAGAAAATCACAGAGCAAAGCATATTTCCTAGAAAAGGATTTGAAGAAGAAAATTTAAATAATAACTGATAACATTCAGTTAATGAATCAAACTCTGGAATGTTAAAATGCCACTCAGCTAACCTTTTTAATACCCTTTTGATCAAAAAACATCTGGATGTTATATGTTCTAAGTCTTCCAACTCCAAGCACCCTCTCGGACAACCTCCCTATTCAGCAAGCCTTCTATATGACAAAAAAGCAAATGTTTTAATGTTATTCTTTCTTAATCTCCACCAAAACATATCAATCTTTGGTTTTAACTTCAGTTTCTTTCTCCATTTATAAATATCATCATCACTGAAAACCATAAATTTTCTCATAAGCAGTAGCTGCTATTGATTTTCATGTTAACTTATTAATGCATTCCAGCTTATCTTCACTATGATCCGAATGAATAGGAATGGAGATGATCAGTTGAATAAGAGTATCTCCAAAATAGATTTTCAATTTGTTGAGATCCCAATTTCCTCCTGTTATAAAATCTGATACTTGACTGAAATCTGGACCAATAATAGATACAAAAGTTGGCCATCTATCTAACGTTTTATCCAAAATCCACATGTCTTTGAAAGTGTCTACATATTCACCATTTGAAATGGACCATCTCATAACAGGAAATAAGAATTCAGCACCATTTTGTATAATTTTCCAGGTTGAAGAACTACCACTTGTATTAGCACCATCCCATAAAACATTCCCATATTTTGCTCTTAATACTTTATTGAGAAGAATATTGGGTTTTGTTATAAATTTCAGTGCATGTTTAGATCTCAAAGGACCCAATCTCTCAACCAAAAATTGTAAACCATATCCTCCTTTATTTTTTGGTTTACACAAAGAGCTCCAAGAGACATAATGCATTCCATAGCTTCCATCTCTTTTATTCCATAGGAAATCTCTACACATTCTCTCTGCTTCATATAATATCCCCAAAGGGATCAAAGTATGACTAGATATAAAGGTTGGTAAAGAAAGAACTGAAGCATTGATCAAAGAAAGTTTACCTGCAAGAGAAATGAATTTTGTACCTCATATGTTCATCTTAGCCACTGTTTTAACAATGATTTTACTGAAATCTGATTTGACTAATCTTCTAAGGGCAATCTATACCCCCAAATATTCCATTTCTTTCACCATCTTCATGTTGATAATCTTTATAAGTGATTTGCATTCTCTTCTTTATAAAACTGCAGATTTAAGCAAGTTAACTTTTTGTCCTGTCCAGCTACAATAATTCTTTAAGATATTATCCACCTCCTTCATACAATTCTTATTTGCTCTAGAGAAAATCATGATATCATCAACATACATCAAGTGAGAAATAATAGGGCCATTAGGATTGACTTTAATACCAATTCTTTCTCCAAAACTATCATATTGTTCCGTCAACAATTGTGAACACATAATAAAAAGGTATGGAGACAAAGGACATCCTTGTCTAAATCCACATTCGGCCTCAATCCATTTTGAACTTTCACCATTTATCAAAATAGAAAATTTTGGACTAACAACACATTCCAAAATTAATTTAGAAAATGGCTTTGGAAAACCAAACCATTCCATCACTTTTTCCAAAGTAGCCCAACACATACTGTCATAGGCTTGTTACATATCTACTTTGATAGCAACCAAACCTTTCTTAGCTTTAGAATGTCTAAATTTATTAAACAATTCTTGAGCTAAAAGAATTTGGTCAGAAATAGACCTTCCCTTGATAAAGGTATTTTGTTCCATGGAAATGATTTTCGGAATTATGAAACTCATCCTATTTAAGATCATTTTGGCCACTAATTTATAAATGGCATTACACAAGCTAATTGGCCGATAGTTAGTAGGATGCATTGGAGAATCAACCTTTGGAATTAATACCACATTGGTTTCCTTCCATTTAGGACAAAGAGAACCCGAATTAAAGAATTCATTAATGGGAGCCCAAACATCTTGTTTAATGATAGACCAATAGGATTTTAAAAAAGAATATGTAATTCCATCATTACCTAGTGAAATATTGGAACCAGATTTTGAAATGATGTCCTCCAACTCTTTCAAAGTAAATTCTTTGCAAAGAATTTCACAATCTTCTCCATCAAGTTTTTTTGTAGGTAACGACCATCCATTCATACAGCAGTTTCTAGCCCTCCATTTGCAGTTGAAGAAATTTATAAAAGCCTCTTCAATGCTATGTTTGTCTTCACAAATGAATCCTTCCTCATTTTCACACAATTTATTATGTTAACATTTCTTCTTGCTGATGCATATGCTTGAAAGAATTTGGAATTAGTGTCTCCGTCTTTTAGCCATTGTACTTTGGCTCTTTGCTTCCACCACATACTTAACCTTGCCAAAGTGTTGTTAAATTCTGCAACTTTTGCCTTTAAAATACAAAGTTTCAGCTCTGTTAAACCGCCCATATTGATTTCTTCCTCTTGTAACTCTAGGATTTCTTTTTTCAGTTTTTCTTTGGTTTCTAACAGGTTTTTATGCTTTTCTCTACTCCAAAAGAATAAGGATCTCAAAGTCCTTTTAAATTTATTATTTAAAACTTTTGTAGCCGAACCTTTTGTATGTTTAATCCATGAGGCTTTAACCACTGAATGAGAAGCTTTATAAGTTAACCAAGTGTCTTCAAACATAATACTTCTTCTATTTGTTACCTTGTTAGCCAAGATTTTGTTGGAGATAGGACAACGGTCCGATGCTATTCTTGCTAGATGTTTAACCGAAGCCGTTTGGATAAGATTTAGAGCAGCATAGTTAAGAAGATAACGGTCAAGCCTTTCCAAAATCCTTCCTCCTCCAATTTTGTTATTGCACCGAGTGTATTTAGGACCCACGTGTCCAACTTCATGAAGATCCTCTCTATTCATGAAATAAATCATATCTAGTGAACCTTGAGAGTGTATAAACTTCCTACCTCCTCTTTTATCACTTTGAGAAGTTATGCAATTAAAATCTCCCCCTATGATCCATGGAATTTTTTCATCATGATGACTTTCTAGATTACTCCATAACATATTCCTTTTATTATTTTCCTTGCTACCATAAACCGTGTCAACCATCCATGTTTGATGGTTTTTGATTGTTTGCCTTCCCATCACTACTTGTTCATTAGCTTCAATAACTTCAAATGTTGCTAAGTCATGCCTCCAACAAATTAGAAAACCACCTGAAAGTTCCATTGCCAGATATAAAAAAGAGTCCCACTTATCACCAACAAATTTTTTAACTTCCAAAGGATCCATGAAACTGACTTTGGTTTCCATAAGACCCACAAATAGAGCGTCATTATCCTTAACAATATCTTTCAAATACCTGGAGGCCGTCATCTTTCTAACCCCCCTACAATTCTAAAATATAAGGGAAGTCATTTCTTCTTTGAAGTGGGATTATACCCACTACAAATACTTTTGGCATCACATTTTCTAGTTTTAGATTTCAAAGAATTATTTCCCAGAGCTTTTAATTCTTTTTGCAGTTTGAATTTAACTTCTCCATTACCTGGCTTCTCCACCAAGTCCTTTCGATCAGAAATCCCAACAAATTATATTTCTTTATCCTCATTTACAAACAGGGCCTTATCCTTCAAAGGATCCATCTTATCTTCATTATTGACAATATGAAGAATAGAAAACTTATTATTGTATTGAGTTCAGCATCAAATGTACCTGCATCCATTTTTCTTGTCAAGAAAACAGGGGAGGATAATTTCTTTTTCACATAATTTTCTTCAGCTGTTACACTGATTACAGACGGTTTATGACAACCCATCTGTGTATTACTTGGTTCCTGAATTTTTCCTTTTGAACCTGATAGGGATTACTTGAGTTCGCAGATAATCCCATAGAATATACCTGAGTTCGCAAGCATCCCTTCCTCTTTTTGTTGAAGTCTTGTGTTAAATATGGAATTTCACCTTCTTCAAGTTGATGATCAGAGAACAACACCTTGTTTAGTAAAACCTGAATTTCTTTACCAATATCTGCTTCTAATCCAGAATGATTTTTAACAGCAGCATCCACTTTAACAATAGATTTTTTAACCAATCTGGAATAATTTGGATTAAACCACTTATTGTTCTTAATAGGAATCCTCTTATTTTTATTGTTGTTAACCAAAATCCAAGGCCCATAAGATGTTTCTTTACGGCTTAATTGATCTCCTCTTAAATCTTCATCTTTAGTAGCTTCAACAGTAATCTCCACCTCTTTATGGTTCTCTTTCATAGGTATACATTCTTTTTCCACATGTCCTATCTTTCCACAATTAAAGCAAAAGTTTGATATCTTCTCATACTCCACTTGGCCAAATTGCTTCCACTGTTTTCTTATCTCCCATGCTACCATATGGGCTGGTAGATCCTTCCCAAAAACTTTGATAACCAGGGATTTAGATACTTTTTTTGAATTCAACTCCTCCAAATCCACATTGAGCTTCACAGCCTTTCCGTCCTCCGATAGTAACACATCATTTTCATTGAAATCTAGTTTAATATATGGCTTTTTACTCCACAGATTCTTAGAAATAGAATCAACCAAGTTGGACAATTCTTCAGTCACCTTAACTCCATCTGATGGGTTTGCTTTTCTAAAAATGGAATGAACATTGTTATTAACCAAAATTCGTGAATCTTCATTTATCGCACTGCGACATAGTCTAGGGATTACATTCGAATTCACAAATTGATTAACAAAAATATTCATTCCAGATATCGACGCAGCATTATCAGATGGAATTAAAGACTGTTTCATACTTCTAGGAGTAACCATGTCCACCGATTCAACAACAGACTTACCTTTTCCTTCCACATACTTAACTTCTTTGGCCTATGTTTCAAAATTTTCTCTGATCACCAATGCACTTTGACGTTTCATCAAAGGCATATTGCCTACATTAATAGAATTTAAGAACTCCATTCCATTTCTATCTTCAACGATCAATTGAGATTTTGACAACCGAGATTGCTGTAAAATCTCTACTTCAGCTTTCTTATCATGCCGGAGGTTGATTGAAACCTTCGACGACACCTTATCCTCCAACGAAGCTCCTCGATCTTCCTTCGGATAATCACCGGCGATGTGCCGGCAATCATCCGCCACCATCAATTATTTGACCGTTCCCGCAAAATGAAATTTTGAAATTCCCTTTCTCTCTCTAAAAACCTGGACATTCTCTCTCTCTATAGATATAGCTTGGAAACAAAGAATTTAACTATATCTTAGAAGAGGATTTCTTTAAGATATCCAGATACTTATACCTGATTATACTTATATATTGATTATAGATTGGGCATTTTGTAATTCTTGGTTATGACACATTACATGATATGATTGACATGGCTTTTAGACAATATTTATGTATGATAATTGATTAGTGGTTTAAAATTAGTTCATTTACACAAGTTTTGCAATGAAGTTGTGATTAATATTATTGTAGAATCATGAATATTATTTTAGTAAAAGTATAATTGAATGCCATGATAGTATTGACATTCAAAACATATATTTTTTTCTCACATTATATGCACCTACATATGTTATTTTAAAACTAGGGTAAAGGGTAATGGACGAGTAGAGTTACTAGCTTAATCTAATATATCAAGAAGCAAAAGTAAATTAGAATAGCAAAAGGCAACTAAAAAATAATGTATAAGTGATGATGATATTATAAGTAGCATGAATTATTATGACTTTAGAGATATGTTTATTTTGATAAATCACAAAAATTGATCTCAAGGGATGGAAGATGAGTAGAATATAAAAAGTCTTATTTTGACGTATTAAAAGGCTTTTAATGAAATATAAGAAGTTTATATTTTTTTATGATACCAATAGATCTATGTTATGAATAGTAAATATTGGGTTCATGAAAAAAAATTGATTTTGAAAAAAAAAAATGTATGTATTTATGTGTGTGTGTGTGTGTGTGTGTAATATGTTGTATGTTGATAATCATTTAAATATGAAAAAAGGTGTAAGAGTAATGGTCTAGAATAATAGGTTAATGATAGATTACTATGTATCCTAGATTGATCTAGTAGGCCAATGATTTAAATGGGTATAGTTTAATGTTAACCTTTTGATCCTATTATGAGATATATGGAATGCCCCAAGATCTAAATCTGAAAGAGTTGACTACTTCATTTCTTAATTAATTTACTATTTCTTTAATAATTTATTAAAATAAAAAAGTGTAATGGAAGCAATTATAAATCATATACTTCAAAATATTTTTATATTCATTCATTCAAAATTTAATTTATAATAGTTAGGAGATCATTTTTTTATCATAACAAATGGTTATTGGAAGAATTATATTGTAACCATAGCTATATGAATTGATTGAGATGGATAGAAATGTGCAGTCTTAAGATTTATTTTCTTTGCATTCATAACATGCATATGTATGGATGAATTATAATTTGATAGGAAAGAACTATCTTGAGTGTAATGGACCTATCTGGTAATGAAACACCAAAGGATCATATGATATAAGCCTTAATGAGTTTTGATAGGATGATGTAGTTTATTGATTTAATAATATAATTGATGAGTGATGGACATAGTAGGCAAACTAAAAACAAGGAGACTAAAGAGGATACACACTTACCAATATTTCATAAATTGAATCCCTTACGATTTAATAGAGCTAGAGGAAGTAGAGGAGTAACTACTAAGGATATAAATTTTTTTATATAATGCACATTAAAGGAAAATAATCCATTACTAGTGGCGATTTATAGTGGAATATACCAAATTTTTGGCGGTCATAAAAATTTCCAACAATTTTTTGGCAGATTTAAGACGATCAAATAAACCACATAGGAAATTCAAAGGTATAATTTTTTTGTCGGTTTTCCGGTAACTATAATAACCACTATTTTCTGTTGCTAAAACCAAAGGAAAACCCATCCAAATTTTCTAGCAGAATGACTATAGGTTAACCGCAGGTCATTATCGGTGATAAAACCACTAGTGTTTCCTGCGGTCCAATTGCTAGTGTTTCTGGTGGTCCAACAGTTAGAAAGTCGTTGGTTATTACCATTGACAAATATAATACAGGCAATTTTAACACCCATCTGGTATCAGATTCCATTGGCTAAACCACTGATTAGCTTCCCAAAACTTGTAGCATTTGCAAAAAAAAAAAGACAACACCCCTATATCCAAACACATTTCCATAAGTACCTATAATAACTGAGGAAAATATATACTCATGAAGTTAAAAATATAATATATATAATACACTAATATCCAAAATTAATAGATGCCTAGACAATTCAAAACATAAAACATATATTACACAAACCTTTAACTATAGGTAAACATAAAGTTCAACTTGTTAAATTATGTTAAAAGTGCACCAACTAGTTCTTCAAATAAATATAATACCAAATTATCATCCATATCCTCATTGCCTTGTGATTCATGTATAGGATCTTAATTTTTTTTTTCTTATGATTTTCAGATCATTTTGATCGTAGCTCTGCGTACATCTCAGCTTGAATGTATCTTATCTCACCAGCTCATATTCTTCAGCTCCACTAACTGACATTTTCTTCAGCGCCACTAACATCATAAAATGTTGAAGTAGATGTACTGCTCTCATAAGCTTATCCTTACAAACCTAAGCCAAAAACTCTCCCCCTCTACCATCCTCCAATAATATATGACCAGGTGTGGTACTTAGAATATTAGGTCGATCTTGAAGATGATCCATCACTATTAGATTACTGACAACTCGAAGTCCTATAAAATCATCCTACGAGAATAAATCCATAAAATAAAATTTCTATTTATTTCTTATTATTACTAAAAGATTATACTTTTGTAAGATTTTCTCACCAGCTCATATTCCACTGATGATCAGCTTAATATTGGTGAATCCTCATATATAGCTCTAGTGGTGTAGTATCTCGACAAATATACTATTTCTATAAATAAAAAACATAGTTAATATAATGTATATATATTTATGAAACCTATAATCTTTTACCAGTCATTATTTATGTTTAATATAAAGCATTGAATCACCCATATGAAGAGTGCTTCATAAACCCCCACATTCAGATGCTCTATTTTGCTTATTATGCTCTCTCAATTTAGTGAACTCTGGGCTCACCAAAGCTTTGCTCAAATTAGATTATACTCCCTCGCTAATCCATAATAGATGCTACCAAGAATTTTAATATCCGTGAACATGTTCATAAGAGGAGTAGAGCCTCTCCTCACAGAATTTATTGTAATCCTCATACCATTCTCAAGCAAGCACCTAAAATCTTTCTATAAAATATAGGCATAATAAATAATATTAATACAAATAAAATAAAAAATGTTAAGTAAAACCAAATAAATATACCTTAAAATCTTTGAACCATATATCCCTAACTTCCTCTGGGATCTTCTTTAATGATAAGTAAGAAGCATCATATTTACTCCATATGACGTCATGAAACATGTGTGCAGGTTGCCTTAAGGGATTGAAGCTACTGCCTTAAGGGATTAAAGATACTAGTAAAATTTTTGTCATTAACTTTATAAAATAAATTTAACTTGTATAGCACCTTAAGGTTCTATATATACGTGCTTATCCTCTACTATTGCAGGCTCCCAAACCCCAACCTTTGCTTGTGTTGATGGTCCACCTTATTTTGACTATATAGGAGGTGGGTAATAATAATGGTCATGGTAAGAAGGGTAAGAGTAGGTTGATGGAGCTATTTGTAATGTTGATGGGGGGTAATATGGATAGAATGGAGATGAGTGTGTCTAATCTGGAGAGGGAAATTAAGGACTAATAGATGTAAGAGTCGTGAAGTACCCAGCATGGGGTGGTACTTGAACCATAGCTGGATTTATCTTTCCTTGACCCTACGAGCATGATCATCACCTGAAGCCATCTATAGTAAAAGAAGTAATTAGTTTACATTTCTTAAAAGTACATTAACTTATAAAAAAGAAGTTGTAACATATATGAAGATTTGTATAATTAGAAAAATTATAAAATATAAATACATTTACAAAAAAAATAAAAAAATTTATTTAATATGAATTAATTACAAATATATAGTAACATAATGTATAAATGATTTATAGAATGTAAAAATGATGTGCATACAAAGTTGTTTTACATAATTATAAATGATTTAATTAGTGAAAATTACCAAGAACATCAATTTCAAAAATTACTTAAGCAATAATGCAATAAATTTGTTTACCAACTTGTTTTTCAAAAACTATATTTCAATAAAAAAAAACTATATTAAAAAAATTTTGAGTAACAAATTTATTCTTACTACACATTCATGATACAATATTAAGTAAATTGCAATAAATTTGGTCACTTAAATGATAAGAAGTATTCTGAATCAGAAATGCTTTACGTGCGTTCTAAGGTATCTTCAATTTCTTCAATGTTCTCACTTATATAGAAAGGCTTAAAATTTGCCCAAAATTGTAGTAAGCCATCAAAGATCATCCAGAATGATTGATAGATCATCCTATACGATAAGTATATTTTCATCCCTTTCAGCCAAGACGATCTAGGAGGGACAATATGATTAGAAGATTTGTTTGTTCTGATCATCTAGGATGATGAGTACATCTCCCTATATGATTTGTTCAAAACATCAAATATCATCCATAATATCACTCTATTAATTTAGCCAGACTTTATATGTTGATGATGAAAAACTAACCTATCATCAGGCTGATTCATGGATCGTCCTATATAATTAGTTAAAATTAATAAATATTATCCAACACATCATTCTGTTCGTCCATGATGATTTAAGAAGAAACTAATGTTTATTTAACTAATCATCTAAGACGATCCTACGATCATCCAAGATGATCATATGATGGTCCAGGACAATCCTATGATGGTCTAAGACGATCCTATGGTGGTCCAGGACAATCCAGCTATCATTAAGTGCATCATCCTGGATGATATTTGTATCGACCGAGATGACAGGCTCAATTCAAAAAGAATCAGCCACTAGATCTATTTAGGTATTATTTATTTTTGGATATCATCCAGGACATCATCCTGGATGATGAAACACAATTATGCCTAAATTAATATGGTTATTAAGGAAAGGAATTAAGGTTTGACTGCTCGATCAAACATCCTAGAATATCGCAGGATTGACCGGGACGATCAGTTCAAAAAACCTTAGTTGTTCCTGGACGATCAACATCAAACACCTTTTATTCAGGGTGATGGTCTGGATGATCTTCATGGATTTGAAATAATCATCTGGGATGATCATGAGATCGCCCTGGATGATCAAGCTATTTTTCCATCGTCAAGACATCCTTTTAGTGTGACTGTCTGGATGATATTTAAGAACTTGTACTAATCATACAGGATGATATATTATCATCCTAGATGATATGAACAAAAATCTTCTAATCATCCCAAACATTCCGGGCTGATTGAGAGAAATTTATGCTGATCGTCTAAAATGATAAAGACAATTTGTATAAATTTAGAGCTATTCCAAAACTCTTCTATTTAAGAGCTCTTGCTCTATCCAGGAAATCATCTTTTGCTACTGTCTTAACCTAAGAGAGCCTAGAGGAGAGGGAGAAAAAGGGAGAGAGAGAGAGAGGATCTTATGATGGGGAGTTTGTGAGGGGTTTCATAAAGGTTGCTCCAAGCAAGGATCTAAGTCATCTTCTCCAATCATCGTCCCTTATTCTTGGAGGTTTGAGAGAGGTCCACTTCAGCAATCGATCAAGGTTCTCGGTCTGCTTCAGGAGAACGCAAAAGGACTTTAGTTCTTTACCTCATCGGTGTCGGTGGAAAGGAGGTTTTGTACATGTTTCTCCACCTTGCTGTGGGAGCAGAAGAAGAGACACTGAGTTTAGTGCAATACTCGAGGGGTGCCTTCAGGGAGTGGATGTAGGCCAAGTTGACTAAATCACTATAAATTTTTATGTTTCTTTTCTACTATTATTTCCACATTTAATTTTCACACGTTAAATTTCTTTGTGGTAAATTTTGGTTTGGTTGAGATTTTGGTTTTTATTGAAAGATTTTTAAAATAATAATTCAGACCTCTCTTGGTTAGCTTGGGCTAGTTCATAAGGGCTTAACATCCCTAACGAACTTTCAATATTTATAATTGATTTTTAACTTTTTTCTTTTCCTGATAACTATATAAATGGCAAGCTACGACTATTTGGGCTGAGGTTATTTAGTTTCGGTTAGATGACTCTATATATCTTTAACCCTTTATCGCATTTCTACAACTTGTCTTTCTAAATCTTTAATATTGTCATCTTTACTTCTTAGTTTTACTAACTTATTGGAATAAGAATTGATAGCATTTGAATCTTCTTCCTCACCAAAATGGTGTCTATTAGGCTCAGTATCCTTAGTTGATGCCCTGGTCTCTTCCATAATGATTTTACTACCAAAAGAATCCACAACTTTTTTTTTTCTTATGAATATCTTTGATCTCTTGAACACCCTCATAATGAACCTTCCCTCTATCAACTCGGGCTTAATTGGAAGGTATCCCTTATACTCCATCATATTATTAAGTTCTTTTTCATCCAACTTAGAGAGGACATCTTTAATTTTGAGGTCATCTAAAGTGAAGGGCTCTATAACTATTTAATTAATCATTTCCTCATCAATATAAGGAACTATCACATTCCTCTCAGCTATCCTAGAGTTTGTGGTCAAAATGGTGGCATCCTCAACTGGCTAGGGGCATCCACATTACAAGGTGATGAAGGAGCCTCAAGGGTAGCAACTCTACATCAGATGATGTAGAGTCCTCACATCTCTGAATAAAGAGCCTAGGTACATCTACTAGAATTGAGGGATTCTTAATCTTGTTGTCTTTCTTTTGAATACATTATGTTTTATAGGACTTTGGCCTCTTTCCCTTAACTTCAAAAATATGCTTGTTCTTCTCATTCTTCTTCTGGGATTTCACTATCACTGAGGCAAATTTTGAATGTTTTAGAGGTGGGATTGGTGGCCTACCACTATGGGGGAGCCCTCATAAGATCCCATCAGGACAATCTCCTCCATCTTAGTAGATAAGAGGCAAGGTACCTAGAGATATCCTATACTAGAATATAAGTAATAGGCTACTCAACATTTTTCTTGTTCTTTCTAACAATTTGAGGAGTTAAATTCTTTTCTTCAGTCCTCTCTTCCTTAAGAATTTCTTTTTCACCTTCATGGGTAGCGCATGTATGACTTATGTTTCTTGAGATTCTAGTTTTTTGAATATGCATTTCCTTCAGGGTCTTCTAATCTGAGTAGTCCACCGGGCATGGTGGAGAGATAGTTATCTTAGTCACCCTCTTCTTCCTTGCAGTAGTAACAAGGGGGTAGAAGCACACCACTTTAGTAGTGGAAAGGTACCAGGAATATGGAGCTCCTCAAAAGCCTCTAGCTCTACCTGGCCCAGAGTTTATAGTTCAACAATCTTTCTTGACCTAGTTATCTTCTTTCTCACTCTTCTTATGTAGTTCTTCCGCTAATTCTTACATGTAAAAGGGATCCTATAACTCAATCCCATCTCAAGAACTAACCTAACTTTAGAACTTTAATAGGGGATTTCAACTTTTCTTCCTTCCTAGTAGAGGATGCATCGCGTATAGAGGTGAGTATAACCTCCTTTTTAAAATGGGGGAGTCTATCCCCACCCAAAAAAAATCTCTACTAAAGGGGTATCCTTTTTCCCCTCTGTAGCTAAGTTAATAATCACACCTTTGTTGATAGATAACTTCAAAATCTAAAAGCCCATGCCAAATTTAATGGTGTTGTTATAGATCAATTATTCCATATACATGTATTGAATGAGTTATATGAAGTGTTTGCCGACCATTATAGTAGTGTTAATTTTTTAGAATTGGGAAAGATAGTTTGAATTAAAATATTGAAGCATAAATTGAAAATTCATAAGGGACCACGTATCTTATCACATATGCTGGGGTTTAGGAAACTATAGAATATATGACGATAAAATGAAATTTTCACATATGACTTAAATAATTAGGATTCTCATTATATAAGCTAAGCTATAGGATTATAATGTAGCGTGACATATGATAATGGAGACTTTAATTGACTTGGATGATTTTGAAAGGAACCAAAATTTTAAAAGTTGATGGATTTTCTTCAAATTTTGAAAATGAACAAATTAAAATTCACTCAACAGGTAAGTTTTAAAAATTGATATGATAATTTTGAAGGATTTTGCCGGACTCTTTCAACCCACCAATTGGCTTGGGGCAAAATGTCAAAGCCTAAATTTGACTAAAGAGGATTGAATTTTGAAATAAAAATTAATCAGACTCCTTCAAATTTTGAAACTTAATAAAATGAGTTTCACTCAAATATGTAAGCTTATTTAATTAAAATGGAGATCCCAAGTGTTTGTCTTGACTCTTTTGCTACACCAATTAACTTGGGGACTAATTGTCAATGTCTTATTTTGATAGTGGTTTCCTACACTCAACTCTCAAACTCTTCTTTTTGATGTTTGCATCACTCACCCAAGGCAGAAATAGTTCGGGGGACCAACATAAAGAAGGTAGAAAAAAATTACTGATGCAACAAATTTCTATCATTATTAAAGTTGCACAGAGAGATTAGTCCCCAGCATAGTCATCATTTTTTGTTTGTTTGGTATTGAAATAGAAGTTCAAAAGTCAATTTTCTTTGAGAGAATTTAATTTCTAGAATTTTAGACTTGAAGTCGAACACATTGTTATGAACGATATATTACCTTAGGAGGTAAAGATACCCTAATGGGCTAAGATAATAAAACTGACAATTTCATCCTGATTAAAATAGTCAAATTTGAGGAAGAACTACATCTAACCCAAAGGGTCAAAATGACATTCTACTGAGTATCTAACTATTATGGTCTGGACAAAATGACATAATTTTCATATTCATAGTCATGATAATAATTGATATATATTCCCAAGGGAAAAATATAACATATTTTGTTAATCGATTTGATATGATGATAATGATCACTATTGATTTTAAATTTCCCCAAGAATATTACTTGAGTTTTTAAAATCAATATTGAAAATTGATCTAGGGTCTCAAATCTACTATTAGTGCAAGCCCTCATAGTTAATTATATTATAAGAAACCTTAGTTTCCTATAAAAACTCTGGATTTTAATAAGGATAGAAATTAATTTAGGAGATTTTTTAAGGAGAGATATCAAAAGAAGTGAGGAAGGAATTTCAACTGGGATTTGATCAACAATTGAACCCTAATTCTTAGAAGTCACAGAAAGATAAGTAAGAGGCATTTTGGGATTCTAAAATAATTCAGAAATGCCTTAGTCTACCCTATGTGTTGGACTTTAAATTTTTAATTGAAGAGATTTTAATTTGAGTTAACAATTAAATAGAGAGTTGGGATTATATTTTCAAAAGTTTAGGACTTAAGATCTAACCATTCTTAAGAATTTAGGCATAATTTGGGCACTGAACAACACTAATCTTAACCTAGCTAATGTAGTGAAAATCTAAACTTACCTTAACCTGGATTGGGGAGCCAACTAACCTCCTAGCTGCTCAAAATCCATGAGTTTGATCTTTTTTTATAGAATAATGGTTTGAACATTATTTAATTAAGTTTTATGAATCATGGCAGACATCTGCATTAGATTCTAATATGCCCGTTGACTTATGTAGGGTGTTTTGATGCTTAAAGTAAAGTGCAATTAAAAGTTTAATCTATTTTAATTTATTTCTAATGCAATGCATGCTAATTGAATCAAATGCAGTAAATGATCATGAGTAAATTTTTAAAAAGGCTTAAAAATAATTTTTTATCCTAGAGATTGCACAACATCCCCTTGATATAACTTCACCCTATTAGGTCAGGTGATTTGCTAGAACCCACAGGCGGGTAGGTGCCTAATAAAGAAAAGAAGAGTGTAATATGCTTATGAAAACTCTAGGTGGACCCGATCTTACTTCTTAAGATATTTAGAGTTTCTATGTAAGCCTAAAAAAATAATTTAATTTTAGGTAGAAAAATATTTTTTAATTATACCCTCACAGGCCTTCTATCGTATCCATGATAAAATAAAATACAACAAGTAATGAAAAAGTCTAAAAATGCATAAAAGTTTCTATGCACAATAAATTAAAAAAAAATAAATAAAATAAATAAATAAACAAAATATCCATGTAATAAATGCGACTTAATTAGAACCTAGGGTTTGCAGGAATTAAAAGTAGATGGGTACCACTATAAACAATTCGGATTGTAATCTTAAAATGATGAAAGTGACTTTGGGTGGGATATATCTCTCTCTTTAATTTTTCATCCTTATACGAGCTCCCTGGATTCGTTAGATTAAAAAATCCAAATGAAAAAAACTCCTCCCCGAAGGTGTGTTTACTTTTCACTTTGGATTTTGAAATCATATTTACTTACATATCCAAATGAAAGGGAACTCTCCCCTAAAGGACATTCTCTCCTCTTTGGATTCCAAGTTTAATGTGTATATCCCTACTCAAAGTTGACGTTCACAACACTTAACTTAATGAAATTGCATTACATCTCAACAACAACATCAAGCCTTTGTCCCACTACGTGAAGTGGGCTAAAAGAATCCTTTTTCTCTATTGTGTCATATTAAAAGTCAAATTCTCATTTAAATCTAATAAAGAAAAATCATTTCTAATATTTTTTAACCAATTCTTTTAAGGTCTGCCTCTACCATTCTTAATATAGATCAAATATAATACTTCTACTTTCATAATTGGGTCATTGAAATATCATCATTTTATTTTACCAAACCATCTAAGGCAGCTATATCTAATCTTATCTATCACTAGAGCTACCCCAACTTTTTCATGTATATGCTTATTTCACATCTTGTCCATATGAGTAAATCCACTCATCCACCTGAGCATCCTCATCTCTGTAACACTTAAGTTTATATTATGCTTCTCTTCTAATGTACAACATTATGCACCATAAAGTATTACAAGTCTCACCACCAAAGTATAGAATTTTCCCTTAAGTTTGAGGGGGAGTTTTTCATCACACAATAAGCTTGACGCATTCCACCAGTTTAACCATCCAACTTGATTTCTATTGATAATATTCCCATATATTTCACCATCATTATGAATAATAGATCCAAGATATCTAAAACATGTACTCTTATTAATGACTTGATCGCCCAAAGAAACAATCCCTCCACTAAGTCTATTACTACAAAAATTACACTTAATATTTTAAATTTTAGATCTACTCAAGTGAAAACCTTTAGACTCTAAGGTTGACTCTAATAATTTAAGTTTACCTTGAACTCCTTTTATAGTTTTAACAAGAAGAAGAATATCATCAACAAAAAGCAAACACCAAGGTACATCCTCTTGCAAATTTCTAGTGAGAACATCTATGACTAAAGAAAAAAAGATATGGGATTAATGCTCATCCTTGATGAATCAAATAAAAATAGGAAAATACATATTCAAACCACCTTGGGTTTGAACAAAAGTAATAGCTCATGGATACATATCTTTAATGATTTCAATATATGCATTATTAACTCATTTCATTTCATAAACTCTTCATAGCACTTCTCTTGGAACTTTATCATCTACTTTATCTAAATCGATAAATATCATATGTAGATCCTCCTTATTCTCTCTATATTTCTTCATTAAGTCTCTTAATAAATTTATGGCTTCTATAGTAGACTACCTGGCATGAATCCAAATTAATTTTGAGAAACATTAGTATCACACCGCAACCTACACTCCATAACTAGATCCCATAGTTTTAAAGTAAGTCACATTAACTTAATTCCTCTAGAATTCAGACAATATTTGCATAACCTTTAAGCTTAAAAATAGGAATCAACACACTCATTTTCCACCATCTAGCATCTTTTTAGTCTTTAGTAAAATAGCATTTCCACACTTCTATTGGAATATCATGAGGTCCAATAACTTTTCCACATCTTCATTTTCTTTAAAGCAGATCTAACTTCAGTTTTATTAATACGCCGATTAACATAAAAATCTTTATTTTCATTTTGGGTGCTAAGGTCACTAAATTTAATTGTATTTTCACATTGTTCGTTAAAAAGTTTAGAGAAATATCTCATCCACGTTTGTTGAATATCATCTTCTAAGAAAGGTACTTTTTTATCTTCATCCTTAATACACTTCAATTGAACTAAATCCTTACTTCTCCTATCTCTTTGTTTGGATATATATATATATATATATATATATATATATATATATATATATATATATATTTCCTCCTCTTTAGTATTTAATATATTATATAAATCATTAAAAGCTAAGATCATTGCATCGCATATTTCTTTCTTTGATTCATTACGTGCCTCTTTATGTTTTTCAAAATTATCAAATTTTATAATTTAAAAAATATTCTTAACAAATCTTCTTATTTTTATCTTTCTTGCACATTTGGATTCCACCACCAACTATTATTTCTATTACGACCTTTTCCCTTTAATACTTCAAGTATATCTTTTACAGTATTCCTAATATCACTCGTCACATTTATTAACATTTGCATCCTCATGCAAACACAAAATCTTAAGATTTAAAATCTTACTCTCAAAAATATTTTTGTCAATATTATTTAATTACCCTAATCTAATATTATAATATTGCTTTACATTATTTTTTATTTTGTACCCCTTCATCTTAAAGTTCAAAACTAATAAACAATGTTGGGTACATAAACTTTCACTTCGAATAACTTTACAATCTTTGCAATCTAAATGATCTAATTATTTTATAAGAAAATACTCACTCTAAAATTTACTATATCCAATCTTATACATGATGACATGCTCATCTCTTATCTTAAATTAGGTATTAGCAATTAAAAAATTATAATCTAAAGAGAAATTTATTATGGTCTTACCTCCTTCATTAGTCATTCCAAACCCAAGGCCAACATAAATGCTTTTAAAATCATCTACCTCTCTACCAAAAATGTCCATTTAAATCTCCTCCAATAGAAACTCTTTCTTCAAAAGGTATCTTTTGCATTAATTCTTTTAAGTTAATCCAAAATTTTAATTTTGAATGCATATCCAAACCTACTTGAGGAGCATAAACATTTATAATATTAATAATCTTATAATCAATAATAATTTTTAAATCTTTAATTCTATCCCCAATTCTTTTAAATTTTAAAATATTATCCTCCAAACTGTTATCTATAATCACACCTACACCATTTCTATTATGACTCCTACATGAATACCATAATTTAAATCCTAAACTATAAATCTCCTTAGCTTTCTCTCCAACCCATTTAGTTTCCTGAATGCACAGAATATTTATCTTCCTATTAATCATAATATCTATTAATCCCATTAATTTTCTTCTTCCTATTCAAATTTTAGTTTTAATAACTAGGCTCTTTAGCCACATCCATCCCACATATGGGAATCCTTAACTTTCTAAAACTGCCCAGGGGAGCCCATACATCGGCCCTTACACACTTATCTCTATATTTAGGCCATGCAACACATTGTTCCCAAGGAATGTCCTAGCATTAATATAATGTTTTAATGAATTCATGTCATGATTATTCGACAAAATTTATGCTAGCTATCGACTACCTAATATAGCCATCAACTTTTCTCATCCAAGACTTGGGTTCTAATAATGGCAATGTTATGTTAATTAATTTAAAAGAAAATTTTAGACCACCTACATGGTTATCCTAAGTAATTTAAAAGAATTTTCATCCTAAGCAATTATATTTATTGAAACTAATTAAATTTACAACCATACTTAGCCATGCTCCTTTGATTTAAACGGGGGAGTTGGAAACATTTCTCACATGCAGAAGACTTACAGTTAAAAAGCTTTAAATTTGACCCCTTTATTTAGCCCTGCTCATTATCAACTAAATAAACTTTATGAGCTTCTAGATCATTTCTAACCTAGTAGTAATCTAACACCCATCAAATCAAATCATAGTTTGCATAATTAAATAAATAATCACATCAATCAAATCATTACATCCAATATATAATGAAAACCATAGAAAACTTGGCTCATAATAATAGAAAAGTAAACACTAGCCTAGCCTAGATCTTGAGTCGGTTGTCCTAGCAAATCATTTAAAGTATGTGCATTAAGTTGTGTGGCTTGGATAAGTCCTAGTTTGGGTAATTTTTTAAGGTTGACTAGTATTTGAATTTTTTGAAGGATTAAGGGATTTAAAGTTAAGCTTAAGTGTTAGTGTATTAAGGTTGATTTTAAAGTGTGTCTTAGGCATTAGTTAATTTTTACCTTTATTTACACCATGTTAGTGAAGTTTATTTCATCTTTTTTGGGGCTAAGTTAAATGACTCAAAGGTTAGGTTGCCCAATAGTAACTGGTATTAATTAAGTTAATTTAATTGGTTAATAATTAAGGTTTTTTGAATTTTAAATCAATTGATTGAATGCTAGTTTGAATAATTAAAATTACGTTTTCTAAGATTTTAAGACAATGAATGAATTATTGGGATTATTTTAATGCATTAATAAAGGAGTCAAAATTTACCTTTTAAAATTAAATTTAATTCAAGTATTTTTCTTAAATACCAGACCCTTAAGTGAATAATTAGACACTA
This sequence comes from Dendrobium officinale, assembly GCA_019514585.1. NCBI lineage: Eukaryota > Viridiplantae > Streptophyta > Magnoliopsida > Asparagales > Orchidaceae > Dendrobium > Dendrobium officinale. Next base: position 21,257,035 of record CM033693.1, read on the forward strand.
GAATTAGTACATTTTTAGTTATGTACATCACGCTATGATTTTTTGAAGTTTTGACCTATTTTTACCAACAATTATCAAGATTATTAACTCTTTTGACTTTTACTTAGACTTATTTTTTAGTGGTTTGACATTTTTAGAAAATACTAGACCTAAATGTATTCTAATGACCTTGAGCTTGACAAAATTTGATTTTTTTTTTATAATTAATTATGAACTTTCAAAGTTTGAAAAATTAATTGAATTTTTATTTAGTTAATTAAGAAGGGTTTTGATGATTTTGATCCAAATTGATTCCAAACTTCTTGAGATCACTCTAAAAGTCATGAATGACCCATGGAGGTTTTCTTAAGTGTTTTAGAGTTTTTTGTAATTTTTTAATTATTTTTATTTAGTTAAATAAATTAAATAATTTTTTTTACTATAAACTAAATTAAGTTTAAAATTGATGTCAAGTCGAGAGGCTTTTAATTTTATTAGATTAAGTATTTAATTTTGGTCATTTTGATATATTATTTATAATTTTTTAATTTAATTACAATTTTTTGAAATTTTAGGCTTAATTAAGGGATAAATTTTAAGTTAATTAAATATTTGATTTTATGATTTTTAAGGTCAACGGGTCCCAATCCTAGGGTAGGTAATTTCACTGTAATGTTTTTTTTTTTTTTAATCTCACACTTATTGAGTGCTTATCCTAATTTTTATGATTTACTTAAAGTCCCTTAAAACTGACCTTAATTTTTGTCCTTAAGTGTCATAAAGTTATGTGGGTTCACAATCAGAGGTCTCTAACCCTTAACATAAGCATAACCAGCCACACCATGCAAAGAATCAATAAATATGTGAAATAAATCTGTGTTATGAAAAGAAAGGATGGGTTCCTAAACATTTGAATCAACCGATGATACAAATACTTAGGCAATCATCCAAAGATAGTATTCCCCATGACATTGCTATTTATAGATTATGATAAAGAAGACATTAAAATAACATTTACCAATCAAACCCAAGTGTAAGTTAGTGTGCCTAAATCCATAAATATGCAACTTAAAGTAATGGAATGAATGTAAATACCCTATAGACTTTCACTTGGTTTAATTAGTTTAGTCAATTGATGACTAAGCTTTGTTTAAAACTTTCAATAAAAGATTTGGTTGAATGGAAACATATTGAAGTTAACTCAAAAAGAATTTTTAAGAAGTAAATTTAAAAATAACTCATGTTAATATGAAACTAAATAAATATTAAAATATAGGTAAAAACGTTTTTTGAAAATTCACTAAAGTTAAAAAATATTTTAAAAATATTCGTTGCAAAAATTCAAAATATTTGAATTTATATTTAAAGAAATATTAATTAAAACCCAAATATCAAATATCTAAAATTATTTAGTTATCTATAAAATTTTTTTGCTCAATTTTAATTTTAAATGATAGAGGATTTAATTTTGAGAAATATGAAATTTTATACATAATGTTTTTAAAGTATTTGATTTTTTTCAAATTTTGAAGTTGTAGTAAATTAAAATCAATTAAAAACATTAAATAGATTAATTAAAATCGATAAAATGGTGGCGGGAGCAATGGTAGGTCACACGACAACATCTGGCCTATTGAATTACATCGATGGCAACAAGAAGCTACGTGGTGACATCTTGGCCGCTAGATCCAAACCATGAGCATTAATTTCATTTGATGGCCTACCCTTCAGAATAGATACATTCCCTTCAGAGTGGGTTAGGGCCTCCCTTACCCTATATAACTAATATTAAAACCACAATAAGTTTGCCTCACTCGACCAATACTTCTAGCCACCACATGCCCAACCTCCACTTGATCAAAATCCCTCGATATTTTAGTTGATTTTATTTTGTAATTCTTATTTACGCCTGAATTTTTTGTTGCTTTTAGTTTCCTTTTTTTTTTTTTTGTTATTTTCTCATTTTTGTGATGTTAAAAGGGGAGTAGTATGTTGTTGGTAGATTATATTTTATTCTGAAATGTTTAATTCCTTCTTTTCCTTTTAATATTATATGTTTTCTTGTTATGTGTTATTTTATCCTTATTTGTCATCATAAAAAATGGAGAAGATTGCTGCAAATCATGACCTAAGTCTTGTGATTTTGATGATAATAAATATTATTGGATTTTTTACTATGTTATATCCTAATAATTGAGTTTATTGCATATCTATTTTAGCTTGCTCCCTAATATTTCAAGTATACTGTTCACTTGCAACTTTGATCACCTCAAGATTGGGTAAACTAAGATTAAGTTTGTATTTTTCATATTTATATACTTTTTATCTTTCTTGAGTCAATAAGGTATTTTGGTGGATCCTAAGGTCGAGATACCTTATACACTCACACTTGAGTGGGTGAGTTAGTGAGTTAGGAAGAATATAAGTTCTTTAAACAAATTGTCCTAAATAATTTATATCATACTGGATGATCAGATGACCAAAATATTATTAATTAGGGCACTTTTATTAATTTTGATTGATTAAACTAATCATACTAGACAATCCCTATCATATAGGATGATCAATTATAATCATGAAAATAGCTGCCAATCATAATTTAAGCAATATTTTAAAATTTAAATTTTATTCTAAATATACCATATGATACTCATATTACTATAGGATATGTAACAATCATGCCTAAATTGATCTTCTGATTAGGGGAATAATTATGGTAAATTTTTTTATCAAATCTTATCAGATGATTTGTAACAATCGTAATGTACAACCCAAGCGATGCATGAGATGATAATTTATGGTTGCCTATTGTAGAAGACAAAATACTATAATTTTTTAACTAATAGTATATGATGATCCCCAAATTTCATACAGTATAAACTGAGTAGTGGATGAGATTTTGTAAAACTTCTCTGCCTTGCTGTACAAATAGGACAATAAAAAAGAAACTAGTTTTAGTGTGATACTTGAAATAGAGGGTTCTCAGGAGTGGATGTAGATCAAGTTGGGCCAAACGACTATAAATTTTTGTGTGTTTGTTCTTATTATTTTTCATACTTTATTTTTTTGTGATTAATTATGTGGTTAAAAACTCTGATCTTCTTGTTATTATGAAAGTAATTCGCTTCCACATATAGTGATAAATATATCTATTTTTGGATATTGAAAAATTATAAAAGTTTTTTTTTTCTTTTTGATAATTTTCTTTAAAATAACCAATTCAGCACCCCCCCCCCCAACCCTTTGTAGCCTCGGGCTGGTTCTTTCAGATTTAAAAACCTTCATGAACTTTCAAGTGGTATCAATGTGTGATTCAAAAACTATTTTTTAGAAAATTTTTGAAAAATGATTAATGGCTAACTTTGGAATTCATAATAATGTGGAAGGATATTCAATTACATGACCACCATTCTTTGATAACATTAATTTTCATTTCTAGAATATTTACATGCCTACTTTCTTTTAATAAATAGACTATCGCTTGTGGATGTTTGTTCATGAAGGATAATCACCTTCTCGCTTTATAAATTATATTGAAATTGAACTACCTTCTTTCTGAATGGAGTAATGAGGATAGAGTTTTTCTCAAATAAATGCTAAATGCTTAAATTATTTTTTCTAAGCATTAAAAATCTGAAAACTACATGCGTGTATCTACATGCACTACTAGAAAAGAAATTTGGGATAAAATCTCATGAACCTACAAAAGATCTAATGAAGTGAAATAATCTAGGTTAAACTTTCTGCCCCATGATTATGAACTATTTGACATGAAACCTGGTGAGTCAATTTTTTAAATGTATACTAGGTTCACTCAAATTGTGATATCCCTCCATGCTTTAGGTAGAGAACTTACAAATTTTAAAAAAGTTATAAAAATTTTGCGTTGTCTACCTAGCTCCTATAATTCTAAATTAATTACTATTATTGAATCCAAAGATATAAATATTTATTCAATTAATTAGTTGCCTGGATCACTCATTTCCTATGAGCAAGGAGTGAGTTGAAGATAGATTGATATAGGTGAGAAAAGAAAGTAGAAAATTATAGCCTTAAAAGTTAATGATTCTATTAGTGACAGTTCCACAGTAGAAGATGATGATGACATAACACTAATGACAAGGTAATTTAAAAGCTTTCTAAGGTAAAAGAAAAGCATCACCAGCAATGGAACAAAGGGAAAGCTAAAAAAAAATTCTAAGGTTTCTTCTGATCTCATCTATTTTGAATATACAAAGCCAAGGCACATGAGGACTGATTTCCCCAATCTTAAAGCTCACCTAATAAAGGAGAAGGGTAAAGGAAAAGATAAATTAAAAAAGAGCAAGCAACAAACTTGAAATTTTGTGAAAGGTGTTAAACTCTAAAAAACTAGTCCCGAGGCTAACCAATAGGGAAATGAATTGGTTATTTCAAAATTTCTTAATGAAAATAAAATCTTTTTGAAATGTTTAAACTAAATGATTTATGCAGAAGAAAAACTAATTTTACAATAACAAAGATCAGAGATTTTGACCACAAAACAAATCAATGAATAATACAAAAATTAAATTCAGAAAAGTAAAAAAAAAAGAACAATGAAAAATTTATATTTGTTCGATCAACTTGACCTACATCCTCTCCTTGGAGACTCCCACTCCAAGTATTTCACTAAACAAAAGTGACTCTCTTTTTTCTCCCATAACAAAGTGGACAAGTCTTTATAAAATCTTTCCACCAATCTGGTGAGGCTGAGAACCTTGAATCCTTTTACTCCCTTAGGAATTTAGAAGGAGAATCTAGAAATCATTTTTCACCGACCTGGTGAAGGCAGAGAACCAAGGAATCCCTTTACTCCCACCTAGAGTAGGTAGAGAACCTTGATCTAATTCTGATGAAGATCTCTTCAAAGCCACCAAAGAATAAAAGAAGAACCTTGAAGAAGATGATGAACACCTTTCTTGAGGCAACCTTTATAAAACCCTCACAACTCCCCCTTATAAGGATCTCTCTCTCTGTCTTTCTCTCAATCACTCCCTCTTCCTTCTTAAAGTCCTCTTTCATATCTCCTTCACAACAAAATATTTTCACAAAAGATAATGAAAGTTCTTAAATAGAGAGCCTCAAGAAGAAGCCATAATTTTTAATTTTGCACAATTGATCATCCAGTACGATTGATAGATTGTCCAGTAGGATAAGTACAAAATAGCCCTTTTAGCCAAGATGATGACCTTCGTCTTGTATGATCAATACATGTAATTATACAGATAGTCTAGTATGATCCTATGATTGTTCGGGACAATCAATTTAAGATACTATATTGAATGTCTAGCACGACATGGGATGATGGGTGGCGATATTCATATCATCTCGCAACACTCTCAGGACATCCAGTATGATTCTCCTTGATAATGAGAAGAAAATTATAGTTTTTTGTCATGGATGATAGGGGATCATCCTTTAAAATACACTAGATCATCCAGTATAATCTTAGTGGATCATCCTGTATGATATGATTGATCAATATAAGCATAATCATCCCCCTAATCATGAAATAAATTTAGACTTGATTATTATAAATCATCCAGGATGATGTGTATCATCCAATACGATTGGAACAAAATTTTAAAATAAAAAAAATTACCTAAATTATAACTGGAGCCTATTTTTAGAATCTGAACTGGTCATCATGTATGATCTTGAATCATCTAGTATGATTAGTTAATCAAACTTAAATATTAGGGATGACCTAATGAGTGTTTCTATTTTTAATTGAACATTTCATATGATTTGAAATAGTCATGTATAATTAGGTTAAAAAATAGATAAATACTCTAACTCACCAAATTTCTCTCCCAGAGTGTATGTATGTAATATTGCATAGCTTGGGGTGCACCATATACAAGATTTGACTCAAGAAAGGTAAAAAATATATTGAAATTTAAATTACAAATACACTTCATCAATTTTTACCCAATTTTGAGCTGCTGGACATTATAAGAGAGCTTGTGGACCTGAAAAGTAAATAAGCAAGGAAAAATACAGTAGATATGTAAGAATAATAGTAGTAAAAAATAGCAATTTTTGTTATCATCAAAATCACTGTACTTGGGCCCATATTTGCAATAATCTCTCCCTTTTTGGTAATAACAAATATTTTTGTTTAAAAAAAATCAAAGCTAAATTTTTTTTTTATTTTTTTTTCATTTTAAAGAGTCATAAAAAAATAAAACAAAAATAGAACAAAGAAAATTCCACTAAAACATAAGAAAACAACACACTACTCCCCCTTTTAACATCACAATAAAGAAAAAAAAATAAGAAAAAGACTAATCAGAATATGGTACTAAAAGGAAGACCCATCCAAACACAACAATAAAAGCGTGGACTAACCAGAAAAAAGAAGAACTTGATCAAGTGGAGGTGGTGGGGGTTGATACTAAAAGTAACGGTGAAGAGAACTAAACTTCTTGCCAAACCTGGCCATAATTTTTTCATACTTTTTCTATTGTTGGGTTACATATGCATTAAATTGAGCTATCTCCTAATCATAATGTTGCTATTTCTTGGCTTCATAGGATTTAAACCTAGCTTCTTAATGGCCAAACCTCTAAATTAGCCGATCTTTTTGGGAGTGCTGGTAGATAGGGGTACGTGCAAGAATAGGTCCTTCCTCTTCTACTGTATCCTCCTCTTGTACAGGGTGGTGATGAGTACTGTAAAGGATATGGAAGGAGCTATTTGAGTAGGAAAAATGGAGGTAATCAGATGGGACTAGGTATTGAATGTTGTATTTGGATTCGAGGACATTTATAATGCTATGTCCTACGGCTATATTTGGTTTTCTTTAATGGTTGGGCTGTCTAATGTTTGTAAGATGTTTAAGGTAATAGATTAGAAAATCAATGACATAAAAATCTCGATGAGCTACTAAGTATTAGGTAGTGATTGATAGGATGGGAGAAATATGAATCTAATCCACATCTTTAGGAATAATGGAGGTGTAAAGAAAGTGTTGGATGGTTCAGGCATCGGTACTGACAGTAGATTCATGATAGGAGGCATTTATTTCTCTAAGAATAGTATTAGTAGGGCCCCAATTAAAATTAGGTTTAGAAGCCAAAATATAGATTTTTTCTCCAATGATGGAAAGGTAAATTCATAAAAGTCTTGATAGGTGATTAGAATAGGGTGTCTATTAACGTAAGATTAGAGTGCAATAAAGTTAGAATTGAGGAGGAGACCAATGAAAAATTTAAGAAGAAGTTTAAAATTGAAAGGAAAGCAAGTTTAAGAATAAAGATAAGAGTGGTGAAGGCAAATATGTATTGTACCTAATAGGCCAAAGCCTCCTAATTGACAACTTTAGAGGGGGTTATTCGCAATAGATTTATAGTAGGTGTAAGCAGCTTAATCAGCTGCTTCAGTAAAGTGAGAATTGATAGCACTCTTGGAAGAGCTGCATGTTAGTGCTTGAGATCTTTTACTGCGAGCCATATGAAAGAATTGAGAGCTTGAAGGAGAGAAATAAGATTTTGAATGCTTGGAGGAAAGAATAAGGTTTGGTACTTATTGTTTATATATGATCAAGAAAATCATCGATGACAATCATGAAATCATCCAAGACGATCCGACATAATAATTTTGTTTACATGATCGATCAAAAAAGTTAATCTTATCATCCAGGATAATTAGATATCATACTGGATGATTAAACACAGAGTAATCATCATGAGGAGTCAACCTTTATGACCGTTGAATAAAGGGATTATATATGTCAAAATAATGTATCATCCGGGACAATGTGTAGTAATGGATTATCCTAACAACATTCAAATAATCCAACCATTTCTCCCATATGGATTTTCTAGTACAATGTATGAATCATAGGGGATGATCACCTATAATTGATTTAGAACAAATATTGGAAGTGTTGTGATCTGAGTGGTGTATTTTTGTTCATATTATACATAATGATGTGGATCATCTTGGCTGATGTGAGCAAAATTGAAAAAAAAAAAATAGAATATGAAAAGTGATGATTAGAAGTTGTTCAAAACAAAAATAAGAATAAAATAACATAAAATAACATAAAACTAAATAAAAACTAATCATTAAACAAAAGAACTCAATTTTTTTTTAAATCGATCAACTCTAGTAAATAATACATTTTCCTTATAAGTGCATTAAAAATCAATATGAAATGAATTAACAACACAGAAATTTAGGAAGGGGGGAAAATCGATCTTGTGCACCCTAACACAAACCCCTTACAAGTTAAAAATATTTTTAAGAAAAAATCCAATTCAAAGAAAAAGTTAGATAAGAAGAGGGATCTTTTCAAACTTCTCTTTAGAAATATATCTGATAGAATAATATTACAAAGTAATAAACTAAAAAACATGATTTTTGAAATTCAAGTGTTTGAAAATATCAGTGGCACATGGATTCTTTTAAGATTTAAAGATTTGAAAGAGAAGGAATCTTATTTCTTTATGGGCTCATTTTGTGCCTCTTTTTAGTTATATGACACACTTTATGCATCTTTTGATTTTTGATACACTTTGTTGTATCTTGCAATTATTTGGTAGTTATTGCGCATCTTTTTTAGTTTTTTTTGGGCTCATTTTGTGGCTTTTTTCAACTTTCTGAGTTGGCTTCCTTTCAAAATCTTTAAAGACTCTCAGCTGTGAGATTATCTTTCATATACAATAGAATAACTCACTCTCTAATATAGGGAAGAATAAATAACAAAATAAAAAATATTTCCATATGATAGGTGCAATAACTTGATTCTGAAAACTTTAAAAAGTGATTCAATGACTTTAAACATCATTCATATGAGATAGATTATTGTAGGAAGATAAAAATAGATATCAATTCAAAATCTAACTTTTAATTTGAAATAGGTTTTGCATCAAAAAGAAAAATACACAATTAAAGGAGATAGAGAAAGAGAGACAGTCATTGTTGTTTCTTCCTTTAACTTATTTAGGGAAGTAAATCATTGCTTACTAAATTCTAAAACCAAATGCAAGACAAAATATCATCTATGAAATCAACATTAGAAGTGACCATTAATTTGATTCTTTAAAAAACACACTGAAGGGAAAAATAATAGAAAAATGAGAAATGAAAAATAAAAATACATAAAAAGAAATAGGCATACAAATAAAACAAAAAAAAAGTATCATAAAATAGAAAATAATAATTTCAAGTATTAATATCTATTACACCTAATCTAGCTCTTAAGATGCTGAAAGTTACAAGTGCCAGTGGTTTTGTAAAGATATAAGCAAGTTGGTTTATAGTGGCTATTTAGTGTAGTTCTGTGTCTCCTTTAGTAATATGGTACCTAATGAAGTGGTGCCTTATGCCAATATGTTTGATCATAGAGTGTTGAATTGGGTTCTTTAAAATGTAAATGGAACTAGTATTATTATATATGATTGAAATTATGCCTAAAGGTAATCGTAAATCTAGAATTTATTAATTTAATAAGAGGACTTGGGTCACACAACTTCCAAAGGTTTTGTATTGAGCTTCAGTAGTGGACAAAGTAATTGTATTCTATTTTCTACTAGACTAGGAGACTAAGGACTTTCTTATGAATTGATATGTTCTGAAAGTACTTTTTTTATCAATTCAGCATCCCATAAAATCTAAATAAGAATATCCTATGATTTCAAAGGAGGTGTTATTCCTAGGATATCAGATTCCTAATTAAGGGGTTCCTAAGAGATACCTAAGAATTCTTACAACAACAATCAAGTGGGACTCTTTTGGATCATCCTAAAATCTACCACAAAGATAAGCACTAAATATAATATCAAGTCTACAAGCAGTCAAGTAAAGAAACGATCTAATTATTCCTCTGTATTTCTTTTGATTAGATTTTCCATTTGAATTCTTATCTAATTGAATAGTGGAACTCATGGGAGCGTTTATTATCTTGGTTTTATCCATTTCATATTTCTTAAGGATGTCCTTAATGTATTTCAATTGACTAAGGAAAGTTCCATCATCCTTCTGCCTTATGGTAAATCCCAAAAAGTAGGTCAGTTCTCCCATCACAATCATCTAAAATTTCTTACTCATTATTTTTGAGAATACATCACATAGATTTTCATAAAAAATCCAAATAGAATATCATCAACATAAATTTATATAATGAGTAGTTCATATCCTACCTTTTTTAGAAACAAGGTGGTGTCTATGCTCCTATTAACAAAGGTTCTTTCTAGTAGTAAGTGCTTAGCCTTTCATAATATCCTATGGGTGCTTGTTTTAGTCCACATTAAGTTTTTTTTTTTAATTTGAACACATGATTAGAAAATTGTGAACTTTTAAAGCCTGGGAGTTATTTAACATAAACATCTTCTTTTATCACCATATTTAGAAAGGCACTCTTAACATCAATTTGTTACAGTTTAAATCCCTTAAAATAAGCAAAGGTTAGTAGCACCCCAATGGCTTCTAATCTAGCTACAGGTGCAATGGTCTCTTCAAAATATAGGTACAAACGCTTCTATTTGGTTATACCCCTTAGCCACCAATCTTTCCTTATTCCTCCCATACACCAGAATCATTCATTTTATTTTTGAAAACCCATTTTGTTCCAACGACATTTTGATCCTTAGGTCTTTTAACTAGCTCCCAAACATCATTTCTTACAAATTGATTTAACTCTTGTTGTATGGCTAGGATCAAGAATTCATTAGATAGTGCTTAATTTAGGTTGGTGGGTTTAGTCATCGAAATGAAGGTAGAGTGGTTAACTTCTTTTCATAGTCCATGCCTAGTTTTAACACCTTCATATAGGTCTCTTAAGATTATTTCTATAGGATGACTCATATAATATCTCCATTATGTAGGCAAAGTGTATTCAGGTTCTACCCTTTCCTATGGATTTGTAGGTTATAATCCTTTGGTGACTTATACAATATATTCTTCTTCTACCCTAGGCCATCTAGAATTATCAGATTCATCAAATACAACATAAGTGATCTCCTCAACAACTAATGTTTATTTTATTGAAAAACTCTATATGATTTCACTCTTAAGTTGCCTAGGAACACTCCATCAAATTTTGGGTCAAACTTTCCTAGTAGATATTTCCAATTATTTAGAATGAACACTTTACATCCAAAGACTTGAAGATGAGAGAGGTTGAGTATCTTACCCTTTAGAATTTCATAGGGTATCTTATTCAGTTTGGATCTAACATTCACCCTATTTTGATTATAACAAGTTGTATTTATTTCTTCTACCCAAAAGTATTTTAGAAGTGAGTATTCAACTAAGATGGCTCTAGTGGCTTCTTCTAAGGTTTTGTTCTTTCTTTCAACTATCCCATTTTTCTGAGGGGTCCTAAGAGCTAAAAAGTTATTGTTTATACCTTGCTCCTTATAGAAAGATTCAAATTTCTCATTCTCAAATTCTCCACCATGATTGCTATGAATGGTTATAATTTCACAAACTAGCTTCTGCTGAATCTAAGTGGAAAAGACTTAAACTCCTCGAATGATTCAATTTCATGAGATAGTAATCTAACCTAAGTAAACCTAGAATAATCATAAAAAATATCATATCCAAAGACTTTCCCTCCTAAGCTTATAATGATGAATGGTCCAAAGAGATCCATATGTAGGAATTCTAACGGCTTGCTAGTGTTTATGTCTTTGATTAAGGGGAAAGAGAGTTTGACTTATTTCTCTAATTTACAGGCATCACACAGGTTTTCTTTTATGAACTCTAGTGTGGGATTCCACTTAATAAGTCTTTTTGTGTCATTTTCTTAAGGTTTTTCATGCTTGCATTACATAATCTCTTATGTCATAACCAAGATTCATCAACAAAAAATTTTTAAGCTAAGAGAAGTTTCAAATTTAATGTAATTGAGATCAAGCATGTAGACATTATTGATTCTCCTTCCCTGGAAAATAATTTTAATATTTAAGCATATTATATAGCTAGATAATAATTTGATGTTGAAGCCTTTATCACCGAGTTGGCTTATGTAGAGCACGTTATGTTTCAAGCCATTTATCAGTAAAACTTTTTCAATGTTAAAAAATTTGGAGTTGCCAATTATAGTTGACCCCACCACTCTCTTGGGTGTGCTATCTCCAAATGTTTTCTTGCATCCTTCCATGATCTCTAGTGAAATGAATTGATTTGCATCACAAGTCATATGCCTTGATCATCCACTGTTCAGGTACTACATTCTCTCTTCAAGCCTTCTATAAGAGAACACCTACAAAATCATTAGATGTTAGATTTGGGAACCCAAATAGGTTGTTGTCCTATCTTATGGAAAGATAATCAAATACATGCATGCTATGCTATGAATTTTGAATTTTTGATCTCCACACCAAATGTGTTCTATGATGAACAGTACAAGTGTGGGAGATATGTCCTAACATGCCAAAAGAAAAACATCTAACACAAGGGAAAGGTTTTACTAATCTATTAGGGTTATGGTGCCTCTTCATAGGTTTGAATGATGCATCCTGATGTGATGGATTATGAAACTCTTCCAGTGTAAGTGGTTTTTTATTTTCTTTGAAAGTAGTTAATTTAGCTTCTAAAAACTTATTTGTACTTTTAAGAATTGACTTTTCTATTTTTAATGCATGCTCCTTACTATTTATATTAGGTGCTAGAGTATCTAAGTTATTGTATGAATTTACTAATTAAACATGTAAACTTTTAAGGAATCATTCTCATTAATTAAATTAAGATGCTTTTAATTCAATTCATCTAATTCATCAAGTAAAGTCATATGATTGCTATCTAAAGTGGAATGATCTTTTCTTAGGCAATTATGCTCTTTCTACAGAGTTAAAAAATCAATTTTAAGGCTAGCATGCAGTTTCATGAGCTTCCTATATGAAGAATGAATTTTTTTAGAAACATTAAGTAATTGATCATAAGTAAGATGACATACCTCCTCTTGATCAGAGTGATCAAGATAATCACTAGCCATTAAGCACATGTTTTTTACCTCCTCATTTGCTTCAGTTTAAGAGAAGTATGATGTTGAGTTCACCCATAAAGCCTTTTTAATGCTTTTCTTTTCTTTCCTAAGCTTAGGTTTTTCTTCACCCTTCTCCTTGCTTGGGTGATCTTTAAGAGTTAGGCAATCAGACTTTAGATGCCCTGGCTTCCTACATTCAAAATAAATAACACCAAAAGAAACATTAAAATTCTTATTATTCTTACCCTTGTTTAATTTCTGATGATGCTTTTGCTTTTTCCTTAAGAAGCTCTTGAATTGGCTAGTTATTAAAGATTTGACATCATTTTATAGACCGAAAGAATCAGTCTCAGAATCATTAGCCTCCAAAGGCTACAATTTTCTCCTTTTTCTTTTCACCTATATTAAGTTGCCTTTGTTTCACTCCTTTCTTGTAAACAATGAGTGATCAAAGTAAGTTATCAATTGAATAAACATTAAAATCCTTAGATTGAGTAATGGTAGTAATTTTTGCATCAAAGGAGGAAGGTAAATATCTTAGAATATTGTTAAATTTTTTATAGTTTGTTAGTTCTTTTCCTAGGCCATGTAGGGATGTAACCATTTATATAAACCTAGTACACATTTAAGAAATATATTTGCTAATTTTCATGCAAAAAAGTTCATAATCATGTAGAAGAATGTTCAGTCTAGATTGTTTAATTTTAATTATACCTTCAAATGTTATGCATAGTTAGTCCCAAATTTCTTAGAAAGTAGAAAAAGTTGAAACATGTATATAATATTCAAATTTTAAGGCTTAGAAAAAGAGTTCAAACTTAGAATTTAGTTATGCTCGTTCTCTATCATTAGTAGTCCAATCAGTAAAAGGAATTTTAGTTTTAACACCATTGAGTAATATATAAGGTGCATAATAACCTTACTTAACATGCTTCCACATATGATAGTCAATTGATTGTAATGGGGTGGACATGCAAGTTTTCCAAAAATCAAAAGATATATTATCAAAAAGAGGTGGTCTTGTAATTGAATATCCTTCTGTGGTGTTTTTATTTACAATGTTAGCAATGGATATAAATTCAAAAGTTTTCTAAAACTTGATCTTATGAATCATGCTCATATACCACTTGAAAGTTTATGAGGGGTGCTAAACCCTAAAGAACTAGTCCTGAGGCAAACTAGGGGGTGTAAATTGGTTATTTAGAAATTTCTTAATGAAAAAGAAAATCTTTTTGAAATATTTTTAAATATTTTAAAACAAAAGATGTATGCAGAAGAAAAATTAATTTTACAATAATAAATATTAGAGATTTTGACCACAGAACAAATCATAGAATAATGCATAAATTAATTTCATACAAGTAAATAGAAAGAAACACAAACATTTATAGTGGTTCGGTCAACTTGACCTACGTCCACTCCTTGGAGAATCCCTCTCTAATTACTGCACTAAATAGAAGTGACTCTTCTTTTGCTCCCATATAAAGCCGAGAAGCCTTCACAAAATCATTCAATCAACCCGATGAGGAAGAGAACCTCAAATCCTTTTACTCTCTCTTAGAGTAGGTAGAAATCCTTTTCACCCATCTAGCGAAGGTAGAGAACTCGATAATCAATTTACTCCCTCCTTGAGTAGGTAGAGAATCTTCATCTAGAGCTGATGAAGATCTCCCCAGAGCCACCAAAGAATAAGAGAAGCAACATGAAGAAGATGATGAACACCTTGCTTGAGGCAACCTTTATGAATCTATTAAAACTCCCCCTCTCAATGATATATATATATATATATCAATCTCCCCCTCTTCCTTCACAAAGCATTAATTTAGATCTCCTTCATAACAAAAGATTATTTCAAAAGACATTGAGAGTACTTAAATAGAGAGCCTCCAAAAGATGCCCTAATTTTTAATTCTACACAACGGATCATCCAATATGATCGATAGATCATCCTGTATGATTAATACAAAATAGTCCTATCAGCCAGTATGATGCCTATGAATTGTACGATCAGTATATGTATTTGTAAAAATAGTCCAGTATATTCCAAAGATTATCCAAGACAATTAGTTCAAGATAATATATTAAACATCCAATACAACATGGGATGATGGGTGGTGATCTTCATATCATCCTACAACCCTCTCGGGACATCTTGTATAATTCTCTTGGATAATTAGAAGAAAATAATGGTTTTTTGTCTTGGATGGTAGGGGATCATCATACGAAATACACTATCCAGTATGATTTTAGTGGATCATCCTGTATGATATGATTTATCAATCTAACAATAATTATTCCCCTAATAACTTAATTTAGGTATGATTGTCATAAATCGTACAGGATGATATATATTGTCATGTATGATTAGAACAAAATTTGAAATTTATAAAATTACCTAAATTGTGATTGGCAATTCTTTTCACAATTTGAACTAATCATTTTATACAATCTTGAATCATCTAGTATGATTAGTTTATAAAACTTAATTATCAAGGATATCCTAATTATGGTTTTTATTTTTAATTGATCATCCATTATGATTTGAAATCTTCCTATATGATTAGGTCAAAAAAATAAAAATTCTCTAACTCATCAATTTCTTTCCTCCAGTGTGTGTGCAAAGTTACTTAGCTTGGAATCCACCAAATATAAGATTTGACTCAGAAAGGTAAAATATACATTAAAATTTAAATTACAAATAGGCTCAACCATTGTCTACCTGTTCTTGAGCTGATGGACATTGTAAGTGAGCTTATGGACCTGAAAAGTCAGTGAGCAGGGAAAATTAAACTAGATATGCAAAAATAATAGTAATAAAGGAAAAATCATGTTTGTTATAATCAAAATCACTAAACTTGGGCCCATATTTGTAATAGGACTTAGAATGAATTTTGGGCTCACTTCACCTCAGACTCTTTTGAGATAAAAGCTAACGAGGATGTAACTAACGTATTCTTAATAGTAGATAACCATCATGATCTTTGTGATCAAGAGGAGCTATGTGAGCTTTCTTATAATAAATTATTTAAAGTTTTTGAAAAATTTCATATCTCTTATAGAAAGCTCAAGAAAATATATACCAGCCTTAATTCTAATTTTCAAATTTGCATAAAGAGCATGAATGCCTTAGGAAATATCACTTTACTTTAGATAACTATCATATGATATTCCTTGATGAATTTGATGCATTAAATACGAAGCGTCTTAATTTAACTACTGAATATGATTCCTTAAAAGCATCTCATGTTGATTTGGAAAATTCATTTAAAGAATTAATTGCATGTTGAGATGAAGCTGATAATAGAGAGCATGCATTAAAATTTGATAATAAAATTCTTAAATGTATAAACAAATTTTTGCAAGTGGAATTAACTACTTTTAAAGAAAATAAAACATCACCTACACTAGCAAATTTTCATAATTCATCACTACAACATGTGTCATTTAAACATAAAAATAGGCACAAAAACTCACATAGATTAGTGAATCCATTTCCCAAAGTTATATGTTTTTCTTTTGGCATACTAGGACATATATCCCACACTTGCACTATCCATCGTAAAAGATATTTGTTGAGGATGCGAAAACATCATAAATCATATCATTGTATGTAAGCATTCATCCATTAATCCGTAAGGTCAAATTATTAGGAAAGTTATTGGATCAGGTATAATTGGCAACTCAAAAAATTTCATTATTAAAAATGTCTTACTAGTATATGGCTTGAAATATAATTTACTTAGCATTAGCCAACTGTGTGATAAAGGCTTCAGCATAAAATTGTTATCAACTAGTTGCATGATTAGCTTAAATGAAAATACTATTTTGCAAGGAAAAAAGAACTAATAATGTTTTCATGCTTGATCTGAATTGCATTAAATATGCTACTTCTTTTTGCCTAATAACTATTGTTGATAAATTCTGGCATAGGAGACTGTGTTATGTAAGCCTAAAAGATCTTAGAAAAATTACCCAAAAAACTAAGTAATATGCATTCCCAAACTATACTTCACTAAAGACCACCTTTGTGATACCTATTAATTAGGAAAATAAGTCAAATCCTCCTTCCACTCAATCAAGGACATTAACACTAGCCAATCCTTAGATGTCCTTCACATATATCTCTATGGACCTATTAGCACTATAAGCCTAGGAGGGAAAGTTTTTAGGTATTTTATTATTGATGATTACTCAAGGTTTACTTGGATTAGATTATTATCTCGTAAAAGTGAAACGTTTGAGGAATTTAGGACATTTTTCACTTCAATTCAGAGAAGGCTAGGTTGTAAAATTCTAACCATTCATAATGATCATGGTAGAGAATTTGAAAATGAAAATTTTTAATCTTACTATAAGGACAAAGGGATAGATCACAACTTTTTAGTTCCTAGGACCTCTAAGCAGAATGGGGCTATTAAAAGAAAGCATAAAATCTTCGTAGAAAATGCTAGAGCCATGTTAGTTGAATATTCACTTCCTAAATATTTTTTGGTAGAAGTAGCCAAGCTAAATAAGATAAATGTCTGCCTTTTGATGTAAAGTGTTCATTCTAAATAATGGGAAATCTCTATTAGGAAAGTTTTTACCCAAATTTGATGAAGGTTTTTTCCTAGGAAACTCAAATGTTGGAAAATTCTATAGAGTTTTCAATAAAAGGACACGAATAATAGAGGAGACCACTTATGTGGTATTTGATGAATCTGATAATTTTCAAGGAACTAGGGTAGAAGAAAAAGAAGTTGTTGAAGTCAACCAAGGAGTAGAATATAAAATCTTGAAGAAAGGGTAGAACCTAAAAATGTAATGCCTATAGAATGGATATATTCTTCATGTCATCCTAAAGAGCTGATCTTAGTAGACCCATATGAAGATATTATAACAAGGCATATAATTAGAAAAGAAGTTAAGCACTTTAACTTTATTTTATTTATTGAACTCATAAACATAAATCAAGCACTATCTAATGAATTTTGGATCCTAGCCATGCAAGAAGAATTGAATCAATTTGATTGAAATAATATCTGGGAGCTAGTTGAAAGACCAAAGGACCAAATTAATGTTGGAAAAAAAATGGGGTTTCAAAAATAAAATAAATTACTCCAGTGTATTGGTAAAAAAATATAATACTATTAGCTAACGGGTACAACCAGATATTAGGAATTGACCTTGAAGAGACTTTTGCCCCTCTAGCTAGACTAGAAACCATAAGGGTGTTATTAGTATTTTTCTGCATTAAGGGATTCAAATTGTACAAAATGGATGTTAAGAGTGTCTTTCTAAATGCGGTTATTAAAGAGGATGTTTATGTTGAGTAACCCCCAGCCTTTGAAAATTTATAATTTCCCAATGTGTTCAAATTAGAAAAGGCATTATATGGACTAAAATAAACACTTAGAGTATGGTGTAAAAGGTTAAGCAAATTCCTACTAGATGAACCTTTTTTTAGGGTAGCATAGACACCACCCTATTCCTTAAAAAGGTAGATGAACTTTAGATCATCTAATATATAAGAACTTTAGTTCATCTTCCCCATTGGTAAGACACTTCAATTTAGCTTTTTGGAGCAACTAATTAGCCAAAGAAGATGATCATTCCAAAATTTGGGCATTTATACTTTTGAGAGATTAATTCATGGAGTGATTTTAAGGGTTCAGGTTGAGCATGCTGAGATAAGAGGATTGTTATTCATTTAAATTGGTTAAGCAGGTAGAGAGATGGGAAGAATTGGTTCACTATTTTCCTTTAATAATTATTTTGATGGTTTTAAGCTTACTGTATAGCACAAAAAATGGGTTTCCCATAGTAAGTTGAGCAAAAACTTTAACGAGTTCATTCAAATAGTTATTTTGCTTAATACAAATTTTTTTGAAGTGGACTATATGCAATGATTTACAAAGTTGGCTAGGGAGGAGAACGAGAGGGGAGTGATTTGAACATGACGGGTTTGCAACTTCATAAAAGTAGTTTGGTAAAACGTTTAACCATCTTTCACTGACCAACATTATATCAAACTTACATGGGATTACTAGCTCTTGGTTAAACCAACTAAATTTATTACCAATCCAAAATAAATTAAATAACCCTACATAAAAAATAAAGGCATTCACGTCCAAAAGTTAAGGAGAAAAATGGGGGGATCCCTCTGATACCTTAAAGGGGTGACAATAATAGTTAAAATCACCGAGGAGAAGCCAAGGAACATCAAAATTTGAGCTCAACTCCTTCATCTTATAATAGAGCAAGATTCTTTTAAATTTTAAGTTAAAAGCATAAATGACTGTCTTATGGAAAGCAAAGTCAACCCCCAAAAAACCTTCACTAGTAATCATCTGAGTGGTTATAAAAGTTGGCTTAAAATGGACTTTTGATGGATTCAATTTTATTCAAATTCTTCCAGCATTAGAAAGGTTGAAGTTATGACAACTAACTTCATTATCAAAAACATAGTAACTAAGACAAAACTATGGTTCCAAAAAACTACCTTTATAAATCCTATTCCCCAGAACAGTTAAAAGATCTAAGCTATAGTTTCAAATCAATTCCTTGCAACACCAAACCTTTTCCAATCTATTAAAACTTCTCATGTTCCAAATAGAAATATGGGGTATGGTCATTGGGTTTTTTTTTTTTGGTGGCTAGGAGGATTTTTTGCTTGCTTTCTCCTAGAAGACTTTTGATGAGAGGATGGTGGGTTCAAGATAAATGATTCCTATTGAGTGAAGGTTGAATAGGATGGCTGGAAATAATTCATGTTTTTCTTTAAAAGATCAAATTTTTCTGGGATATAATGTTGTCTTGTGTTTTGAGAGGAGTAGCTATGTTGGAAAAGAAAAAATCCTCCATGGGGTAGTTTATGTTTAGTAGAGATGAGGCATGGATATTAGAGGAGTGGGAAGGAGAGGGGATTACAACTACCAAAGGATGTAAGTTTGACATAGAGTTAGGTTTAAAAATATGGGTTATTGTGCGGGTAGGGTTAGAATATGGATGTGGAGTTTTTGCTAGGGTAATATTACAAGGAACTGAGTGGGTGAATGGGTTGTCTAGCTTCCTTATAGTACTCCTCCCACTAGTAGGAGGAAAAGTAGTGCTTGGAGGAACATAGGGTTTAATGGGGCAGAGGTGTGGTGTACGTACAATGGAGCCACAGAATTTATAAGGAATTGGTAACCACTCATATTGTATTAGTCTTCTTCTAGTTGAAATCTTTAGTAATTTGAACAAAAACTCTCATGAATGTTAGATGAGTTTTTTTAGTAGTCAAGTTGTCCAGAGCTAGTGGGATTCCAATCTTGCTTGCGATAAAAGAAATTCCTTCCGACGTACAACAAGATTTTAAGCCAAATAGGAATGGTGGTAAACTCTTCATGTTTCAGTTTAAAGTTAGGAACCCATTTTTGAAGCACAAATGATTTCCCAGGAATAACCAAACTCTCCCAGATAAAGACATCTCATAGTCCTCAGGAGATGTAAATTTCAGCATGAAGAAACCATCACTAAGAGAAAATAACTACATCATACTTTTAAGTTTCCAAGCCTTACGGATGGATTAAAGAAGAGATTCATAGTAAGGTCTCTTGCCGATGGAATAAAAAAGAAGCAAAAAACCCCATGTATCCATGGTAGCTTTAACATAGACATCAGGGAAATCAAGGGGTTGTGGAGCAGTAGAGAGGGCAAAAGCGTTTACTTGATTTAGTGGAGTAATAACAATATTACTCCAGTTTAAGGCTCGGGGGAAAGTGAAAGGAACAAATTTGTTAAAAAGTGGGGGAAATTCAAAGGAGATGATGCTATCCATGGGGAAGAGGAGGCCCCCCTTACAAAGCTGACAAAGGGTTAGGGATTGGAAGGGAACTCAAAAACGAGAGCAATTAGGGCACCAAAAAACCCTAGCATCGAGGTAACTCTTTTTTCATTGCTATGTACTTTTGTCTTTCCCTTAAGCACTTTTTAAAATAAGATTTTAAGTTTAATATGAAATACATGATATATTGGTTATTTTTCACTTGGATTGAAAGGTTAAAGGTTTAGAATTCAAATCAGGGTTTAAAGATGTAACGGGTTTAAATGCACCTAATAAAAGTCATTTTAAAAAATAAATCTCTAACTTCTTAATTTTGATATAGAACTAATGTAATCTGTATGTCTAACTTTATAATAAAAGTTTTGCAACTTAATAGGTCTAAACCATAAAGAAAGTGGATGAGTCCCATCACTTTGGCCTCCCCTTAATTTCATGGTAGTAGAAAAGTATAATGCATGCTATGAATGTAGGAAACATAAATATTGGTGTTTTAAATGATAAACATCATAAAAATCTAAGGAGACTAAGTGGTATCTATGTAAAAACACATGAAATGCTAAGAAGCCTAGAAAAAAAAGGAAATCTCTACTTTATAAACCAAATACAAGTAATAATCAAATAATTAAATATATATAAAAGAAGTAAGGAAAAGACCCGGTGGCAAGTGCCACTTAATATATAGCCTAGGATCTGCTGGAAAGTAAAGTTAGCCAAGCTCCACCAACAACATCCTTGGATTTCTACACCTAAATTAATGTAAAACTATATAAAATGATGTTATTTTTAAATCTTTAAGTCTTCTTCAAGATCTTTATGCTATGATCATCCTACTAAAAAATTTCAAAAGATATTATCTTCGAAGATGATTCTTTCCTTAGATACCTTTATTATCTAATAAATTAATTCATTTAAATTCAAGTATATACAATATGAAGTTATTTATTTAACTCTTCAGGTCTACTATAGGATCTTTAAGCAATGATCATCCATCAAAGGAATTACAGAAGAAATCATCTTCAAAGAAGTTTCATTCTTTTGGCCTTCTTTAATATATAATAAATTACGACATTTAAGACTTTCACAACTTTATATATTCATAACTCTTTAAGAATTTACATTTCAATATAAAAGAAATGGAGTATACACCTATTGGGATTTGTATACTAGCATAATATTTTTAAGACATCATCAACATGCCAGATCATAAAGTGTAGAGATTATAGAACTTACACATCACATATACATAAGAATTTCAATCCAAAACCAAGAAAGTGAAGGAAAGTAAACACCTAGACCACAAAATAACGCCCCTAACATATAACTAGAGTTGGTTACCCTAACAAAAATTTCTTATGTGTATGCTAAGTTATCTGGTTTAGTTTCGTTATAAATGGATTACTGTTTGAATACTTTACAAATTAGATTTATATGTTGAGGGCAAAGGGAATTAATTTAAATTTAACTTTTAACGATTTATTATTTACTAATGAGTTTAATTTGTTTAAGTTTGTTAGGTTTAGGTTTTAAAGAACCAAGTTACTTAATAACTCAAACATACAATCAAATTATTTATCAATAAGTCCTATGCTTTTAGGATGAGAACTTGTTTCATTTCAAAGGAGAGAAACAAACACCTAAAACCAAAAGTATTTTTTTATTTATTTAATATTTAATTTGTTAATTAAATCCCCATAAAATACTTTACTTACATTACTTTAATTAAGTTTTTATTATAATTTTGAACTACAAGAATAGGGTTATCTAAATTTTATTTATTATTTTCCTATTTTTTAAAACTTAAATTTTAATTATTTAAATTATTTTTTAAACTTAAAATTAAATTTCTCTATTTAAGTAGGATGAATTCAATTTTATTTAAATTTAATTTTTTTTTAAAATTGATTCTTTAACTTTTAATTATTTTACTTTTTTAATTATTTAATTTTCTTTAATTTAAATTAAATAAATTTATTTAATTCATGCTTAATTTTTTAATTATTCTTATCTTTTTATATTTTATTTATTAGGTTTATTTAGTTTTATTTATTTTTGAAATTTTCATTTAATCTGTATTATATAAATTAATTTTTTTAATTAAATTATTTTAAAATTTTTAAATTATTTTTATAATTTTATTTAGTTTTATAATTTTTTTATTAATTTATTTTTTTGAAAAAAAAAATTAACTTTTATTAAAAATTTAAATTCTTAAAATTATTATTTTTCTAAGATTAAATTTTTATTTGAAATCCAATGTATTTTAGTTTGCACTTTTTATTTATTTAGTTATGAATTTTTAAATTTAATAGTTATTATCTTTTATTTATTAAAAGAGTTGGCCATTTTCTTTTTTTTGCACTTGAGACACCAATCTTATAAAATCATCATCATATATCAGAAGTGACCTAATATGAAATCCATAAAAATTTGTCATCATTTTATACTTATATTTTATTTTTAATCATTTTTTTATTTATTTTCTTTATCTAATTATTATTTTAATTTTTAATATTTCTAATAGGGCTTTTATATTTTCTTAATTCAACTTATAATTTTAGGATGAATAATTTTACTTTTTTTTCAACATATGTCATTTATTACTTTTTTTTGTTACAACCAATGGAGAGACTTACGAGTTATTTAAAAAAATGGTTACAAGTTCCTTTTGGGGAACTTTGGCTTACTAATGCTCTGACGAGCTATAAAAATAAATAAAAAGAAAACCTACGAGCCAAAAGTCCCCTCTAATAAAAACTACAAAACCTAGTAACATTCTACGATGGCTAGGAAAAAGCACCCATAAAAGAAAGATATAATCAATCACTTTACGCAAAATTTTCCTGTAAAAAATGTTGACCGCAACCATAAGACACCGCCTATCCAACAAAATTGTTGCAAAAAAATAAAATAAAATTACACAATATACCATATAAATAGAATAATAACATATATAGATTAGAAGCAATAAAACACACAATGTTATAATAATCACTAAATAATTGATTTAAACTCCACCTATAATTAAAAAAAGTAGAACCCAAAAAATGCCTATGTAAATATTGAAAACCCAAGAGCACTATTTCAAAAACAAATTTTGAAATGCATGGTAACCCAAGCAAAATAGATAAGGAAAAAGATAGGACATCTCTAGAATAGAGGCCAAGCAACATTAAGATATGAACGATAGGTAACGCAACCCCCCCCCCGGCGCACGAATATTTAAAAAGTAACAATTCCCATTCTCAAAACTTAAATAAAAGAATTGTTCTAAATTTAATTTAATTTAGATTATATAAATTATTTATTTAATTAAATAAGATTAAATTTTTTAATTTGATTATTTATTTATTTAGTTTTATATTTTATTTATTTATTAAAAAAATTTAACTTTTAATCAAAATTTAAATTCATAAAATAATTATTTTTTTAATATTAAACTCTTTATTTAAAATCCAATGTATTTTAGCTTGCACTTTTTATTTATTTAGTAATGAATTTTTAAATTTAGTAGTTATTATTTTTTTATTTATTAAAAGAGGTATCCATTTTCTTTTTTTTGCACTTGAAGACAACAATCTCATAAAATCATCATCATATATTAGGAGTGATCTAATATGAAATCCATAAAAAATTGTAGTCATTTATACTTATATTGTAATTTTAATCATTTTATTTATTTATTTTCCTATATCTATTATTTAATTTTTAATATTTCTAATTAGGCTTTTACATTTCCTTGATTTAACTTATAATTTTAGGATGAACAATTTTACTTCTTTTTTCTTCAACCTATGTGATTTATTATTATTATTATTTTATTAAAACCCACATAGAGGCTTACGAGTTAATTAAAAAAATGGTTACAAGGTCCTTATGGGAGATCTTTAGCTCACTAATGCTCTAACGAGCTATAAAAGAAATCAAAAGAAAAACTACGAGCCAAAAGTCTCCTCTAATTAGAATTACCAAATAACCTAGTAACATTCTACGGTGACTAGGAGCAAGCACCCATTAAAGAAAGATATAATCAACCACTTTATGCACAATCTTCCCATAAAAACTGTTGACCACATCCATAAGACAACACTTGTCCAACAAAATTGCTTCAAATTAAAAATAATTACACAATATACCCATAGAAATAGAAAAACAATATATATATATATATATATATATATATATATATATATATATATATATATATATATATATATATATATATATATATATATATATATATATATATATATATATATATATATATATATATATTAGAAAAAATAAAAACATAATGTTATACTAATCCCTAGGTAATTTATTTAAAATCCACCTATAATTAAGATAAGTAGTAACCCTGAAAATGCCCCTGTAATTTTGAAAACCCAAGAGCACTGATCCAAAAAAAGATATTGAAATGCATGGAAACCACACGCAGAATAGATAAGGAAAAGATAGGACATCTCTAGAATGGATGCCAAGCAACATTAAGATATGAACAACCGGTAACAGGACACCTCAACCCCCCCCCCCCCCCCCCCCCCCCCCCCCCCCCACCCCATGCCAATAGCTAAGAAGTAACAATCCCAACACCCAAAACATAAACAAAAGAAATGTTCCAGCTCCTTACGAGAAATAGATTTACAAACAAAACAAAAAGTGATAGAAAACTTCTAATCCAATAAAAGAGATTTATAATTAAACCCAAATTGCTTCACCATAGAAGAAAGAATTTGGCTAGCATAATTGTAGAAAATATCAGCTAAATCAAACTGGCAAGACAAAAAATAATCTACCTATAAACCACTTTTCAAATTAACCAGATACAATGAATTTAGGAACACATTGTAGATAACCATCCAAAATGGAGGCACCCAATAGCTGAAGTAATAATAGGAAAATAAGGTCTGGAATGTAGTGTTAGTATTGTCATCATAAATAAACCTTATTATAACTTTAAACAAATTGCAAACCCACCCAAGCATAAAAGAGATGTCATGTACATTAAAATTATAATGGAAATGTTCGAAGAGACAAAAAAGGTGGAATCCATTATCGACACATAACTAAAGTTCCAGTCCCATGAACCTAATAACTGGCAAACATCCACCATGAAAAGATCAAAAAACTCAAAGGAGAAAACCATGTATATCATGGAAACCTCATAATAAAAATATCCAGGTCAGACTAACATAACCAATAACACACAATGCATAATTAAAGCTTGACAAAGCCTCACTAAAAAACCTAAAAGAATCCTCACATGGAAGAGAAGATCAGCACATTGGGATTAAATTAAAGAAAAAGTTGTCCAATCATAGCTTAAACCCAAGATTAAATGAAAAGAACATTAAGTAGCTGGTAAGTGAGAAGAGTAGAACTCAACAACTTACAAAAAATGAACTCAACAATATGAGTAGAAGATTAAACTACATAATGTTAACCATCAAAAAAATATGGAAAGTAAAACTAAAATTAAAGCACCAACATCCAAAAGAAAAATAAATCAAACAAAAATAGAGACCGACTACATTATCAACAAAGATATCCATGCCCAACAAAACACCAAAATGGGAAAAATAGAACAAACATAAATACCATATGGAGCAGCAAAAAGGATAATAAAAAAGAGTAAAGCCTCCGGCAAAAGAACCAACATTCACTGATAATCAAAGAAAAAGCAGGCCAAAAACACCAATCAATAGAAAGGAAAATGCAACTTCACCAAGAAGCATCAGCAAACAGAAATAGCATAGCCCAAATAAATGGACCATTTGTAAAAACAAATACAAAGGACACCATATAGGTAAAATCTAACCATCCCTTTATGCTTCCTATGTAAAGAATATTTAGTAAATTCAATGAATCCATTATAAGTACACCCAATTATAATAAGGAAATCTACAACAACATTTCCTTCTACAAAAATATGAGAAATAGATAAAGTTATGAAGGATAACCAATGCTTAATATCTTATAACATGTACAAATTTGCATGATTAGAAACAAAGTTACACTTAATATAATGTATAGAAAATATAGCATCCACTTTAATCCAAACATCAGTGATATCTAAAGAAATGCCTAATTAAATATTATAAAGAAGAGCTCTTTCAAACCTGATCCAAGAGCTATGATTTTGATGATAAAAAATATTATTATTTCTATTACTACTTTCTCATATTTTTTTGATATTTTATTTTTGTTTTGTGCATACTAACATTTTAGTAAATCAATCCACTGTTCACTTGCAATTCGGATCAGTTCAAGACTGGGAAGATTAGGGTTACAATCTATATTTTTAAATTTATTTTATTTTTTTTTCTCTTCTCGAGTTATTCATGTAATTGGGTGGATATCTTTTCTAAGTAACCTTGCACATACACAGGGGGAAAAAGAAAAAAGTTTTTATGAGAGTTTTTTTATATAATTTATACTGTACAATTTTTATTTTGTACTGTATGACTTTATTTTGTACTGTATAATTTTAATTCATATTGTATGATTTATTATGCTCTATCAAAACCCTAGCTTTTAGGGAGGATTTAAAGAAAATGAAGGGTGGAAAAGCTGTTGGACCTGATGATATTCCAATAGAGGTGTGGAAATGCTTAGGAGATGAAGGAATTTCATGGCTTACTAAACTTTTTAATACTATTTTGAAGACTAAAAAGATGCCAGATGAGTGGAGAATGAGTGTGTTAATTCCTATTTTTAAGAATAAAGGTGATGCACAAGATTGTGTGAATTATAGAGGTATTAAGTTAATGTTTCATACTTTAAAACTATGGGAGGGAGTTATGGAGCATAAGTTGCGGCGTGATACTAATGTTTCTCAAAATCAATTTGGATTCATGTCGGGTAGGTCGATTATGGAAGCCATACATTTATTAAGAGGTTTGATGGAGAAATATAGAGAAAATAAGGAGGATCTACATATGATATTTATTGATTTAGAAAAAACATATGATAAAGTTCCAAAAGAAGTTCTGTGGACAGTTCTTGAAAAGAAAGGAGTCAATAATGCTTATATTCAAATCATTAAAGATATGTATGTAGGAGCTATTACTTGTGTTCAAACACAAGGTGGATTGACCAAGTATTTCCCTATTTTGGTTGGGTTACATCAAGGATCAGCCTTAAGCCCATATCTTTTTGCTTTAGTCATGGATGTTCTCACTAGACATTTACAAGAGGATGTACCTTGGTGTATGCTTTTTGCTGATGATATTCTTCTTATTGATAAGACTAGAGAGGGAGTTGAAGGTAAACTTGAATTATGGAGGTCAACCTTGAGTCTAAAGGTTTTCTCTTGAGTAGATCTAAAACTGAATATATGGAATGTAATTTTAGTAGTAATAGACCTAGTGAGGGGATTGTGACTTTGGGTGATCAAGTAATTAATAAGAGTACACATTTTAAATATCTTGGATCTATTATTCAGAGTGATGGTGAAATATATGGGGATATTATCAGTAGAATTCAAGTTGTATGGTTGAAGTGGAGGAATGCATCGAGCTTGTTATGTGATAGAAATGTACCCCTCAAACTTAAGGGAAACTTCTATAAGATGGTAGTGAGGCCTGCAATGCATTATGGTTTCAAATGTTGGCCATTAAAAGAGAAGCATAATACTAAGTTAAGTGTGGCAGAGATGAGGATGCTAAGGTGGATGAGTGGCTTTACCCTTAGAGATAGGATATGAAATGAGCATATACATGAAAAGGTTGGAGTAGCTTCAGTAGAAGATAAAATTAGAGAGAGTCTCCTTAGATGGTTTGGTCACATAAAATGGCAGCCTTACGATGACCCAGTTAGGAGAGTAGAGGTAATAGATTTGACTTATGTTAAGAAAGGTAGGGGTAGACCTAAAAAGACTTGGTTAGAACATATTAGGAATGAACTTTCTTAATTAGATTTAAATGAAAATTTGACTTTTAATAGGACACAATGGAGAAAAAAGATTCATGTAGCTGACCCCACATAATGGGATAAAGGCTTGATGTTGTTATTGTTATTGTATCAAAACCCTAGATACTAGAGCTTAATAAAGATGCTAAATATGTAATGATCATACAATATGGTTTGGTTCATACTTTACACCCTGATTAAAATCTTGGATAATTATTATGACTTATCATATAATATAATACAGTTCATTCAATATGATTGACAGTGTATGAAATTTGTCATCCCAGGTATAATACTACACAAAATCCCTAATTTTTGTACTTATTATACTATACAATATCCACAGTACTGGTTGATTGATAGTGTTTAAAGTTGACCATCCCAAAGGTTATCCTAAATGAACATAAGAAATTTCTATAGTTCGTGCCATATGATATTTTGAACATACTGTATAAAATGTAATAATGTATGAATAGTTCATCTGCATGATATTACTGGAGTTGTCTTAATTATAATAATCATACTATATGATATGTGTATCATTTCATATGACCAGAAGATGCGTCTCTAGAAAATTATAGTTTCTTGAAGCCTACTACTTAAGGTTTTCTAATACTTCTATAAAAAAATCTTTGGTTTTTGAAACTTCATGAGAGAGTGCCTTAAGGGAGAGAAAAAGGAGAGCTTTGTGAGAGAAGGAAGGGAGATTTTGTGAGGGAGATGTTGTGAGGAGATTCATAAGGTTGTTTCAAGCAAGAATCTTGCCTAGTATCTATAAGTGTTTGCGTAGATTCTCTATGGCTCTAAAGAAGAAGTTCTTCAGTAAAGATCATGGTTCTTTGACCATCATCTGGAGGTGAAGTAAAAGTTTTGGTTCTCTGACCATTAACTAGAGGGTGAAAATAGTGTTGTGATTTTTTGAACATCACCTACAGGGTGAGAATAGAGTTGAGGTTCCTACCTGTAAAAGAGTCATGATTCTCTATTGCATCGAGTTGGTGAAATAGAATTTGTACAGGCTTCTCCACCTTTATGTGAGTGTAAAAGTGGAGTCACTATTATTTAGTATAATACTTTGAGAGGGAGTCTCCAAGGAGTGGATGCAGATCAGGTTGACCGAACCACTACAAATTCTAGTGTATTCATTTTGATTATTTTCAATGCTTTATTTTCTATAATTATATATGTGGTTCAAAAATCTGATTTATTTTATTATTATGAAATTTACTTATTTTTGTATCCATTGTATAAGTTATCATGTATGGGTTTAAAAAGGTTTTAAAGAATTTCTTTTCCATGAAGAATTTTTTAAATATTTGATTCACCCCCTCTTAGTTTGCTTTGGGGTAGTTCTTAGAAGTTTAAAAACCTTCATAAACTTTCAAGTGGTATCAGAGCAACATTCAAAAATTAAGTTTTAAATATCTTTCAAAAAATGATCAATGTGTGATTTTTGAAATCAAAATATTCCTGAAGCATATTCAATCACACGACTACCGTTATTTGATAATATTCCTTTTCATTTAAGGACAATTGGCATGTCTGCTTTCTTGAAATCAATAGAGTATTACATTTAGATATTAGTTTAGGAGGGATCTTCTGCACTTTCACATTTAGTGAATAGAATGAAAACTAAACTGCCTTTTCTTAATGGAGTTTAGAAGATAGATATTTGGCCAAACTTAATACTAAATGCTCAAACTATTTCTTTTTTGCTATAAAATCTGATGATTACATACATGTATATACATGCTTAACTAGAAAAGAAATCTGGGATCGACTCTGCATAACCTATGAATGAATAACTGAAGTGAAATAATTTAGGTTAAATATTCTACTCCATGATTATGAATTCTTTTGCATGAAACATAGTCAATCCATATCTAAAATGAATACTAGATTTACACAAATCATCACATCCCTACATGCTTTAGGTAAAAAATTATCAAATTTTGAAAAAGTAAATAAGATTCAGTGATGTTTACCTTCTTCCTACAATACAAAAATTATTTATAATACTGAATCTAAATATTTGAATGTTTACTCCATTGATAACTTACTTGAATCACTCATTTCCTACAACCAATGAGTGAGTCAAAGATAGCTTGAGGAAGGAGAAAGAAAGAAGGAGAAAATTCTAGCCTTAAAGGCTAATGATTCATACAGTTCATCATTTGGAAGAGAGGAAGATATCACAATGATGACTCAAAAGTTCAGAAGCTCTCTAATGAAAAAGATAAAAAGTCATCAGTAGTGGAGCAAATGTAAGAATTAAAAAAATTCTAGTGCCTTTTCAGATATTATCTATTATGAATGCAGGAGACTAGTGCACGTTAAAATTGATTACTCAGATTTTAAATATGAACAATGCAAGCAGAAGGTTGATGAAAAAGCTATGTTCTATAATGACTAGCAAAGATCTCAGAAAGCCTTTTTAGTTGACTCTGCTTCACAATAATTTGGAATAAAAGCAGAAAAGGAGATGACAAAACTTTGTTTAACGAAAAATGGCTATCTTGATCAGTCTGATCAAGATGAGGCATGTCAACTTTAATATAATGAATTACTCGATGTTACAAAAAAGATTCATGATTCTTATAGGAAATTGAAAATGAAGCACACTAGTTTGAAAACTAAATGCTCAATTCTACAAAAAGAAAATGAAATGCTTAGAAAAGATGGTTCTGATTTAGATAAGGATCATATAGCTTTATTGGATGTGTTTAATAAACTAAATAAGAAATATATTATTTATCTGAAACACATTATCCTTTGAAAGCATTGCATCTTGATTTAGAAAAATTAAAATTTAACAAGATTTTGTTAATATTTTAGATCTTAGTGAGCACTCTTTAAAAATTAAAAATATCTGCTTTTGAAAGTGCTAATGAAATTTTATTTGAAAAATTAAAGGCTTAAGAACTCATTATGTCATGCATTTATTAAACCTAGGAATAGGAATCATACATGGGCCACTTGGGATAAATGTTGTGGTGTTTTTCCTGAAGAAGGTTTAGGTTATAAAAGTATGAATGACATGGCTTATGCCTTTTATTTTAAATTATGGTATAATTTTTACACTAAACTGAGCCTTTAGGCTAATTTTATGTTTGTTATGTATTGTGTTGGTAAGCACCATACTACTTGTTATTTTAATCAAGGTGATCTAAAGTGTGACAGAGACTTTACAAGATTAAATGGGCTATTGAGAGTTTCATTTCTTGGGGGCTTGGTTAAGGTAATGTTTTCTTTTGGCAAGATAGTTGGTTGGGTAAATAGTCTATTGACACTATTATGAATTCATTTTCCATTGCAGCTACTAAGGTTAATTCCTTTTTTACTGATAATTATTGGGACTATAAGAAACTTTTTAATGTTATCCATGACTTTATTATTAATCAAATTTTGAATCTGCCTATCAATATTGCCTCTAAGGGTTTTATCTTATGTGATTTGTCTAAAGATGGTGGCTTTCACTTTAAGAATGTTTGGCATGCCTTTAGATCTAGAAAAATATTGAGAATATTTTCTTTATGATTTGGCATAAAAGTATACCTTCCACTGTGGCTATTTTTATTTGGAGAGTCTTGCTTAAATTTATTCCCACGGATGATAATCTCATCAAAAGATGTTTTATTTTGCCTTCCAACTACCAATGTTGTTCACATATGGAGAATATGCATAATGTTTTTATTTCTAGTCCATTTATTTTTAAGACATGTTTCAATTGAATTATTTTAATTCTCATTTATCCCTTCATTCTATGCTTAATGCTTAGTTCATTAAGTCTACATGGACATCAAAAATATTATTCTTTCTCTCCTTTTTATGGTATTTATGGTTGGAAAGGAATAACTCTCTCTTTAATGGTGTTCGTATGAATCATCAAAAGGTTATCCCGAATGTTAAAGATAAGGTTTAGGCTCTTATCTCTATTAAATTGCTCTCTTTCAAGAATTTAAAAAATTATGCTATTATTTGTCTTGCTTTAGGTCTTAATTGGGAGGGAGGTCTTAGTACCAAATATTCTAGAATTATTTATTGGATAAACACCCCATAACTTTTATAAGTTGAATGTGGATGGTACTAGCATTGAATCTTTCGTGGGTTGTGGTGGAGCTATCAAAGACAGTAATGGTAGTCTTATTATGGCCTTTGTTGGTCCTTTATAGAATGGTGATGTGTTATAGGCTACTACCTTGGCTATTCTTTATGGTTTATGGTTATATATGTCTCTTAACTTAACTAATACTTTTATTGAGGATAATTTTGATTATTATTTCCAATTCTTAAACTCTGGTGATGATACAGGGTGCAATCCAAACATGTCTTTTCCTGTGAGAAATATTAAGAATATGTTGATCTTCTTCAATTATTTGTTCTTTCATATTTGTAAAGATGGTATTGCTTGTGGTACCTGGATTGGTAATTAGGGTTATGGTTTAGAGTGTTTTTTTTTATTATTTTATTTTATTAGGCCCAATATTCTGGTGGCTTTAAAAGGGCTTCTTAGACTAAATGTTATTTATTTACCCTATATTAGCTGGGGGTTGTTGTTGATTTGAATTGACTATTTAGTGGGTGTGTTATAGTTGGTTACTATAATTCTTCCTTTATTATTCTAAATTATTGCCTGGGTTGGCATGGGTTACTTGGTGTTCTTTGGCTGTCTTTTTATATTGCTAGGTGTTATGATGCCTACCCCAGGTTGTCCAGCTGCACAATGTTTTTGGTTCTTTGGTTTGATTGTTTGTTGGTTATTTACAGTGGTGGATACCTCGTGCTCCTTATTGTGATATTGGGTGAGTTGTATAATTTAATGGTTTTGGCTCCTAATATTCTTTCTCTTTATTGCTATTCTGCTTATGTGATTAATTTGGTTTACTATCTTTACACTTTTTTTGGGTTATATTGTTGTTATGCCCTTTTCTCCTATCATCCTCTTTTACAGGATTTGTCAGGAGCTAATGAGTGTAAGGTTGACTCTGGGCATGGAAGATTAGAGCCTTTTGCTATTTTTTTGTCTACTCCATTTTTTTTCGTGGTTTCCCTTGTGCATTGTAGAATGTACTTAGGTAACTTTGTATTGTCATGTAGTGGGGATCTCAAGCTCTTAGGTTTTTTCTTTCTTTTTATTTTTATAGCTTTTTGAGTAGTAGAGAGCTTCAGGTTCCCTTAAGGACCGTGTAACCTTTTGTTGTAATCAAAGCGTAAGTCCCTTTGTGGGTTTTCCCTATTAAAAAAATAGTTTACCCTTTTCCCAATATTAGATGTTATTCTTGTGGCATGTTAGGACACATTAGCCACACTTGCATAATCCATTATCAAACATATTTAATGTGGAGGCCTAAGTTGCGTCAACCATAATATGGCATGCATTTTGATGATTTATCCAAATCTAAGAAAGGACCCAAACTCACCAGGTCTCCCAAAACTATTTTTCCAATATCATTGGATTTAAGGGCTCTCATAAAAAGTCCCAGTGGGGGCACGGGGTTTTTGGGCACGATATTTAATTCCTATCACCTAAAATTAGCCATTCATGAGCTTATTAATGTTTATGTTGTGTCTTATTATTTTATTTATTATTATATTTATTTTTTTTCATTTTAGTCCTTAATTTTTGGTTGATCATTTTGTTTATCCTTTTAGTTTTGTTTTTACTAATTATAATTCTTTTTTATTGTGTCATGATCATCAAATAAACCACTTCATTAAACCTCACTGTCTTTTCCTATATTCAAAATTTCCATCTTCTATCATATTGTACGAACCACCTTCATAATATACAATCTGCACAACATTGCTTTAATCATAAACCTTGGCTTAATGGATGATCCAGATTAATCATATGAGTGATAATCGTACTGAAAGAACACCTATTCATCTAGATGATATATATGCCAATCCATATTGCAATGAATTCATTTTGGGTTGTATGATATTTATTATTGATTATACTAGATGAACACCTGTTCATACTATCCAAACCTTTTAGTCAAAAGTCATATTGCCTGACTCCTTGGGACAATCTACCTATGTATAATAATATGGTTCAATCTCTGATCATATTATATAATCATACAACCTTTTTGATTGATAATTTAGCCAAATTGATTGCTCACGATCATCTCATATGATCTCATGATCTTTGCGTATGATCTCACGATCGTCCCATATGATATCACAATTATTATAAATGATATCTTGAAATTCTATTTAAACAGCCCTAATTCATTCAAATTCTTCACACAATTCTACTAATCCACCTTCTTTTAATCCCAATTTGTGTAATGGCTGGCAGTGGAAAGCATATTTTCCAATCCTAGAGTGATTTCTCCTCTCGCAGCCCTACTAACGATCATTTTCTAATAGCTTCTGATGAAGCTACCTACCATAAATACAAAGAATCCAAAATCATTCCTTCTAGGCTTTTTAACAAATAGGCCTTAAACTTTTCGGTAATGAACCTTTTCAATTCCACTACACTTCATTTCCTTCTTTATTTGGCTTTTCCTTTCCACTCTGAAATCATATATGAGTTCCTTGCAAATCTTATGATCAGTGGGGATGCCACTATAATGTCTTCCCATCTTTGTTGTTAGAATATGGTAATAACCAAAAAGGAAATAGGAATCCATCTTCAGTTTAACACCCAAGGAAATAGGCCCCTTGATATGGCCTCCAGATCTAATTTTGACTTAAGTACTATAAATCTCTTACTTAAAAATGCTACTCTAAACTACCACCAACCCTTGGTTCATACTCTTAATCAAAATGTTAGTTTTATCTATTACATTCTTAGAACATAAATCATCCCTAAAGCTGGAGACCAAGTAAACATCTCTCCCTTAATTTTAATTGACATTTATTTCATATTGTCAAACACCTAAATGGATGAAGCCCAAGTGTTAGTTGATTATATCCAAAAACTTACTTCCCTTCGACTTCCAACCACTAAAAGAAAACAAATATTGCTATTAGACATATGATTGGGTACATCTTGGATAAAAAGTACAATATCACATATCTTGCTCCTTACCACATTCCAATCTTCTTCTCGGATGCCTCCTTTTGTATGCTCTTTCATAAGGAATAGAACCCAGAAGACCCACTATTTGATGAACAATGAGATGCTACCCTAGCAGTTGATCCTGCACCTACACCACCTCATCACCATCACCCATATAAGGAGTTGATTCAACATTTTGATAGACTTGAGACTTGCATGGATTAATAGCAAACCCAACATGATAATGATATGGGTTGGTTCAGGGAGCAATTTCAAACTATCCAATAGTAGTTCACCTCCATACAATAATAATATAATAGCTTTAGCCTATTCTTCCAGCCACCTCCATAGGAATCATCAGATTAGGATCCACCTTTATTATGTTTTTTTTTTGTGTTTTTGTTGCGTTTTACTTTTCTTTTTTATTTCTATGCTTGTTTGTTATTATTTTATTTTGTAATACATTTTCTTTGTTAGTGCTTCTTCTATTATCAAATGTTTTACATATAATAAATTAAATTATGTTTATTTTCTTTATCAAGTGGTATTTATTTTTCTTTCAAGTTGGTTCTTATATTTCCTTCAATTGTGAGTTATTTTTGTGCTTTTCCTTGGGAAATTTTCAGACTAGCAAAATGTTGTTTTTATTAACATATATATTCTTGTATGCATAATGTACTATTTAAATCATATCATACGACTTAGATCATACTGTATAAATAAACTCTAACTGTTATACTCTTTTCTATTTGTAATAAAAAATTTCTATTCATACTTAAAAGGCTAGATTAAAAATTGCTGACATGTTTAAAACTAAAAGGATAAAAATTTCATGAATTAACATATCAAATTGGAATTGAGATGGTTGAAATGAAAACATATTCATTCTTCTATATTTTTTATATCATGAATATATTCTTCTCTTTCACAAATAAAATTCATTATTTTTCATAAATTAGGCTATTTATTTCTATTAAAAAGATCAGGTTTGTTTTATAGATTATTCCTCCCTATATAAGAGAGTGAGTTACTCTTCTCTACTTTTTGGAAGATAATCTTTACAACTAAGAAATTTGCAAAAAATTAAAAGACACACAAAATAAGCCTAAAATTAAAAGATGTGTAATGGCACCAAAAGTAAAGATGTACTAAGTGTATCAAAAATAAAAGATACTTAATGTGCACCTAACAATTTTTCAATATAAGAAGATTTTCAATACAACACATATTTAAATCTTTAGACTCTGTAATAGCACTTATTTTAGCATCATAGGTAGTAGGCAAATAATGAATTATTTTATTCACTTTTTATATATTTGTTAATTCCCTACCTAAAGCATGCAAGGAAGTGACTGTTTGAGTGAAATATGTGTACATTTCAAAAATTGATTTATTTGGGTTTAAGCAAAATAGTTCATAATTATGCAAGAAAATATTTAATGTCGATAGTTTCACTTCATTAGTCCCTTCTCTCGTGATACAAAGTTTATCCCAAATTTCTTTTCCACTTTTATAAGTAGAAATACAAATGTAGTCTTCAAATTTAAGAGCACAGAAAAAAATATTCAAACATTTTATGTTTAACTGTGCTAAGTCTCATTCTTTTACAATCCAATCAGCAAAAGAAGTTTCAGTTCTAATGCCATCTACAAGTCTAGTTGGATTAGTGTACCCATCCTGAACGAAAATCCACAAGCGATAGTCAAGCGATTAAAGAAAAGTAGACATTCCTATTTTCCAAAAAACAAAAGGGATGTTATCAAATAATGGATGACTAGCAATCGAATACTTTTCAGGTGTGTTTCTATTCTTTCTTTGGATTGTCCAAGTGGCAAGATTTGTGATAAATCAGTGAAAGTTATTGGATTTTCTTTTGGTTTTACACATGTATTGAGTTTGGATAACAATAATGGTGGAGGATTTATCAACGTCATTTCTGCTTGTGAGGTTTGTTATAGTACAGTTGCCTTAAGAATTGGTAGCTATGTTGTTGGGAAGGAGGATATTAGTATTGTTGGATGTGATGGTATTATGATTAAGCATGTGATTGTTGTTATTGTCTCCCTTATGAAGATAATGGAGATTTTATTTGTTCATGGAGGTTTCTACCTCCTTGTTTTAAGGAAGTGAAAGTTATGTTTTAAGAGGATTCGGTCTTGAATATTGGGATTATTGCAATTCTTTGTCTACCGCTTAGTGGATCATCTAAGGATGATTGATTGGTTGTTTGGATTTTCCAAGGAAGTTTGTAACTATCTGAATGTTCTGTTGATGTCTTGAAGTGGGATTCCATCTAACCAGAGCTAATGGATTTTATTATTTTGTACTTTGAAGTTCAAGGCTTGCTTTTTGTAAGCTTTCTGAAAGTGGAGATTTTGGTTATTGGAGCTGATAAAGCTAAGAGGAGATCGTGGTTCTATATGGCCTCAGATTCTGCTTTTGTGTTCTTATGTCAAAAGAATGTCAATAGGGCTTTTCCTAATTAAGATGAGTTTGTAATATTGCCTCTTTGGATTGAGGTTAGAAGAAGAGATAATCTTTTTGCTGTTTCAGGGAAGAAGATGTTGGAGCATGACGAGGAAACTTTTGCTATGAGGATGTATTTGGAGCTTCTTTAGGATTAGCTTTTATTATAGTTGTTTTTATTTTTTAATTTTAAGGTTTATGTTTTTTATTTTGTTTTCTTTTTAGGCCTTGCTTACTTTTTTGGAACTATTGTAATGTTTTATGAGATTCTTACTATTTTTCATTTTTTATCTTTTGGGAACTCCTGGATACTAACCAACCTTTTAGGTTTTTTAAATATTTTGTATCCCCATCACCCCAATAGATTTAAAATGAGAAGTAGTAGATCTCATATCCATTATGAAAGTTTCGAATGGATTACTTTGTCTTTTGATTTCTAGTTTGTAATAGCTTTTTTTATTTAGTGCTATAAGCATCCCCTTCAAAAAAAAGAATCCTTTTAACAACAATCAAATGTGAGTCCTTTGGACTAGCTTTATATCTAACACACAAACAAACACTAAACATGATATCTGGTTTGCTAGGTGTTAAGTAAAATAATAATCCAATTTTTACTCTAAATTTCTTTTGATCAACAAGTTTTCCTTTAGAGTCTTTATCTAACTACACTGAGGAACTCATTGGTGTACTCACTAGTTTAGATTTGTCCATTTCATATTTCTTGAGGATGTCCTTAATATACTTCGGCTAGCTAAGAAATATTCCATCATTATTCTTTTTATGCTAAAACTAAGAAAGTAACTTAAGTCTCGTATTAAACTCATTTCAAATTCACAAATTATTATTTCTGAAAAATCAACACAAAGATTTTTATTGGTGAATCCAAACAAGATATCATCAATATATATTTGAATAATGAGTATATCATCTCCCACTCTTTTTAAGAAAAAAGTTGTGTCCACACATCCTTTAACAAATGACCTTTCTAGTAGGAAAGTACTTAGCCTCTCATACCAAGCCCTAGTTATCTATTTTAGTCTATACAATGTCTTTTTCAATTTAAACACAAGATTAGGAAATTTTGAATTTTCAAAATCTGGTAGCTGTTGAATATAAACATCCTCTTATATCACCCCATTAAGAAAGACACTCTTAACATCCATTTGAAAGAATTTAAAACTTTTAAAACAGGCAAAGGCTAATAACACCCTTATAACTACAAGTCAGGCTAAAGGGACAAAAGTTTCTTCAAAATTAATTCCTTATATTTGATTATATCCCTTGGCCACCAATCTTGTCTTATTTATAACCACAACACTTAAATAATTTATTTTATTTTTAAACACCCACTTAGTTCCAACAATACTTTGATATTTAGGCCTTTAAATTAATTACCAAAAAGAATTTCTAATAAATTAATTTAATAGTTTCTGCATGGTTAAAATCCTTCATTCATAAGAAAGTGTTTAATTTATATTAGTGGGCTCAATCATTGATATAAAAGTTGAGTGATTCACTTCTTCACTAAGTATATGTCTTGTTCTAACACCTTCACTATGTTTACCTAAAATAAATTCTTTAGGATGGCTTTTAGAAAATTTTCATTCTCCATGCAATGTATTTTCTGCTCCAACATTCTCTTCAATATTTTTCTTTTTAAGTCCTTGGGAGATCTCTTTATTATGTTCTTCCTCTAACCTTAGCACTTCAAAAATACCATATTCATAAAAAACTACATATTTGGTCTCCTATGAAAGTTCTTAGGGATGTTAAGCCTTTATGAACTAGTCCAAAGGATAACCAAGAGAGAGGTGAATTGGTATTTAAAAAAATCTTTCACAATAAAAAACACAAACCAAGATTCAATACAAAGAAAACTAAAGTGCGAAAATTAAATGAGGAAATAATAAAGGAAAGAACACACCAGATTTATAGTGGTTCGGTCAAACCTTGACGTACGTCCACTCCTCGGAGGCACCTTCCGAGTATTGCACTAAACTCAATGTCTCTCCTCTAGCCCCCACAGCTAGGAGGAGAAGCCCTTACAAAATCACTTCCACCTTCCCTAGTGAGGCGGAGTAGCCGGATACTTTGACACCAAATAGATCTTCTTCTTCCCAAAACTTCACTTAAGACAAGCCTTGAATCCGATGGCACTATAGTGTAAGCTCGCTGGAGCATCCGTATGGAACCCCCTCCACACTCCCATGAAACCCCCTCCAAGGATCTTCTCCCTCTCTCAAACTCCACCCTTTCCTCTCTCCCTTTCAAGCTCTCTCTTTAAGCTCCCTCTATAAGAACAAAGCTTCAATGGCTGCCAATGACACTACAAAGTACCATGTCGAAGCTTAAATAGAAGATATCAAAATAAGCTCATTAATTGCAACTTGTCGACTTTATTGTCTAGGATATATCATCCTGGATGATTAGTATAAATTAAGCCCAATTAGCCAGGATGATTTGGGACGATCAAAAGAAATTTGTTCATATCATCTAGGATGATAATATGGCATCCATGCCTATCAGTACAAATCATTGAATATCATCCTGAACATCGCCTTGAATAAGAGCTTTCCAATGTCCAATCGTCCAGTGGATCATTCCAGTCGATCATGCGATCATCCAGGATGATGTGATTATGTAATCAAATCTTATTTGCTTTTCTTAAATACCAGATTAATTTAGGAAAAATTGTACTGGATCGATCAGGACAATACCCGGGATGATGTCCAAAAATAAATAATACCTAAATAGATCTGGAGGCTGATTCTTTCTAATTTGAGCCTATCATCCTGGCCGATACAAAATCTTCCAGAATGATGTGCATAATTAAGACTGCCTTAACAAGGAT
The DNA here is from genome assembly GCA_019514585.1 of Dendrobium officinale. Taxonomy (NCBI): domain Eukaryota; kingdom Viridiplantae; phylum Streptophyta; class Magnoliopsida; order Asparagales; family Orchidaceae; genus Dendrobium; species Dendrobium officinale. The sequence goes on from CM033693.1 coordinate 21,298,016, forward strand.
GCCCTGATTAGGGTTTTTATTTTTGAATCGATCCAAGCTGATATAAATATCATCCCAGACGATGTTACCAAAAATAGTAAACTCTAAGAACTAGTTAGAAATTCTTCCAAAGTGTGTGTGTGTAAGGTTACTTAGCATTATAAGCCACACCAACTATAATAGACTCAAGAAAGGGAAAATGTACAAACTGACTCAGACCAAGTCTACCTAATCTTGAGCTAGTTCCAAATGCAGTCTGATCTTGTGGATCTGAAATGTCAATAGGCAAGGCAGTCGTAGAGAAACAAGAGTGTTTGCTATCATCAAAATCATAATCCATGAATTTAGATTCGTAATAATCTCCCCCTTTTTTATGATGGAAAACATTACTGGTTGAATTTGTAAAAATGAAAACATTTTCTCCTAATCTCCCCCTTTCTAAAATAAAACTTTAAAAATAGGGGAAATAAATAAATTTTGTTGTTTAAAAAAGATAAAGATACAAATAAAACAGTATGTTCTTCCCCTTTGTTATTATCAAAAAGAGAAGGGGCACAAAAAAGTCTTACAAAAATTAGAAAGTTACCTCTTTATTTTATTCAAAAACTAAGTAAGGAATGGATTGAAAATGCATAATCCAAAAAAGGTAAGAAATTTAGAAGTTAATTCAAGCTCAAGTTCTTTTACAGGCTCAAAAATGTTTTAATATAATATGTAAATCAAGGAATAAATTAGAAAAAGAAACACTTATTTTTCAAAACTCCTTCATAAAATATATCTAATAGAAGATTAATTCAAAAATTGGTGAATCATGAATCATGATTTTTAAGCTCAACTACAGAAAATATCAAGGATTTTCTTAAGCTTTAAGTAAACACAGAAAAAGTAAGCATACTCTTTGTGGGCTCATTTTATGCCTCTTGTTAGTTTTGGCTCACTTTACATATCTTTAACTTTTTGATACACTTTGTATATCATTCTCAATTTGGCGTCATTACGCATCTTATGATTTGGCATCAATGGCCATTTTTTTTAATTTGGCATCATTGGCCATTTTTTTTAATATGTTACCTATTTAAAATTTAAAAAAAATAGTAAGCCCATTCTATTAACATAATGAACTCTTAATTAAGAAAATTATGAGATAGATTCAGTAACTTCCAAAAGATTCCTATACGATAGATAAAATATAGGGAGCTGAAAAAGTTCAATTTCAAAATCTAATTTAAAATATGATGAAGATTTTAAATCAAAAGCAGAATAACCTCTTTTAGGAAATAGAGATTGAGAGTCAAAATCATGAGTTTCCTTCGTTTGACTATTTTTAGAGAACTCAATCATAACTTACATAAGAATTCAAGAAAAATAGGAGGTAGATTTTTATTTTCAATTTTTAAATTTTTTTAATATAGAAAAAATACACAAAAAGAAAAACTAAAAACAAAATTAAAATTTTAATGAAAAAGAAAAGAAAGAAAAAAGAAGAATAAATAAAAAACACATAAAATACACAAAAATGAACAAAATAGAAAAATAAAGCACACAAATAATGGTTTAAACATCATCTTGCTCTTGATATGATGATTCAAAAGCTAGGTCAGCCCAGGAGATTTTTTGCTTTTTATTATTTATCATTTTTATAATTTGCGTAGCTTTACTATTTTCTTTTGTAGGAAGAGTTCTCAAATTTGGGCACTGATTATTCATATGTCCAGGCTTCCTACATCCAAAACAACAACGTCAGAAGAAATCTTAACATTCTTACCATTTTTACCTTTATTTCACTTTTGTTGATGCTTATGCTTTGGTGAACTTTTTAATTTTCTTGACAATTCATCGCTTTCGTCACTAACTAAGCCACTTTCCTCCATGTTTTCAGCATTTAGCAATATCATGTCTTCTGCATCCAAAAGTCTTTGACCCAAACTTTGCTCGTAGGCAATGATTGAACCAATCAAATTATTAATAGAATATTCATTCAAGTTATTTGATTCATAAATAACAACAAATTTGGCATCAAACTTATCAAGTAGATAACGTAGAATTTTATTAACTTTTTTAAGGTTTGAAAACTCTTTAACTAAAGCATGCAATGATATCACAATTTGAATAAATCTAGTATACATTTCTAAGATCGTCTCATAAGGTTTCATGCAAAATAGTTCAAAATCATGCAATAAAATATTCAATCTGGATTGCTTGATTTCATTAGTGCCTTCAAATATAGTGTGTAATTTATCCCAAATTTTCTTTCCAGTAATGCACGTGGAAACAAACATAAAATCTTCAAAATTTAAAGCACAAAACAAACAGTTTAATGATTTTGCATTCAATTGAGCATTGATTTGTTCTACTCTACTCCATTAATTAAAAGAAATATCAGTTTTTTATTTAACTAAAATACGAGACGGTATAGAATAACAAGTTAAAATTATTTTCCATATTCGAAACTCAATTGATTGCAAAAAAGTAGACATGCAAATTTTCTAAAAATCAAATGTAATATTTTTAAACAAAGGTGGTTTGGTGATTGAATAACTTTCCGTAATATATTTATAAAAATTAGCCATGTATTAAAATTTAAAAGTTTTCAAAAACTAGATTTTATGAATCCCGCTCTGATATCACTTAAAATTTTGTTAGGGATGTTAAGCCCTTATGAACTAGTCCCAAGACTAACAAAGAGAGAGGTGAATTGGTATTTGAAAAAATCTTTCACAATAAAAAACACAAACCAAGTTTCACCACAAAGAAAACCAAAGTGCAGAAATTAAAAGAAGAAATAATAAAGGAAAGAACACACCAGATTTAAAGTGGTTCGGTCAAACCTTGACCTACGTCCACTCCTCAGAGGTACCCTCCAAGTAATGCACTAAACTCAGTGTCTCTCCTTAAGCCTCTACAGATTGGTGGAGAAGCCCTTACAAAATCACTTATACCTTCCCCGGTGCGGTGGAGTAGCCGGATCCTTTGACACCAAAGAGATCTTTTTCTTCCCAAAACTTTGCTCAAGATAAGCCTTGAATCCTATGGTAGTAAGGTGCAAGCTCGTTGGAGCAACCGTATGGAACCCCCTCCACACTCCCTTAAAACCCCCTCCAAGGATCTTCTCCCTCTCTCAAACTGCACCCTTTTCTCTCTCCCTTTCAAGCTCTCTCTTCAAGTTACCTCCAGAAGAACGAAGCTCAATGGCTGCCAAAGACACTTACTAAGTGCCTTGTCAAAGCTTAAATAGAAGAGCTCAAAATTAGCTCATTAATTATAACTTGCCCACTTTATAATCCTGGGTGATATGTATATCGCCCTGGCCGATCAGTATAAATTAAGCCCAATCAGCCAGGATGATTTGGGATGATCAGATGAAATATGTTCATATCATCCAGGATGATAATATCATCCAGGCCGATCAGTATAATTCATGGAATATCATCCTGAAAATTATCCTGAATAAGAGTTGTCCGATGTCCAATCGTCCAGTGGATCATCCCGTCCGATCTTGTGATCATCCAGGATGATATGATCGTGTAATTAAATCTTAATTTCTTTCCTTAAATACCAGATTAATTTAGGAAAAATTATGCTGGATCGGCCAGGCTGTTGCCCGAGATGATGTCCAAAAATAAGTAATACCTAAAAATATCTGGAGGTTAATTTTTTCTAATTTGAGCCTATCATCCTGGTCGATTCAAAATTATTTAGGATTATATTCTTAATGAGGGTTTCCTTAATAAGGATGCCCTGATTCGGGTTTCTATTTTTGAACTGATTGTCTAGGCCGATATAAATATCATCCCGGACGATGTTGCCAAAAATAATAAACTCTAAGAACCAGTTAGAAATTCTTTCAAAGTGTGTGTGTGCAAGGTTACTTAGCATCAAGAGCCAATACAATTACAACAGACTCAAGAAAGGGAGAAGGCACAAAATAACTCAAACCTAGTCTACCAAATCTTGAGCTGGTTCCAATTGCAGTCTGAACTTGTGGACTTGAAATGTCAGTAGGCAAGGAAATCATAGAGAAATAAGAGTGTTTGCTATCATCAAAATTATAATCCATGAATTCAGATTCGCAACATCCTCAACTACTAAAGCCCTCATGTTAAAAACCCTATAGGATTTTCCAACATTAGAATATCCTAAAAAAATTTCTTCATCAGATTTAGGATCAAATTTTCTTAAAGGAGTTTTACCATTATTATGAATGAACACCTTACATCTAAAGACATATAAATGTTAAAGATTAGGTGTTTTCCCCTTAAGAAGTTTATTGGGTATCTTATCCAACTTGGATCTAAAATTCACGAACATAACATGCTATAATCATTGCTTCAGCCCAAAAATATTTTGAAAGTAAATATTTAGCCAACATGGCTCTAGTGGCTTCTATAAAAGTTCTGTTCTTTCTCTCAATAGCCCAATTCTTTTTAGGGGTCCTAAGTGCTAAAAGGTTTTAATCAATTCATTTTTATTTATAAAAATCCACAAATTTTTTATTTTCAAACTCTCATCCATGATCACTTTGACTTGTTAAAATTTCACACCCTAGCTTCCTCTGAATCTAAGTAGAAAAATTTCTAAATTCATCAAATGACTCACTCTTATGTGATGGGAATTTGAGCCATGTGAATCTTGAATAATCATCAATGATCACATAAACAAAAACTTTACCTGCTTGACTTACAATGCTAATCAGTATAAAAAGATCCATGTGAATAATTTTTAGTGGCTTGCTAGTTTTATGATCTTTAATTAAATGAAAGGAGGACTTCACCTATTATCCTAATTGGCATGTATCGCATAGGTTCTCCTTAGTGAAGTTTAATTTGGGTATCCCTCAAACCAACTATTTCTAGGTAATCTTCTTAAGATTTTTCATGTTAGCATGACATAGTCTTCTTGCTATAACTATGATTCATCAATGATTATTTTGAGACAAAAAACATTAGAATATTTGACAAAGTTTAAATCAAGCATTTATATATTATTTACCCTATTTCCACGCAACACATCAATTCCATTTTGGCTTATAATGCAACTTGTAGGAGAAAATTTAACACTATAACCCTTATCACAAAGCTGACTAATATTTAACAAGTTATATTTTAAGCATTCAATAAATAATACCATCTCAATAAATAAATCATTCTAGTTTCCAATCATACTTATACCTACAACTTTCCTATTGGTATTGTCTCACAGTGTCACTTTACCTCCATTATTAGCTTCCAACGATATGAATTGAGTTATATCTCTAGTCATATACTTCAAACATCTACTATCCAATAACCAAATGATCTCTAAAGGACGTATATGAGAGCATTTCTAAAAAATTATCAAATGTTAGACTTGGGAACCCAAATAAATTTGGGTTCACTTCTTAGCAATGATAATCTAGATGTTTGATTGATATGATATGAGTTATGCATCATAGGTCTCCACACTAAATGTATTCTACTTCAAAGATTTTGTCTTATTTTATTCTGAACAGAATAACTCCTTTTTTAATGGTGTTGGCATGAACCATTATAGGATTATTAATAATGTAAAAGATAAGTCTTAAGACTTTTTTCTATTAACATACTTTCTTATAAGAATTTTAAATTTTTTTGCTTTTTTTTTTTTTTTTGAGAAATGCAATATGCAAAATTTTTTTTGCTTTATGGCGGATGACTTAGGCATTAAGTTGGATAGTGATCTGAATCCTTCTTTTGGTTTTAAAAATTGTTTACTGTTTTAAGCCACCCATTAAGACTTATAAATTGAATGTGAAGAGAATTTTTAATTAACAATCTTCGGATTGTGGCAAGATTCTCAAGGACAATTATAGTAACATTGTTATGGATTTTGCGGGTCCCTTACAATTACATGATGAGAATTTTGTTGACCTCTCATTTATTCTCTATGTGATTAAGTTATTTATTTCTTTGGGAATTATTAATATCAGTATTTAAGTTCATTCTACTTATATTATTCAATGCTTAAATTTTTTGGAGGATTCAATTTGAAATTCTAATCTATTTTACTTAATTAGGGATAATAAACTATTAAAGATATTTATTAATGCCTCCTTATCACATGTATATAGGGAGGGGAATTCATGTGTTGTTTGGATGGCTAATTGGGGTTATAATTTGGAGCATCGCACTAATTTTACTGGTAAAAACTTACCTTCTCATCTAAAAGGGCTTACTAGATTAGATAAAATCGGTACCCCTTATGTTAAAATTTAATGATTTTGGTTTGTTGGTTCTTATTTTTTGCTTTATTGTTCCCTCGGTTTTGGCTTCCTAACGAATTTTGCTAGATTGGTTTTGCTTGAGCTATGTGACTCCTTGTCCTTGGTTTTGGTGTCATAACCTCCAGGTGGGTTGCTATCTGGGCATCTTGGTTTCATTCAACTAGGTTTTTCTTGCTTCCTAGGGGTATGGCATTACTCCCTTATGCTTCTTGGTTTTTCATTCTCTATTGTGGTTAGTTGATCTGGTGGTTGGTTTGTTCTATAGCACTACTAGTTTAAGCTTGGCTTTGTCGTTGAGTATTGGTTTTTACTGTACCTTCCTAACTTATTGGTTTTGTGTTATGATTAGTATTGGTGTTCTTTTGTGTTATTGGATCTACTTTCAGGGTGTTTTTATACTTGTGGTTATGTGCCGGTTCTTTCTCTTCAATGCATTATTTGGTTCTATTGCTGATCTTTTATTGTTTGACGGATTATTGTTATGTTTTATGGCTTTTGTCTTTTTATTACTTCAATTTTTGTGCGTGTTCATTGAGGATTAGAGTAATGATTGGAATTTCAATGTACCATAATTATACGCCCTTTATTGCTCTTCAATTCTTACATGTATTTGCTCGGTTTGGATGAGCTGATTATCTCTGTGGGTATTCTGGAGTGGTTGTCAAATCTGCTTAGTTTTCTTGGGGCTTTTTGGTGTCTTCAGCTGTTAGCTACTGGATGGGTTGTCCCTATTATTAACTATTTAGGGCGGTTGTGGCCATTGTTAGTTTTGTTGTATTGTTAGTTTACCCCTCCTAGATATTTTCTTTTTAATTTTGTTGATGGTTTTTGTTAGCTAGAAGTTTTTGCCTATTTCCTTCATCTTTGTAAGGGTTGATTGGTTGCCTATAACTTCCTCTACTTTTCTTTCAGGTTTTCCCTACTTCTTGTGCAATTATGGATTTAAAATTGAGCGACATTGGGGTAATATTCATGAGGGTTGCGGCCAGATTCTGAGCTCTATTAATCCTTATTGCATTGCTAGAATCATTTCTCTTTCTCGAGTCACCCCTGTTTGGTTTTTGGATGCTAATTGCTGGAACTTATCTTGTGGTTATTTATCCTTTCATAATGTTTTCTATTTTAGTGAGTTTTGCATTGTTATTATTTTCTTTTCTAGCTGGCTGGCTCTTAAGTGGAATTATTTCATCTTCACAACTGGCTTATGTGGTGTTATAAACCTTTGGTACTATAGTCCCCTGCCTAATTATAATGATGCGAGTATCTCTAATTCCTGTTTTTTTTTTTTTTTAATTGAATAGTTCTTCTTTAGTTTTAATCATTTGTTTCTTTAGTTTTGATATCTGTTTTGGTAGGTTTTCTTGTGTTCTTTGTCTTCATTGTAGGATCAAGTACTGGTTATACTAGTGGAGGCTCTACTCTAATGTTTTTAGAAAGGTTGTGCTTTCCTTTCATTTTATTGTCTTTATTTTTTGGGTGCTGTCTTCTTGCATCCTTAGAATGTTGTTAGGCGTTTTTGTACTTGCTAGCATGGGGAACCTTCATCTCTTATGATTTTTTTGGCATTTTTTTGTAGATCTTTTGAGCACTAGTCAGCATAAGGCCCCCTCTAAGGATTTTGTAATGTTTTTCTTATTTAACGCATAGGCCCCTCTGTGGTTTTTTCTTCTTTTTTTTTTTTAATTCAAACATTCTAAACACACACACATCACATCTCATTATACATACATTATAACAATTACACATAATCACATATCATTATACACATATTTAAATAATTAAACACATAACAATACAACAAACAATATTATACCTCCCCCTTTTGACAATAACAAAACTTTAAGTAACCTTGAAATGAAAATTTTCTATAGGTAAACCAATAGAGTAGAGGATGAAAAGGGTTATAAACCAATTGCAAATACAATATAAAATTCATAAAACTAAAAAGAAAACTTTCAAAATTTTAATTAAAAGAACAACTAAGATAAGAACATTCAACCAAGTTCATTGTTCATGCTAGACAAATTGAATAAAAATGATTATTTCAAAAATGGAGAAATGAACATTAGTTATATTCGAATTCATTATTGAATATGATTACTAATTAGATGGATTTGGATTAGAGATTGGATGATAAAGGAAAGAACACTATAAATACTTTCAATTGGTGACACTACACATCTTTTTTAAATTTTAGTGGCACACTTTGTGCATCTTTCCTATTTGGACTAATTTTGTGACTTTTTTTACTTTACGAAACATTGCGCATCTTTTCCATTTTTTAATGCTTTATGCATTTCGCTTTTTTAACTTTTTGGATCTTTTCAATATCAGTAATCTAAATTCAAATTCCACTAATAACAAAAATAAATATATTGAAAATGAAAACATAAATAATAAGACATAAATCTTGCAATAATTATAATTTATATATGTTTGTCTATAAGACATCTTGATCTCCTTATCTACATCCAGTCATAAATTAATTTCAACTTTTGAAAGATTAAATTTTGTAAGGAAATTAATTTGTAGAGAAATGTAACTGAGAATCAATTCCAATGATCAAATACAAAAGATTTTTCATTAAAAATATAAATATTTCAAGAGATGTAATTCAATACAAGTGAACAAAATATTCCAACATTCCATTAATATAAAGAAGCACATACAAACATATTTCTCATTTCATTCCACATAACAACAATCAATTAACATTATGACAAAGTAAGTATTCATCATAGCTACATTAACGTTGATTGTGTCAAATTGACCACAGATCCAACCCATTTCTTCCTGATATTTCGCATCCTTCTGATTTAAGTGATTCTAAATTTTATCAAAGCATTAATCAAAATAAGTCTCCAATCTATCAAAGTGCTGGACCATTTCTTGATAAAAATTTTTATCGACTCCATGGTGCTAGAGCAGGAGCTCCCCCTTATTCCTCTAAAGCGTCACTCTCAGAACTCTGATCCCGCCCAAAAAGTGCCAGAAAAGAGGCATCAGAAGTTAATAGGAAGTTCTGTGGGAGGATCAGGATTAATTAGATTGTACTTCATTTCTAGGATGTGGGCAACTAGATGTCCTAAAGCCATATTTTTCTTTCTCTTATGATGTGGAAGTCCAATTTAAGAATGATTATAAATATAATCCATGATGAGTTTGGCTTCATGTTAATGCAATCACCAGGTTTATGAATAATCAAAGTTCTCAAAACATACTGGATGACCTGATAGTTTTGATTTAGAGTATAAACCCTAGACAAATGACATAGTTGGGAGACACCTCTAAGAGATTGATTACTTTTTGACCAATCAAAATTGAATCTTGTGGTCAAAGTATGGGCTTAAATCTCTTAGGTTCGTAGATGAAGAAAGTTGCCTAAATCTTCCTTTGCAATCTCTACTCGTTGCATGAGAACATAGGAAGTAATCTTAGAGTGGTCTTAATTAACACTCATGTTGGCTAGAAAGTATTTTTATGGTAGGCATATATAAGAGTTAGGATAAAAGAAAGTTGAGTTGAAGCAGATAAGGGCATCACAGAGAAATGAAGATCACCCTAAATGAGAAGTCTAGAAGGGGTGATTTTAGCACAGAATACCTAAAGTAGGCATATTCATTTTCTTTAGATAGAAAGTTATCATCCCTACCAGTTCTTGAAGAAGATCTCTTATAGAGACGTGGACTTTTGCTAGAACTTTCCATTACTAAGACATGGGCTCTATAGGGTTTTGAAAAGGATATGAAAGTGAATGAAAACAATTTCATATACCATTCTATTTAAAGGAAAAATGACATATCATACAATTCAAAACTTGGATCATACGTACTATGTTAAAATCATATGGGACAAAACTATATTCATACGTATAAATGGAAACGATCAAAAATTAAATAGTTTTCCATTAAATGTCATTTTTTAGTTATCCTTTCATACAAGATTTTTGACCAAATGATCATACAGATGAATATGTGTTTGTTCAGGATGATCAAATTATTAAAGATCATTTTAAATATGGTTAGGTTTGTCCCTCATAGAAACTGACAACTTGATCATATAGATAAAATATGATTTCGTACGTACAATCATCAATTAATAAGTGACTCCAACTGGAAAACCATCCCCACTTATACAGACAAATTTGCACATATCGTATAGTATGATGATGTCATCATACAGTATAAACCTTATGAAAAACTAAGTTTCATGTGCTCAACTCAGAAACCTATCATGTACAAACTGCATAATTTGTAAGAGATGAAAATAATTTTGTATAGTACAAAAAGAATACTTAAAAAGTTATACATAACAATCAAAAAATATCTCAAAGTCAATCACCTTACATCAAATGAAATGCTTCATAATAAAAACAAAAATGAAAATGTAAAATAGAAATTTAAATACACCAAAACAAATAAAATAAATATATTGAAACATACTAAATAAACACAGATTTACAACACATAAAGTTTGTATAATTTTTAATTTAAGCATTAAGATCAATTACACCTAACCTTATTCTTAAGATGCTAAAAGTGTCAAAGGCCAATGGTTTTGTGAAAAAATCTACAAGTTGATTTTTCGTAGTAACATGATTCAATTAAATCTCTCCCTTAGCTACATGATCTGTAATGAAGTGATGCCTTATATCTATATGCTTGGTTCTAAAATATTGAATAGGATACTTTGATATACATATTCTACTTGTATTATCATAAATAATTAAAATTATGCCAATTGAAAATCCTAAATAAAAAAATTATTATTTCAACCAAAGAACTTTTGCCACACAACTACCTAAGGGAATGCATTCTGCTTCGGTAGTAGATATAGCTACTAAATTCTATCTTCTACTAGACAAAGAAACTAAAGAATTTCCTATGAATTTGCAAGTTCTATGTGTACTGTTCAAATCAACCCTACATCCTATAAAATTTGAATCAGAATATCTAACAATTTTAAATGAAAAGCTATGCTTAGGATATCAAATCCCTAAGGTTTAAGTTACCAAAAGATATCTTAAAATTCTTTTTGCTCTTGTCAAATTTGATTCTTTTAGATCAGATTGAAGCCTAGTATACAAATAAACAATGAACATTATATCTAGTCTGCTAGCAATCAAGTAAAGAAATGATCTAATTATACCTCTAAATTTCTTTTTATTAATAGATTTTCCCTTAGGGTCCTTATGTAATGGAACTGAGAAGCTCGTTGGAGCAGTCATTGGTTAAGTATTTTCCTTTTTATATTTCTTGAAGATGACCATAATATACTTTGTGTGACTAAGAAAAGTTCCTTCCACATTTTTTTTATGCTAAAACCAAGAAAATAACTCAAATCTCCCATTAAACTCGTCTTAAATTTACTACTCATTATTTTTGAGAAATCATCACAATGATATTTATTTATGGATCCAAAGACGATATCAAGAATATATATTTTTATAATGAGTATACCATCTCCTATCTTCTTCAAAAAGAGAGTGGTGTCTACACTTCATTTCATAAAATATCTCTCTAATAGGAAAGTGCTTAACCTCTCACACAAATCCCTTGGTGCCTAGTCCATATAATACCATTTTTAATTTAAACAAATGATTAAGGAATTTAGAATTTTCAAAATATGGAGGTTGCTTAACATAAACATCTTCTTATATCACCCCATTCAAAAAGGCATTTTTAATATCAATTTGAAACAATTTAAAACTTTTAAAATAGGCAAATGCTAACAAAACCCTAATTGCTTCAAGTCTTGCTACAGGGGCAAAAGAATCTTCAAATCAACCCCATCTAATGAATTATACTCCTTGGCCTCCAATCTTGCCTTATTTCTGATCATAACTCCTGAATCATTCATTTTATTTCTGAATACCCTCTTAGTTCCAATAATACTTTGATCCTTTGGCCTTTCAATCAATTCCCAAATATCATTTCTTATAAATTGATTCAACTCTTCTTGCATGACCAAAATCCAAAATTTATCAAAAAGTGCTTGATTTATATTAAAGGGTTCAATCATTGATATAAAGGTAGAATGGTTCACCTCTTTGCTAAGTCCATGCCTAGTCCTAACAACCTCACTAGGTTCACCTAAAATCAATTCCTTAAGGCGATTCTTAGAAATATCTATTCTCTAGGCAAAGGGTTTTCTTTTTTCACAACATTCACTTCCAAATTTATCTTTTTAATTCCTTAGGATTTATTTTTAATATGATCCTCTTCTAACCTTGGCTCTTCCAAAATGATAGATTTATCAAACACAACATGTATAGTCTCCTCAACTACCAAAGTCATCTTATTAAAAACTCTATAAGACTTTATAATACTAGAGTATCAAAGAAAATTTTGTTCATCATATTTTGGATCAAATTTTCTTAAAGGAGTTTTCTCATTATTATGAATGAACACCTTACAACCAAAAATATGCAAATGTGATAAAATTGGTATTTTCCCCTTAAGAAGTTTATAGGGTGTCTTATTCAATTTGGATATAATATTCACCCATATAAACATAACAAGCTGTACTAACCATTTCTGCCAAATATATTTTGGAAGTGAATATTCGACCAACATGGCCCTTGTAGCTTCAATTAATATTCTATTCTTTTATTTCTACTACACCATTTTGCAGAGGGGACCTAGGTGCTAAAAAATTATGATCAATTCCTTTCTCTTTACAGAAATCTTTAAATTTTTCATTTTAAAATTCACCTCCATGATCACTTTAAATTAATAAAATCTTGCACCCTAATTTCCTCATAATCAAAGTGCTAAAATTTATAAATTCTTTAAATGATTTAATCTTATTAAATTAAAATCTAACACAAGTGAATCTAAAATAGTCATCAATTATAATAAATCTAAACACATTACCTCCTAGACTTACAATGCTAACCAGTCCAAAAAGATCCATATAAATGATTCCCAATGGTTTACTAGTTCTAAGATCCATAATGGACTGAAATGAGGACTTCGCCTATTTTCCTAATTGGCATACATCACACAGGTGATCCTTAGTAAAGTCTAGTTTGGTTTTTCCTTTAACCAATTATTTTTCCATAAAATTTCTAAGATTTTTCATGCTAGTGTGACAAAGTCTCCTATTCCAAAACCATGATTCATCACTAATTATTTTGAGACAAAAAGATTTAGGAGATTTAATACAATTCAAATCAAGCATGTATACATTATTTACCCTAATTCTATTCAAAATATCAATTCCATTTTGGCTTATTATACAGCTAGTGACAAAAAAATTTATATTATAACCCTTATCATATAGTTGACTAATACTTAATAAGTTGTGCTTTAAGCATTCTACCAATAAAACATTCTCAATAAAAACATTATTCAAGTTTTTAATCATATTTTCTCTCAGTATAACCTTGCATCCATTACTAGCTTCCATCGATATGAATTGTATAGTGTCTCCAGTCATATGCTTCAAATATCCACAATTTAGATACTAAATGCTCTCATGATGTCTTGTATGAGAGCATTTGTACTAAATAATCAAACATTAGTCTTGGAAACCCAAACAAGTTTAGGTTCTCTTCTTGGTAAAAATAAACTAGATGGATATTTGATATGATTTGTTTTACGCATATGAGGTCTCCACACTAAATGAATTTTACTATGAATAGTACAAGTATGTGAGATATGGCCAATTAATCCACAAGAAAAAAATTTTACTCCAGAAAAAGTATTTATCAATCTACGAGAGTTAAACTATCTTTTCCTAGGTTTTAAAATTTTTGGCTTCAGATCAGGATTGAAAAATTATTCAAGTGTGGGTGGAATCTTATTTTCCTCAAGAGCTTTCAATTATGCTTTAAAAAATGAGTTTGTACTTTCTAAAATAGCATTGTCAACATTCAAATAGTGCTCTCTACTATCAAATTCATCCATAAATGTTTCAAAATCAATTTTAAGTTCAGTATGGGATGATTTAAATAGTTTATGTTATTTTTTTCATTCATCAAACTCATTAGATAGTTTCATGTGATTGCTATCAATCAGTGTGTGATCTTTTCTAAGGATTTTATATTCTTTTGTAATTTTAAAATATCTATATTAAAACTAGCATGCATCTCTTTGAGTTTTCTATGGACAAAATAAATTTTTTTAGAAACATCAAATTTCAAGGTTATCGTCCATCAAACAAAGGTTGGTGACCTCCTCTTCTACTTTTATTTCTGAAGAATTTGAAGCTGAGTCAGCCCAAAATGCTCTCTGTAATATCTTCTTGCCCTTCCTTACATTGCTTTTCTCCTCAACCTTTTCCTTCTAGGATTGGCTTTAAGATTTGAGCAATCTTATTTGATGTGTTAAGGCTTCCTGCATTCATAACAAATTACATAATTATAAGCCTTGGCATTTTTGTGGAACTTAACTTTATTCCACTACTGTCTTCTTCTTTGCTTCCTCTTTAGAAAACTTCTAAATTACCTTGTCATCAAGGCTATGTCATCTTCATCTTCAGCCTTAGACTAATCACTCTTCGAGTCGTCCACTTTTGATGCTATATTCTTCTCCTTTTGCTTCTCACATACATCAATTTGTCTTTGAGTCACTCCTAGATCTTAAGTAATTAGTGATCCAAAAAAGATTGTTAATAGAATAAACATTTAAATCTTTTGATTCTATTATAGCAATGATCTTTGCATCATAAGCAGTAGACAAACACCAAAGAATATTATTTACTTTCTCAGCATTCATTAGTTCCCTACCTAAAACATGCAATGAGGTGACTATTTGTATGAAATGTGTATACATGTTAGTGATTTATTCATTTAATTTCATGTGAAATAGTTCATAATCATGTCATACAATATTTAATGTAGATTGTTTCACATCGTTAGTCCCTTCATATGTGATATAAAGCCTATCCCAAATTTCTTTTCCACTTTTATAGGTAGATGTTACAACTCGGTCTTCCGAGTTTATTATTTTGATGATAATAAATATTATTTATTAACTCTTCATTTGTACTATTATTTATAGTATATATGTGTTTGTGTGTTAACTAATATTTTAGGTACACCATATATCATTATTTGAAGATTGAGGGCTCAAGATTGGGTAGAATAGGTTATGTTAAATGAGCCTATAATTTTCTTTTATTTAATTTTAATTTCTTGAGTCAAGTTGTATAATGATGTATGTTGGCTTACTGATTATGCACGCACACAGGGGGAGCAAAAATGATTTTAAATATTTTAATTTTTCTATACATCGCACTGTACAATATGGATCGTATTGTATAATCTAGTTTAAAAAAATAATTAAAATATTTTATTTTCCAAAAAAAATAATTTTGAAATATAACTAATCATATAGTATGAATACCACATCGTACTGGATGATTTGTTATAATTAAAAAGCTCGTCATCCATTATATTAGGCAAATATTTGAATTTGAAAAGTTGTTCTAATCATACTGTACGAAGTTGATCATACTGTATGATGTTTAAAATATTATCTAATTTAATCTTTTGATTAGTCAATCAAAACAACTTAATTTTAATATTTTGATCATACTATATGAATTGGATCGTATTGTATGATCAATAGAGATGAATTTTCTCATCCCACGCTTCATCTTGAACGAACTGCATTTTGCTTGAACTATTCATTTAGTACTAACTGGACATGATAATGTATGAACAAGAAAATTTAACTGTTCCTACAATACTAAGTAGTAATTGTACAGTACTAATAGGTCAAATTTTGCACATCGTATTGGATGATGCTGAGATAATACTATACGATCTTTGATGGTTGAACTAATTTTTTAGGGTTTTATGAAGCTCTCTATTTAAGCTTTCTTATACGACATTGTTAGAGTCTTTTGGCAGCCATTGAAGCTACCTTTTTTTGGGAGAAAACTTGAAAAGAGAACTTGAAAGGAAGAGAGGAAAGGGTGGAGATTGAGAGAGGAAGAAGATCCTTGGAGGGGGGTTTCAAGGGAGTGTGGAGGGGATTTCACATGGTTGCTCTTGTAAGATTGCACCTTAGTACCATCAGATTCAAGGTTCATCTTGAGGGATGTTTTGGGAAGCAGAAGATCTATTAAGTGTCAAATAACCCAGCTCCTAGGGAAGGGAAAAGTGATTGTGTAACGGCTTCTCCGCCTAATTGTGGGGGCTAAAGGAGAGTCATTAAAGGCTTAGTGTAATACTACGAGGGTTCCTCTGGCAGGAGAGGAAGTTGGTCAAGGTTTTATCGAACCACTATAAATTTGTTGTATTTTTTTCCTTTATTATTTTTGCACTTTACTTCTGCATTTATTTTTATTGCGATTAACTGCGTTTGTGAAATTGATAACTTATCATTTTATTGTGAAGGTAATTCACTTGCGCATCAAGTTATAAAAAGATTTTTCTTTTCATTAAAGAACTTTTTTAATATCCAATTCACACCCCTCTTGGTGCATCTTGTATTTTTAATTGGTATTAGAGCACTTTCTAGTAGTAACTCAACTTTCTGTAGAGACAAGCATAAAGTCTTCATTTTTAAGTGCATAAAAAAATTGTTCATACATTTAGTGTTTAAATGAGCTAATTATTTTTCTTCCATAATCTAGTCAGTAAATAATGTTTCAGTTCTACTACCATCTTCAAGTCTAGTTTTCCTAGTGTATCCTTCCATTATTAAAATTCACATGTGATAGTCAAGAAATTCAGAAAGTATACATATGTGTTTTCTAAAATTTGAAATGGTTGTTATCAAATAATGTGGGTCTAGTGATCGAATACCCTTCAGGTGTGTTAAAATTGTCAAAGTATCCATGATCATTTTTAAAAGTTGTCTAAACCTTAATTTTTTAAAGCTAGCTCTGATATCACTTGAAAGTTCGTATAGGTTATTAGACCTAAATCAATTATCTCAAGGCTAACCAAGAGGGAGGTTGAATTGGTAATTTGAAAAACTTCTTGGTATATTAGAAAACCATTCATATAATTTTAATCATAATAAAAGTTTTGTTAAACTAAACTTTTTAACCACATAAATAAAAATGTAGAAAAGTAAAAATGTGGTAAATAAAAAAAAAAACATAAAAATTTATAGTGGTTTGGTCCAACTAGACCTGTGTCCACTCCCTGAAGACTCTCTCTTCAGTTATTGCACATCAAGGCAGAGAAGCCTTTACCAATCACCTCTCTTCCACCAATCTCCTAGTGTAGTAGAGTACCATCATCCATTCACACTCTCCAAGTATCGACAGAGAATCATCATCCTTTCACACTCTCCAAGTGTCAACAAAGAACTGTTTCCCTTTCACACTCTCCAAGTATTGGCAGAGAACTATCATCCTTTCATACTCTCTAAGTGTCTGCATAGAACCTTCATCCTTTCATACTCTTTAAGTGTCGGCAGAGAACCATCATCCTTTTAAACTATCCAAGTATTGACAAAGAATTAGATCTTCTTCAAAGATCTTCTTACGAGTAACTTCAAAGAAGTAAGGAAGAGAATTAACACACTTACAAAAAGATCCTCACATTTGGGAAACCTTGTTAACCTTTCATAACCTCCACTTGCAATATCTCTTTCCACACTCTCAAACACTCTCTCAAAGCACTCTCACACTTGCTCTCAAAGAAAAAATAAAGATGCATATCATTCTAATCAAATTTTTAGGACCATATATATAAATGTCATGATAAACCATCTACTAAACTAAAAATTTCAATTTAATCATACATAATGTTATAATATTATTGAACATTGTACGTATGAATAAACCAAAATTTGCTCATATGATCTTGTATGAACCAATTTTTTACTCTGATTGACCTGTATACGAATAGACATCGTACAGCACGATTAATTCAGAATTGAACATACTTTTCTAGTACAATTCAGTACAAACCGATTTCGTACTCTGGATAATGTACTATATGAACCCCATATCATATAATATGATATGTTTTAATTAAACCATGTTTTGTTTGGTATGAAAATGGATGAGTCCGTTTCATACTCTAGAAGTCGTCTCTACAATCCTAGGATCGTACATTATTAACAGTTCAAAAATTTTACATATTCGTATGGATGAAAAGATACGTAACTACTTCATACTCTAGACATTATCTATACAAACCTAAGATTGTATAATACAAACAATTCAAAAAAAAATTTAAGTTCATCGGGATGAACTTGTACATATCTATTTTATACTCTAGATGTTGTTTATATGAAGATAACTTCGTACACTATGAACAAGACTTAGAAAATTTTCCTGCCATGGTTTGATTAACACCGTTCTAGAGAAACGTTCATGTCAAATCATCCAGTATGATCCAAAATCATACAATATGATTAGTTTAAAAAAATTCAAGTTTTAATACTCCCCCAATGTGTGTGTGCATGGTTATCCAATTATAATCACACTCTCTTAGACTTAAGAAATAACATAAAAAGTGCATACTTCAAATATAATAAATCCTAGCCTAATCTATCTTGAAGTCTTCAACTATATGGAGTATGATTTCCCTGAAATATTAGTATACACAAGTAATAAAAGCAATATTTCTAATATATGTTAGGAGAAATAGTAATCAATACAATAATGTTTTGGAATCATCAAAATAACACATGATATGGAAACATAGTTATGAAAACAAACATGCAATAAGTCAAAATTTAGTTCATGTGTTACATGGATGTAGTGTAAACAATATATACATGCTTAATTTAATAGTGTTAAATCTTCTAATGCTTTTCAAAGTTTGAGAAGGTTGTTAGACCTAATAGAACTATCCCAAGGCTAACCAAGAGGGGTGTAAATTGGTAATTTAAAAATTCTATTGCAAATTTAAAACCCGTTTTATAACATGATAGATTTTCTTAAAATATTTTTCAACCACTAAAATTAAACATATAGAAAATAAAAATGCAGTAAAAATAAAGGAACAAAATAGAACCAATTTTTATAGTGGTTTGGTCCACTAGACCTATGTCCACTCCCTGAAGACTCCTTCTTTAGGTATTGCACTATATCAAAGTGACACTCCTTTTTCTACCACAATAAGGCGAAGAAGCCTTTACAATAACCTCTCTTCCACTAACCCTGGTGTGGCAGAGTACCATATCCTATCTCACCCTCTTGGTGGTCGTAGAGTACCAATGTCCTTTCTCACCCTCCTGATGATAGTAGAATACAGATGTCCTTTCTCACCCTCTTGATGATGGCAGAGAACCGACATCCTTTCTCACCCTCCTGGTGATGGTAAAGTACCAACATCCTTTCTCACTCTCCTGGTGACGGTCAAGTACTGATATTTTTTTCACTCTCCTAGTAATGGCAGAATATCATATCTACTCCAAAGATCTTCTCTCAAGAGTTTTCAAAGAAGTAGGGCAGAGATTTAAAGTACACACAAAGAGATCCTCAATTTTTTTCAAGCATATGAACCATTCATAATTTCCACTTGTAAGATATCTCAAACATCAGTCTCAAACACTCCCAAAAAACTCTCTATTTCACTCTCTAGGGAAAATTCACAGCAAGAAGATTTATTGTCAATTTTTTAGGATACTTATATATATAAGATAAGAAAAATCATCTAGAAAACTAAAAAATTTTAGGGTAGTATACTTGGATCATACAGTCTTATCATACTTCATACATATGAATTGTTCAAAAATCCATATTTAATCCTTTAATAACTTAATTTTGTACTATGTCAATTGTATGCACGAACTGACATCATACTGTACGAACAATTCAAAACTAAACAAGTTCATCCAGTATGATTACGTACAAACCATATATCATGCATTACAAACTATGTAAACAAATCATGCTTCATATGGTATAAACATATATAATCCTAATTCATACTCTAGGAGTCATCTATATGAACCCTATATTGTATAGTATGATCAGTTCAAAATTTGATGAGATCATTTAGGATGAACTGATACACACCCATTTCATACTCTCGAAGTTATCTATATGAACCCCACTTTATATAGTATGATAAGTTCAAAAACTGGTGAGTTTGTTCATGATGAATTGGTACATACCCATTTCATATTCTAGGAGTCGTCTGTACAAAAATTTTATCATATAATATGAGCAATACACAATTTTTATACATATCATTTAAAAATCATATAATATAATTAGTTCAAAAAATTAATGTTTTGACTCAATCCCCTAGTGTATGTGTGCACGCTTATCCAATTATAATAAAACTCTCTCAAACTCAAGAAAAATTATAAAAAAATTATAGACTCTATTATATGAAACCCTAATCAAATCTCCCTTGAAGTCTTCTACAGTTTGGAGTATGATTTTCCTGAAAGGTTAATACACACAAAAAATACAAAGAAAATATATCCAATGTATGTTAGGAGAAATAGTAATCACAATAATAATAATTTAATATCATCAAAAACTCACAGGATATAAAAACATAATCTTAAAATCTAAGTTATAACAATCTCCCCATTTTTAATGATAACAAAATATTTATTATTTGAGTTAACACATAAGGCAATTTTTCTCCTAAGCTCCCACTTAATGAGTGATAAATTTAAAAATAAGGGATTCCAATAAAAATCAAAACTACAACAAATTAAAAAGATCCAAAAAAAACATAAACAACTAAACAAAAAAATCCAAAACCAAACATAAACAACTAAACAAAAAATCCAAAACTAAACATAAATAACTAAACACACACAATACATATATCAGAAATATAAAGAACTAAAAACACACAATAGACACAATACACATATCACAACACACCCAATACACACATCACATAAATCAGACAAAAATAATAATCATACACACATACATCAAACACACATCAAACAACATCAAAAAATAACTAATAACTCCCCCCCTTTTGATAATAACAAAAAGGGAAGGACCTCTTGAAAATATAAGTTTCTATTGATAAATCAAAGTAGATGATGAACAAAAAGATTTTAAACAAATTGTAAATACAATATTACATCCTAAAGCTAAAAGGAAAGTCTAAAAATTTAAATCAAAGAACAATTAAAATAAGAAAAGTCAACCAAGTTTACTATTCATTAGACTTATAAAAAAAATTAATTATTGCAAAAACAATGAAATAAAAATTAATTAGTTTCTAATTCAATAGTGAAGATTATTGCTGATTATATGGATTTGTATAAGTGAAATAAAGATAAAGGAAAGAATTGTATAAATTTTTTAATTGGTAACATTGCACATCATTTCAAATGTTGGTGTGGCACACATTGTGCATTTTTTCAGTTTGGGCTAATTTTTTGCCTCTAGTCACTTTGGTGAATATTACGCATCTTTTCAATTTTTGGGTACATTTTGTGCATCTTTCTATAATTTCAATCTTTCCAATATCAATATATTTAAAATAAATTCCAATAATTAATAAAAAAACACATTGAAAAAGAAATAAAATTAAAATAAGACATCTATTTTGTAATAATTATAGCTAAATAATAGTTGTCTATAAGAACATGACATTGATGTTTTAATCTACATACAATCATAATTTAATTTCAATTTTTAAGAAATTAGATTTTGCAAGAAAATTAATTTGTAGAGCAAAGTAATTTAAAATTTCATTCTAGAGATCAACTACTAATGATTTGTCTCACTTAAACAATTCAAGAAGAGTAATTTCAATACAAGTTAAAACATCATTTCATTTAACACTTATAACGCATACCACCAATACATCATGCTAGAAAAAGAAGAACCATAACATAAAGAAGCCAACACAAGAAATCAAAAGAAACATCTCAATAACAAGGACAACAGAGAAGTAGTAATTAAAATCCTGAGGGGCCTTAGTCTGAAGGTGACTAAGCGGTGAACATCATAAAGTAACTATAGATCATAGCTACATTAGTGTTAATGGAGTCAAATTATCCTCTAATACACCCCATGTTTTCATTGTACCTCGCATCGTGCTAGTTTAATGATTATCAATTTAATCAAAATGCTGATCAAAATGAGATTCCAGTCTTTCAAATACTGGACCTTTTCTTGATAAAAATTCTGATCGGGTCCACGAGCAGGTGCAGGTGATGGAGTAGGATTTCCTTCTTTCCCTTAGATTTTTCTCCCTCAGATCCTTAATCCTGATTAAAAAGTGCACAGAAAGAAGCAACAGAAAAGTAAATTTGAAGTTTAGTAGGAGGATCAAGATGGATAAGGTTGTACTTCTTTTCTAAATTATAGGCAGTCAAATATCCTACTCCTTTTATGAGGAAGTCCAATATCAGATAGCTTATAATAATAGTCCATAATCTATTTGGCTTCGTTAATAGGAGTATTTGTCAAAATAAGGTTTGTGGCAGTAGACAAAAGAGGAGTTAGGTTGATTCGATCAATAACTTTAGGAATAATAGAAGATCTCAAGACATGCTGGATGATCCTAGCATTCTTATTTAGGGTATACACACGAGAAAGTTAATTGACTTGTGTAACACCTCTTAAGTTTGATTAATTTCAAACCAATCAAAATAAGATCTAGAGCTCATGGTATGTCCCCTAACCCCTTGAGTTCTAAGATGAAGGAAGGTGCCTAAAACTTCCTTAGTTATTTATACTTTTTTCTTAAAGACATAAGAATTCATCCTAATGTTATCTTCATTTACTCTAACATTAAAAAGGAAAATTAAGAATGGTTCATGATAACAGGCATAGATCAAGGTGAGTATAAAAGAAAATTAAGTTGAGGCAAAAAGAGGAATAACAGGAAAGTTAATTTCTCCTTGAATTATATAGGGTAATATTAGCTTCTACATAATCGCCGTAGGCATCCTCATTATCTTTAGAAAGAAAGTTATCATCTCTACTAGAACAAGATAAAGAAGCTTTTGAAGCCCAGGGATGCTTGCTTCTACTGGCCAATTTAGGAGTAAGGTCATAAGATGGTTAGAAGTTGAAGAAGATTATGAAGAAAAATCATCAAATACATTTCAATTTAAACAAAAATGACCAATCGTATAATATGAAAAATTAATTATAAGTACAAATTTAAAATTATATAGGATGAAAATAATTTTGTACATATGAATGGAAATGTCCAAAATGAAATGACTTTTCATAAATTGTCACTCCTGAGACGTCGTTACGTATAGGCTTTTTCACCATATGATCGTATAGATGAACACCTATTCATTTAGGATGATCAGAATATTAAAGATTATTTCTGATGGTTAGGTTCATCCTCATGAAAAACTAACAAAACGATTGTACAAACAAAATGCAATTTTGTATGTATGATCTATAAATAATAACTAATATTTGGAAAACTGACCCCAATCAAACAAATGAAAAAAAAAATTGATCATACAGAAGATGACAACATTGGACAGTTTAATATGTATAAAAAAATCCAGTCTCGTATGCTCAACTTAGAAAAATAATATCAAGTACAGGCTATAGAATTCGTACAATACAAAAAAAATTATACAGTACAAAAGAAAAGAAAACTCAGGACATGATAAATAAAAACTCTATTAAAAAAAAATAACACAAGATCTATGACAAGCAACATTGAAAATAACTCAATACTAACACAAGAAAAACAAACACAAACTAAAGAAACAAAAATGCACAAACAAACAAATAAACACTAATAAAATAAACTAAGAAACAAACAAACAGATCAATACAATATAAATTCAATTTGCAGAATTTCAATTTTAAGAATTAAGATTAGTCACATCTAATGTGGTTCTTAAGGTGCTAAATGTTTTAAAAGGTAGTGGTTTTATAAAACTATCTGCAAGTTGATTCTTAGTAGCAACATTATGTAATTCCATTTCTCCTTCAACCATATAATTTTTAATGAAGTGATGTCTTATATCTATATACTTGATTCTAGAATATTGAATAAGATTCTTTGAAGTGCATATGACACTTGTATTATCACAAAAAAATAGAATAGTTCCAATAGAAAATCATAAATCAATTAGTTGTTATTTTAACCAAAGAACATGTGTGCCACACAACTACCTAAGGCAATGTATTCTGCTTCAATGGTAAAAAGGGCTACTGAATTATGCTTTCTACTAGACTAATAAACTAAAGAGTTTCCTATGAATTCACAAGTTCCATAAGCAGTTTTAAGATTAACCCTACATCCTAAAAAATCTAAATCAAAATATCCAATGATTTCAAATAAAGAGGTGTGCTTAGGATACCAAATACCTAAGTTTTCAATCCCCAAAAGAAATCTCATAATTCTTTTAATGGCAATCAAATGTGATTCCTTAGGATCAGATTGAAATCTAGCATACAAACAAATACTAAATATTATATGTAGTCTACTAGCAGTCAAGTAAAGTAATAATTCAATTATTCATCTAAATTTCTTGTGATCAACAAATTTTCCTTAGAGTCCTTATCTAACTTCAGTAAGGAACTTATTGGTGTACTCACTAGTTAAGCACTATCCATTTCATATTTCTTAAGGATGTCCTTAATATATTTTGATTGGCTAAGAAATGTTCCATCCTCATTCTGCTTGATGCAAAAACTAAGAAAATAATATAAATTCACTGCTCATTATTTTTTAAAAATCATCACAAAGATTTTTATTGGTCAAACCAAACAAGATATCATCAATAAATATTTGAAAAATGAGTATGTCATCTCTTATCCTTCTTAAAAAGAGAGTGGTGTCCACACTTCCTTTAATAAAAGTGCTTTCTAGTAGGAAAGTGCTTAACCTCTCATACCAAGCCCAAGATTTCAATTTTAGTCCACATAATACCTTTTTCACTTTAAACACATGATTATGAAATTTTGAATTTTCAAAACCTAGAGGTTTCTCAACTTATTCATCCTCTTGAATCACCCCATTAAGAAAGGCACTCTAAAAGTCAGTTTGAAATAATTTAAAACTTTTAATATAGGCAAAGGCTAGTAATACCCATATCACTTCAAGTCTGACTACAGGGGCAAAAGTTTATTCAAAATTAATTTCCTCTATTTGATTATACCCTTTAGCCACCAATCTTGCCTAGTTTCTAACCATTACATATGAATCATTATTGTTTTTTTGAACACCCACTTAGTTCTAATGACACTTTAATCCTTAGGCAATGCAATAAATTCCCAAACATTATTTTTAATAAATTGATTCAATTCTTCTTGCATGACCAAAATAAAAAACTCATTAGAAAGTGCTTAATTTTTATTAGTGGGTTCAATCTTTGATATATAGGAAGAATGATTCACTTCTTTGCTAATACCATGCCTATTTCTAACACCCTCACTTGGTTTACCTAAAATCAATTCTTTAGGGTGACACTTAGAAAATTTCCATTCTCTAGGAAAAGTGTTTTTTATTCCAACATTCTCTTCCAAATTTATCTTTTCAATTCCTTGGGAGATATCTTAAATATGTTCTTCCTCCAACCTTTGCTCTTCTGAAATACCAAATTCATAAAAAACTATATGTGTAGTCTCCTCAACTAATAAAGTTCTCTTGCTAAAAAATCTATAGTATTTATCATCACTAGAATATCTTAGAAAAGTTCATTCATCATATTTAGGATCAAATTTTCCTAATGGCGTTTTACTATTATTAAGAATGAACACTTTACATCCAAAGACATACAAATATAAAAGATTAGGTGTTCTCCCTTTAAGAAGTTCATAGGATATCTTATTCAACTTGGATCTAATGTTCACTCTATTAAGAACATAACAAGCTGCACTAATTGTTTCATCCCAAAAATATTTTAAATGTGAATATTCAGCCAACATGGCTCTATCTACTTCTATCAAAGTCTATTCTTTCTTTCAAAACCCTCATTCTATTTAAGGGTCCTAGGTGCTGAAAAGTTGTGATCAATTCTTTGCTCTCTACAAAAAATTTCAAATTTTCCATTTTCAAACTCTTCTCTATGATCACTTTGAAATAAAAAAATTTCACACCTTAGCTTTCTTTGAATCCAAGTAAAAAAGTTTCTAAATTCATTAAATGATTCACTAATATGAGATAAGAATTTGACCTAAGTGAATCTTGAAAAATAATCAATGATTACATACCTAAAAACTTTACCTCTAAGACTTAAAGTGCTAACCAGTCCAAAATAATCCATGTGAAAGATTTCTAATGGTTTGCTAGTTCTATGATCTTTAATTTAATGAAATGAAGACTTCACCTAATTTCCTAATTACCATGCATCACATAAAGTGATCTTTAGTGAAGTCTAGTTTGGGTATCCCTCTAACCAACTCTTTATGGATAATCTTTATAAGATTTTTCATGCTTGTGTGACAAAGTCTTTTATGTCATAACCATGATTCATCAGTGATTATTTTGAGACAAAAAGCATTAGAAATTTTAATAAAGTTCAAATCAAGTATATATACATTATTTACCCTATTTTCATGAAACACATCAATTCTATTTTGTCTTATAATGCAGCTTGAAGGAAAAAATTTAAGATTATAACCCTTATCACAAAGTTTATTAATACTCAACAAATTATACTTTAAGCCTTCAACCAATAACACATTCTCAATAAAGAAAATATTCTTGTTGCCAATCATACTTGTACCTATCACTTTTTTTGTGGTATTTTCTCCTAGTATCACTTTGCCTTCATTCCTTGCTTCCAACAATATGAATTATGTTGTGGCTCCTGTAATATGTTTCTAACATCCGCTATCCAGGTACCAAATACCCTCACAAGAACTTATATGAGAGCATATCTATAAAATTATTAAATATTAGACTTGGGAACCCAAATGAATTTGGGTTCACCTCTTGGAAATGATAATCTTTATGCATTCTTGATATGTTAAGTTTTATGCACCTAGGCCTCCACACTAATGATCTACTATGAATCATACAAGTGTGAGAGATATAACCAATTATTCCATATGAAATACATTTAACATTAGGAAAAAGGTTTACTAATCTATGTGAGTTATACTATATTTTCCTAGGTTTCAAAATTTTAGGCTTCTGATTAGGATTGGAAAATTATTCAAGTGTAGGGAGTGTCCTATTTTCCTCAAGAGCTTTCAGCTTCTCTTTAAGATATGAGTTTGTACTTTCTAAAATAGTATTATCAACTTTTAACTCAAGTTCTCTTGATTTGTTTCATCTATAAACACCTTACATTCATTTTTAAGATCAGCATAAGATGTTTTCAAAAATTCATGTTTCTTATTAAAATTATTAAATTCATCCAATAATTTCATGTGGTTACTATCAATAGATGAGTGATAGTTCCTAAGGATTTTATGCTCTTTTTACAAATTTAAATACTCTATGTTCAATTTGGCATGCAATTTATTTAGATTTTTATATACAATACAGATTTTCACATAAACTTCAATAATTCATTATAGGATAAATCACATATCTCATCTTGATTTGATTGATCAAGTTTATCAATCATTAAATACAAGTTCATGACTTCCTCCTCTATTTCTATTTTTGAGGAATCTGATGTTTCTGCCTATAATGCTCTCTACAGTCTTTTCTTACCCTTCCTAACATTAGTTTTCTCTTCAACTTTCTCCTTGCTAGGATTAACTTTGAGATTCAGGCAATCAAATTTAATATGTCCAGGCTTTCTATATTTATAACAAATTACATCATTAAAAGCTTTTGCATTTTTGTGGAACTTACCCTTATTCCATTGATGTCATTTCCGTTGCTTTCTTCTTAGGAAACTTTTGAATTGCCTTCTCATGAGTGCGATATCATCTTCATCCTCAGGCTGTGACTGATCACTTTTTGAGTCATCCAATTTCAAAACAATGTTTTTCTCCTTTTTTCTTGTTACATGAATAAATCTATTTTTGAGTTACTCCTTGCTCATAAGCAATCAAGGATCTAAGCAGATTATCGATATAATAAATAGTTAGGTCTTTTGATTTAGTTATGACAGTTATCTTTGTATCATAAATACTAGGTAAATAATATAGAATTTTATTTACTTTTTTATAATTCATTTTTTCCCTACCTAATGCATACAATAAAGTGATTATCTATATAAAATGAGTATACATATCAGTGAATGATTCATTTAGTTTCATATAAAAAAGTTTATAGTCATGTAATAGAATGTTCAATCTGGACTATTTCACTTCATTGGTCCTTCAAACGATATACAGAGTCTATCCCAAATTTCTTTTCCAATTTTATAGCTTGAAACATCCATATAATCCCAGATTTCAATGCATGAAAAACTATTTAAATATTTTGTGTTTAATTGAGCTAGGTCTTTTTCTTCTAATGTTTAATTAGTAAATGGTGTTTTAATTCTAATGCCATCAACAAGTCTAAGAGACTAGTGTAACCTTCGTGTACTAAAATCAGTATGTGATAGTCAAGCAATTAAAGAAATGTATACATACAAGTTTTCCAAAAGTTGAAAGGGATGTTATCAAATAATGGTTGTCTAGTGATCAAATATCCTTCAGGAGTGTTACGGCTTCCAAAAGTAGCCATGATCGTTTAAAAAAATTGTCTAAACCTTAATTTTTTAAAATAGCTCTCATATTACTTAAAACTTTAAGCTGTTTATTAGACATAATAGAAATATCTCAAGGCTAACCAACAGGGAGGTGAATTGGTAATTTAAAAATTCTCTTGGAAATTTAAAAACTCGATTAACATAATGATAGATTTTCTCAAAATATGTTTCAACCAATATAATTAAACATGCAGAAAATAAAAATATAGCAAAAATAAAGGAATAGAAAAACACAATCTTGATGATGATGGTTGAGTACTAACATCCTTTCTCAGCCTCCTGGTGATGGCAGAGTTCTTACATCCTTTCATACCATTCTAGTGATGGTAGAGTACCAATATCCTTTCTCACCCTCTTGATGATGGTAGAGTACTAATGTCCTTTCTCACTCTCCTGGTGATACTAGAGTATCAATGACCTTTTTCACCCTCCTGGTGATGGAAAAGTACTAGATCTACTCCAAAGATCTTCTCTCAAGAGTCTTTAAAGAAGTAGGGCAGAGATTTGAAGAACACACATAGATATCCTCACCTTTGAGCAACCTTGTGAACCCTTCATAATTTTAACTTGTAAGATCTCTCAAATTTCACTTCCAAGCACTCTCCCTAAATAATATCTATTTCACTCTAAGAAGAAAATTCACAGCACGAAGATTTATTGTCAATTTTTCAGGGCACTTATATATGAAAGATAAGAAAATTTGTCTAGAAAACTGAAAATTTCAAGTTGAACATTCTTGGATTGTATAATACCATTATACTTTATACATGCAAATAGTTTTAAAATCCAGGTATAATCTTGTATGAACCTAATTTTATATTGTATCAATCATATGTATGAACTGACATCGTGCTGTACGAACAGTTCAAAACTGAATATTTTGTCCAATACTGTTACATACAAACTCATTTTGTACACTGTGAATCATCTGTATAAATCATATATCATATAATACAAACAGTTTAAAAAAATCATGCTTCATATGGTATATATGTGGACGATCCAATTTCATACTCTGGGAGTCATCTATATGAACCCTATATCATATAGTATGATATTTAAAAATTGATATGATCATTTGGGATAAATTGGTACACACCCATTTCATACTCTTGAAGTCATCTGTATAAACCCCACTTTGTACAATATGATCAATTTGAAAAAAAATTTATTTCATTCAGGATGAACTGGTATGTACCCATTTGTACTCTAAGAGTCATCTATATGAAAACATTATTATATAGTATAAAAAATAAACAATTTTTATAGGCATTATTTGCTTAACTTTGTTCTAGAGGAACTACCATTAGAAATCATCCAATATGATTTGAAAATTGTACAAAATGATTAGTTTAAAAAATTAAAGTTTTGACTCACTCCCCTAGTTTGTATGTGCATAGTTACCCAACTTTAATCACTCTCTCTCAAACTGAAGAAAAATAGAAAATTTACATACTCTATTACATGAAACCCTAATATAATCTATATTGAAGTCATTAACAATCTGGAGTATTATTTCCATAAAATTTTAGTATACACAAACAACATAAAGAAAATCTATCTAATGTATGTTAGGAGAAATAGTAATCACAACAATAATAATTTAGTATCATAAAAAACTCACATTGTATAAAAACATAATACTGAAATCTAAGTTGCAACAACTTTTTCTCTAAAAACCATTCATGATGAATCTTTATTATGGCATTGAAAACTTTTTCTTGCAAGCATGAGAAATCTTAGGAAGATAACTCAAAAAGAATTGGTAAGAGGCATACCCAAAGTAGAATTCATTAAATATCCTCTTTATGATGAATGTCAATTAGGAAAATAAGTAAAGTCTTCCTATCATTCAATCAAAGACATAAGTACTAGCAAACCCTTAGAAGTCCTTCACATGGATCTCTTCAAACAAATTAGCACTAAAAGTCTAGGAGGGAAAGTTTATGGGTATGCAATTGTAGATGATTATTCAAGGTTCACTTGGATTAGATTCTTATCTCATAAGAGTTAATCATTTGGTGAGTTTAGAAATTTTTCTACTTGGATCCAGAGAAAGCTAGGTTGTGAAATTCTTGTATTTCATAGTGATCATGTTGGAGAATTTGAAAATGAAAAATTTTGAAGTT
Source organism: Dendrobium officinale (assembly GCA_019514585.1). Taxonomy (NCBI): domain Eukaryota; kingdom Viridiplantae; phylum Streptophyta; class Magnoliopsida; order Asparagales; family Orchidaceae; genus Dendrobium; species Dendrobium officinale. Next base: position 21,328,852 of record CM033693.1, read on the forward strand.
TTCTATAAAAACCAAAGAATATATCACAATTTCTCAGCTCCAATGACCCCTCAATAGAATGAGGCTATTGAAAGAAAGAATAGAACTTTTGTAGAAGTTGCAAGAGCCATATTGATCGAATATTCACTTCCTACACATTTTTGGGCTGAAGCGATTAATACAGTGTGTTATGTTCTGCATAGGGTGAATATTAGATCTAGTTGAACAAGACACCCTCTAAACTTCTTAAGGGAAGAACACCCAACCTCTCACATCTATGTCTTTTGATGTAAAGTGTTCATTCCTAAATCTGATGAGGGAATTTTTTCTAATATATTCCTGAGTTAGGAAATCCTAGTATTTTTAACAATAGAATATTGGTTGTGTTCAGGAGACTACACATGTAGTTTTTGATGAATCTGATGTTTCAAGAGAGTTTACGTTGGCAGAAGAGCATTTTGAAGAGATCGCTAACTAATTGAAAATATAAATCTTAAGGAAAATATTGAAATGGAAAATATATTACCTAGAAAATGGAAAAATTCTAAGAGACATCCTAAAGAATAGATTTTAGGAGACCCGAGTGAAGGAGTTAGAACTAGGCATGGACTTAAAAAAGAAGTTAAACACTTAGCATTTTTTTTTTATGATTGAACCCACTAATACAAATCAAGTACTTAGATAAGAAAAGACTTATGGCTAAAGGGTATAATCAAATAGAATGAATTGATTTTGAGGAGACTTTTTCCCCTGTAGCAAGACTTAATGCAATTAGGGTTCTTTTAAGTTTTGCCTATTTTAAAGGATTTAAACTATTTGAAATGGATGTTAAGAGTGCCTATCTTAATGGGTGGATACAAGAGGAAATTTATGTTAAGTAACCTCCAGGTTTTGAAAATTCACAATTCCCTAATCATGTGTTTAAATTGAAAAAGACATTATATAGACTAAAATTGGTACCTAGGGCATGATAAGAAAAACTAAGCACATTTTCTTTTCTTATTAAAAAAAAAAAAAACTAAGCACTTTCATACTAAAAAAATCATTTATTAAAGGGATTGTGGACACCACTCTCTTTTTAAAAAGAGTAGGAGATGTCATTCTCATTGTCCAAATATATATTGATGATATCTTGTTTGGATCCTCTAATAAAAATCTTATGTGATAATTTTTCAAAAAATAATGAGTAATGAATTTGAAATGAGTTTGATGGGAGACTTGAGTTACTTTCTTAGTTTTAGCGTAAAATAGAAAGTGGATTACACAATTCTTACTCAATCAAAACATATTAAAAAGATTCTTTAAAAGTATGAAATGGATAAAGCTAAACCAATTAGTACATCAATGATTTCCTCATTTCAATTATATAAGGAAACTAAAAGAAAATCTATTAATTAAAAGAAATTTTAAGGGAAATTGAATTATTACTTAATTTAATTGCTAGTATATCATATTTAGTGTTTGTCTTTGTGCTATATTTTAAGCTAATCTAAAAGAAATCCATTTGATTGCTGTTAAAAGAATTCTAAGATATCTTTTAGGAACTAAGGAACTAAAAACTTAGGAAATTGGTATCCTAAACATAGCTCTTATTTTGAAATCATTGGATATTTTGATTCATATTTTGTCAAATTTAGGGTTTATAGAAAGTGTACTTCTGGAACTTATTAATTCATTGGAAACTCTATAATTTCCTGGTCTAACAGAAAATAGAATTCAGTAGCCCTTTCATTTATTAAAGCAGAATACATAGTCTTAAGAAGTTGTGTGGCATAAGTTCTCTAGTTAAAATAATAACTTACATATTTAAGGTTTTCAATTGATACTATTTGAATGTTCATTAGAGATGTTAAGCCCCTATGAACTAGCCTGAGGCTAACCAAGAGGGGGGTGAATTGGTGTTTTAAAAATTTCACAAAAAAACCACAATCATAACACAAAAATCACTATAAAAATAAAGAGCATAAATTAAATATGAAAAATTCAATAAGAAAGAACACACCAAAGTTTATAGTGGTTCAGTCAACTTTACCTATATCCACTCCCCAAAGCCTCTTCTCTGGGTATTGCACAAAACTCAGGGTCTTTTCTTTTGCTCCCATAGTAAGGTAGAGAATGAAAGTTCATTAGGGATGTTAAGCCCTATGAACTAGTCCCGAGGCTAACCAAGAGTGGGGGTGAATTGGTATTTTAAAAAATTCTTTAAACATAAGAACAAATATCACAAACCAAAGTCACCATAGAAAAATAAGTGCAGAAAATTAAAGTGCGGATGTAATAAAGGAAAGAACATACCAAATTTATAGTGGTTAGATCAACTTGATTTACGTCTACTCCCTAGAGGCGCCCTCCGAGTATTGCACTACCAACATGACTCTCCTTTAGCCCCCACAGCTAGGCGGAGAAGCCCTTACAAAATACCTCCTTTTTGCCACCCCCGGCAAGGTAGAGAACCCTACTTCTTTTGCCTCCTCCTAAAGCAGGCAGAGAACCTCGATCAATCGTTGAAGCTTACCTCTCCCAACCCTTCCAAGGATAAGAGACTCTAAGGAAGAAGAAGTGGAATAATGCTTGGATCAACCCTTGTGAACTCCCTCACAAGATCCTCTCTCTCTCTCCCTCTCTCTCTCTCCTTTAGGTAATCTCAGGTCAAGACAGCAACCAAGGATGTTCAAAAATGTTGAACAATAGCTCTTAAATAGAAGATCTTCAAAGGAGCTCAATAAATGCAAGTTGTCGACTTTATCATCCAGGATGATAATAATATCGTCCTGTACAATCAGTTCAAAACACAGATGATCGGCCAGAACACCGCTCTGAAAATGAACTGGATGATTGAAAATTGGATTGATCGTCCCTGCAGATCTCACGATCGTCCTGGATGATCAGTTCAAATCAGAGGAAAATCATCCAGAGTATTTCCCTGAATTCGAGCTGTCTGATCCTGATCAGCCAAAACTTCACCCTGAATTTGTGCTGGCCGATATTTATTGTCAAGGGGCAACTAAGGGTTTTTGAATAGATCGTCCAGGCCGTCCGTGTGATCATCCTGGATGATGTGATCGTATCAATCATCCTTAATTGCTTCCTTGATTCCTGGATCATTTTAGGTATAATTTGTGTAATATCGTCCAGGCCGATCTCTCGATCGTCCGGGATGATTTCCAAATATACAGAATACCTAAATTAATCATGGAGGCTATTTCTTTCTATTTTGAGCATATCGTCCTGGCCGATAAATTTATCATCCAGGATGATCAATTAATTACGACTGCCTTAAATAAAAAATCCTAATTAGAACTTCTATTTTGAACTCTATCGTCCAGGCCGATATAAATATCATCCGAGACTATGTGAGTAAAAATAGAAATTATGAATCTCTCAAGTGTTTGTGTGTAGGGTTACTTAACATCAGTCACTTTAAACATTTACAATTGACTCAAGAAAGGGAAAAAAGATAATTATAAACTGACTCAACCCTAATCTACCCAGTCTTAAGCTAATTCTGATTTCCATCCGATCTTTGAATCCTGAATATGTCAGTAGTAAAAGGTAGTCAAAATGTTTGCTAACATCAAAATCGCAATCCATGAAGCCAAGTTTACAACACAGAAGTCAATACAAAAACTCCTTTCCATCAACCTCAGTGAGACAGAGAACCTAACTCCTTTCACTTCCTCCTGAAAAAGATAGAGAACCCAACTCCTTTCGCTTCCTCCTGAAGCAGGAAGAGAACCTTGATCAATTGTTGAAATAGACCTCTCTAGAACCTCCAAGGAACTAGGAGTGATGACCAGAGAAGATGACTTGGATCCTTTCTTGGAGCAACCTTTGTTAAACCCCTCTAAAACTCCCCCTCATAAGATCCTCTCTCTCTCCCTCACTTTTTCTCCCTCTCCTCTAGGTTCTCTCAGGTCAGGATAGTAGGAAAAGATATAATCTTGGATAAAAAAATTGATCTTATGGATCAGAAATGTTAATTGGCAAGTTAGCCGTAGAAAAATAGAGGTGTCACAAATATTTGTTATCATCAAAATTTTATTTCTTGAATCTAGATTTGCAATAATCTCCCCCTTTTTAATGATGGCAAACATTTAGTAGAAAAATTAATTTAAGGAGTTTCATTGAAACATCATAAGAAAAAATAATGTAAATCAAGAAGTTTGAATTTTACTAAAAATAAACATATGGTACAAACACTAAATAGAAAATAATATAATGAAACAACATAAAACACTTCCACTACTCCCAATTTTAACATCACAAAAAAGTAGAGAACTAAAAAACATAGAATAAAAACTAAAAATAAGAAACAAAATACATCACAGAAAAATGACACAAGGAAAACAAACTACAAGTATGATGGGCCCTCATCATTAAAAGGAGGTGGTCGTGGCGGCTAAAAGAAGCTAGAAAAAGTAGTGAACTGCTCCCCAAACTAGGACATGTCTTGGTCATGCTATTGCTACTGGTGAGCAACGTATGAATCAAATCGAGCAACATCTTCCTTATGGTACTTCTCTTGTGTAGCAACATAAGAGTCGAATCGAACCTCGCATTGGTCGAACCACTCCACCAACTTATCCAGCTGTGAGTGTTGGAGGAGCAGAGCAGGTATAAGAACAAGTGAAGGAGCTACTTCCTTCTCAGCTCGCTCATCTTCCTCTTGCTCTAGGTGGAGACAAGTACTGTAAAGAATGTGGAAAGAGCTATTAGTGTAGAAGGCAGGCTGAAAGTTAGATAGGGCGGGATATTTAAGGTTGTACTTTGATTCCAGGATATAGGATATGATATGTCCTAAGGTAAGGTTAGGTTTGTTTCTGTGTCTTGGATCCCTAATGCTAGTGAGGTACTCAATGTAGCAGAAAAAAAGATTAGTAGCTTTGAATTCTCTATGGGCCATGTTGTAGAATGTGGTGATTAAAAGGAGAGGAGTGATGTGGACATGATCACCAGTTTTAGGAATAATAGAGGTATGAAGCACATGTTAGATTATCCTAGCATCCTTGACTAAGGTGCTGGATGCCCCATCATGATAGGAGACAAAAGTGTTTCATAAAAGGTGATTGGCTTGAGCCCAGTCAAAATCAGGATCTTAAGATAATATGTGAAGCTTGTCTCTAGTGGTGGACAATTAAAGGAGCTCATGACAGTCTTGATAAGTGATTTCAACAGGACATTTATTGACATAGGATTTAAGTGCAGTATAGGAAGAGTTGATCCGAAGGCTTGCAAAAAATTCAAAGAGCAATTCAGAGTTGAAGGGAAGGCGAGGGTAAGGATGAATGTGAGAGAAGTGTGTGTAAAAAAATTGAGGATAGGAGAAGTAAGTGTATGTGGATTAATTATTAGGGGTAAAGTGATCTCAGTTGTCTTGTAGTGCAGGTAAGCGGCTGGGTCAGCCGCCTTAGTGAAAAGAGGGTCAATGTTTTCCCTTAAAGAGCTTCCAGCCGGCAATCTAGATCGCTTGCCATCCACCATTGAAAAAGAATTTGAAAGCTTGAGGGAGAGGAATGAAGAAATGGAAGATTTGAGGTAAGAAAACCCATTGAAAGCTATTCTTTATAAAGAAACGGATTGATCATCCTGGACAATTGCAAGATCATCCAGGACGATCAAGTGAAATTATTACATCCGGGATGATTGGTCAAAAAGGCAGTTATATTCTCCAGGATGATTAGACATCATCTAGAATGATTAGACATAGGTGATCATCCCGAGGAATCATGATGGACTACCATTGAAAAGTAGATCATCCAAGACAATTAGGTGGATCATCTAGGATGATCGATAATAATGGATCGTACCAGTCTATTTTAAAATGTGTAATAGCTTTGCCATGTGGATCATCCAGGATGAATAGGTGGATTGTCTAGGATGATCATCAATAATTGAGCAAAATTTTAGAGGATCATCCAATCTGATCACAAATAATTAAAGCAAAATACGATCAGATCATTTGGGATGATAATGGATCGTCTACGATGATCTTAAAAAAAAGATTCATATTAGCTATCAGATGGAAGATTAAGAGTGGATTGAATATATCATCTAGGGCGATGTAGCCAAAACTTAAAATTTTGTGCATTGATGGATATGATCTAGACCCAAAAATAAGAAAAAATAATAGAAAAAGAGAAAAATAAAATAATAAAAAACACAATAAAAATGATAAAAGGAATGAAAAATAAAAGGTTTTTTTATCATAACACGAATATGATAAATTTTTCATGTGATTGAATTAAAAATTTATAAGAATCAATTAGTTAACATCATTAAAATCTAAAAAATGGTAGACCAATCGATCTTGTTAGACCTAGCTCAAACTTCTCACAGGGCAAACCATCTTTTAAAATCAAAGTTCTAACTTAGAAAAATCAATTGGATAAGAGAAATAGATTTGTTCAAAACTTGGTTCTTGAAAAATATCTTATAGAATAATATACCAAAATAATTAGTCATAATCATGAATTTCGAACACAAGCCCTTGAAAATATTAGTGGCACATGAATTATTCTAAGATTTAAAGGTTTGAAAGGGAAAGAAGCTTGATTTTTATGGGCTCATTTTACGCTCTTTGTCAATTGACTGGCACACTTTGCGCATTTTTTTTATTTTTGATACACTTTTTGTATCTTTCATTTTTTTTGGCAGCCATTGCACATTTTTTCAATTTTTCTTCTTTTTAGGCTTATTTTATGCCCTTACATTTTTGCAAGCAAGAACCTTTTCAAAACTTTTAAATACTCTTAGTTTTGAGAATATCTTCCATATATCATAAAATAAAAACTCACTCTTTAATATAAGGAAGAGTAAACCACGAAGTAGAATAAAATTCTTATGATAAATGTAACGACAAGATTACAAAAGCTTGAAAGTGATTTAATAACTTTAAACATTACTTATACAACAATAACATCATCATCAAGCTTTTATCCTGTTGTAAATATGTTGCTCATGGATTATGATTTTGATTCTAGCAAACACTCTTGTTTTTCTATGACTGCCTTTTCTATTGACATTTCAGGGCCATAAGATCAGACGGAAATTGGAACCAGCTCAAAATTGGGTAAACTAGGTCTGATTCAGTCTGTAATTTTCATTTTCCCTGAGTCAATTGTAACCATTGAAGTGGTCTGATGCTATGTAACCCTACACACACACACTTGAGTGATTTTCTTTCTCTAACTTAGAATTTCTATTTTTACTCACATCATCCCGGACGATATTATTATCATCCTGGACGATAGGGTTCAAAATAGAAACCCTAATCAGTCATCTTAGTTAAGTCAGTCATCATTAGCCAATCGGCCTGGACAATATATGTATCGGCCAGGACGATAGGCATAAAATAGAAAGAATCAGTCGCCATGATTTATTTAGGCATTCTTTATTTTTGGCAATCAGCCAGGATAATATTGTATCATCCTGGACAATTTCATACAATTATGCTTAAATTAATCTGGTATTTAAGGAAAGCAGTTAAGGATGATTAATATGATCATATCATCCTGTACGATCGTATGCAAGATCGGCCGGGATGATCAGTTCAAAAAACTTAGTTGCACCTGGATGATAAATATCAGACAGCTCAAATTGCGGGCGATGGTCTGGCCGATCAAGATCGACCAGCTCAAATTCTAAGCAATTCTCTGGACAATTTTCCTCTGATTTGAACTAATCATCCAGGATGATCGTGAGAACGGCCTGGACGATCAAGCTATTTTGGAATCATCCAGAACTCGTTTCAGAGCGATTTTCTGGCCGATAGTCTATGATTTGAACTAATCATATAGGATGATTCATGATCATCCTGGATGATAGGAACAACTTTCTTCTGTTCATCCCAGATTGTCCCGGCTGATTAGGTTCAAATTGTGCTGATCGTACAGGATGATATTACTATCGTCATGGACAATAATGTCAGCAACTTGCAATTAATGAGCTATTTTGAAGTTATTCTATTTAAGGGCTATTGTTCAACATTTTGAACGATCTTTTACTGTTGTCTTCACCTGAGAAAGCCTAGAGGAGAAAGAGAGAGAGAGAGAGAGAGAGAGAGAGAGAGAGAGAGAGAGAGAGAGAGAGAGAGAGAGAGAGAGAGAGAGAGAGAGAGAGAGAGAGAGAGAGAGAGGATCTTATGAGGGGGAGCTTGTTAAGAGAGTTGCTATTTGCATATGTTACAATCTTACAACTTGTATAGTTTTGATGATTTCAAATATTATTTTTTTATGTATAATTATTTCTTAACACTTTTTGGAAGAATTATTTTTGCTCTTGTGTGTACTAACATTTCAGGAAAATTGAACTCCAAACTATGAATACTTCAAATCAAATTCAGCATACAATTCTTCGCAAATTGAAGCTTTAAATCGTTCTTTGAATTGAGAGGGAGTGATTGTAATTGAGTGAATAAAAACACACACACACACTTACTTAAAGAGATCTTACAAATTTGTACTGATCGTACGGGACGAACATAGTTCGTACGGGACGATCAGTTAGTTTTTCTCCCTGTAATAGCAATGGAACAAACAGAAGTTGGAGGAAATTTTTCTAAGTCCTGGTCGTCTAGGACGAAATTATTTTCATCCCAGGACGAAATAGACTCTGTAAAAATTTCATCCATATGAAATCTATAATCGTGCCAGGATGATTTCTTCTCTGTAAAAATTTTGTCCAGATGAAATCCAAATTATCCTAGGACGAATTCTTCTCTGTAAAAATCTCGTTCAGACGAAGTTCATTATCGTTTCAGGACGAGCTACTCTCTGTAATAATTTTTCCCTGACGAAGTCCTATTCGTCTCAGGACGATGTGAACCGACTTACCAAAATTGGTTACGTCCATACAGTTATTTGGGAACTGACCTATGGTATAACGGATCATACCTGATGAACCTAGCTCGTACGAGATGATGATCGTGTACGAACATAGTTTGTACCAATATTCATTAGGATCATTTCCGACATTTTAAATAAAATTGCCAGGATGATCCACGATCGTACGGTACGATTCATTTCGTGTTAACTTGAAAAATTTTCAGTTTTGGACGGTTTTTCTTGTCTCTCTTATATATAGTCCAATTTAGACTGCCACCCAATCTTTTTGCTCATTGATCTTCTAGCCTATTGAAAGAAGAGTCAAGGAGAGAGTGTGAGAGAGCATTCAAAGGAGAATTCCAACCATTGGAGCGTGAAGGCTTCACTTTGTATTCAAACGTAAGAATCTCTACTTTTGATTTAGGATTACTTCACTCTTTTCTTTCTTTCTTCTAGATTTCTTGTGAGGAGATCTGTCAAGGAGATCCAGTTCTCTACCGACACTTGGAAAGTATAAACAGACGGAGGGTTCTCTACCCACATTAGGAGAGTGTGAATAGCCGAAGGGTTCTCTACACACATTGGGGATAGGGTAAAAGGATGAAGGGTTCTCTGCCCACAATGGGGATAGTGTAAAAGGATGAAGGTTCTCTGCCAACACTGGGGATAGTGTAAAATGATGATGGTTCTCTGCCGCACTGGGTAGTGGTGGAAAGAGTGTTTGTAAAGGCTTCTCTACCATGCTGTGGGTGCAAAAAGAGAGACACTATTGGTATTAGTGCAATACTCGGAGGGTGCCTCCGGGGAGTGGATGTAGGTCTGGTTTAGACTGACCCACTATAAATTTTGTGTCTTTTATTTTTACTGTTTTTTATTTTCCGCATTTTGTTTAGTTATAAAAATTGTGGTTGAAAAACTTTTTCTTAAAATTCATTAAAGTTTATTTTTAATTCAACATACTCAAGAGGGATAATTTTTAAAAAAAAATACCAATTCACCCCTCCTCTTGGATAGCCTTGGGACATAAGTTTAGGTTTAACAACCTAATTCATAGTGAATGAATCTCAACAAGTGGTATCAGAGATTTGTTTCAAAATCATAAGTTTAGACTAATTTTTGATTAACATAAATGGCTACATTTGGAAACCGAAATACACCTGAGGGTTACTCTATTACTAGACCTCCACTGTTTGACAATATACCTTTTAAGTTTTGGAAATCATGCATGTCTACTTTCTTACAATCACTTGATTATCATATATGGATCTTAGTCCAGGAAGGATATACAAAACAAACTAGATTAGTTGATGGAGTTAGAGTTGAAACACCTTTTGCAGACTGGACAGTAGAAGAACATGACTTAGCACAACTAAACGCCAAATGCTTGAATAGTTTCTTTTGTGCTTTAAAATTAGAAGAGTACATGCAGGTTTCCACTTGCAAAAGTGGAAAGGACATATGTGATAGACTTTATATAATATATATGGGGACTAATGAGGTTAAACAATCTAGACTCAATATCTTATTATATGATTATGAACTGTTTCACATGAAACCAAATGAATCTATTTCTGATATGTACACAAGATTCACACAAATAGTCACCTCTTTGCATACATTGGGTATGGTGTTAACAAATGCTGAATGAAGGTTTGTTAGGGATGTTAGGCCCTATAGAACTGGCCCAAAACTAATTAAAATAGAGAGGTGAATTAAAAAACTTTAAAACCAAAGATAAAACTCTAACCAAAATCACCACAAATAAAGTGCAGAAGAAAAATAAATGCAGAAGCGATAATAAGAAAAGAACACACCGGATTCATAGTGGTTTGGTCAAACCTTGACCTACGTCCACTCCTTGGAGGCACCCTACAAGTATTGCACTAACTAAGTGTCTCTCCTTTAGCTCCCACAGCTAGGTGGAGAAGCCCTTACAAAATCATTCCACCTTCCCCGGTGCGGCGGAGTCACCGGGTGTTTTAACACCAAAGAGATCTTCTTCTTTGGTGAACTTACCTCGAGATTTTTGAGTCTTGTAATTAGGTTGTTAAACTTAAGTGAATGTCCCAAGGCTACCAAGAGGGGGGGTGAATTGGTACTTTAAAAATTTAAGTCCCCTTTTAAAAATTAAGTTGAACCGAAATAAAAATTTCTTTTAAGTTTTTCTAGAAAAATATTTTTCAACCATAGATTTTTAAAACTAACATTTAAAGTGTGGAAATATAAAAACAGTAAAGTAAATGACACCAGATTTATAGTGGTTCGATCTAAAACCAGACCTACATCCACTCCCCAGAGGCACCCTCTGAGTATTGCACTAATACCAATAGTGACTCTCCTTTTGCACCCACAGTAAGGTAGAGAAGCCTTTACAACACACTCTTTTCACCACTCCCTGGTGCGATAAAGAATCGTCATCCTTTTACACAATCCCCAGTGTTGGCAGAGAACCGTCTGTCCTTTTACACTATCCCCAGTGTTGGCAGAGAACCATCGTCTTTTCACATTCTCCTAGTGTGGGCAGAGAACCCTACGGCTGTTTACACTCTCCAAGTGTAGGCAGAGAACCCTTCGGCTGTTCACACTCTCCAAGTGTAGGCAGAGAACCCTTCGGCTGTTCACACTCTCCAAGTGTCGGCAGAGAACCGGATCTCCTTGACAGATCTTCTCACAAGAATCTAGAAGGAAGAAGGAAAAGAGTGAAGTAATCCCAATTCACAAGTAGAGATTCTTACCTTTGAAATCCAAGTGAAGCCTTCTCGCTCCAGTGGTAGGAATCCTCCCTTGAATGCTCTCTTTGACTCTCTTCTTAGCTATTCTCTCAAGAGGCACGAAGATCAAATAAAAAAAAGATTGGGTGGCAGTCTAATTTGGACTATTTATACAAAAGACAAGAAAACCCTCCCAAAAACTACAAGTTTTTAATTTTGTACGCAGTGGATCGTCCTTTACGATCGTGGATCGTCTTGGACGATTTTACTTAAACGATCTGAAACGACCCTATTTGAATATGTGTACGAAATGCCTTCATACATCAGATCGTCCTGTACGAACTAGGTTCGTCCAGTACGAACGGTTATTACAAGGTCGGTTCTAGAAACTGCTGAAAACTGTTCTAAGTTGGTTAATCGTTTGGACGAGAATATGTTCGTTTGGATGAAATTTTTACAGAGAACCGATCGTCCTGTATGATTCTTGACTTCGTCTGGACAAAAATTTTTCAGAGGACCAATCGCCACGGACGATAATTTATTTCGTCTGGACGAAAATTTTCCAGAGTTCAGATCGTCCTGGACGATTTTTGATTTCGTCGGGAAGAAATTTTTCCAGAGGACCAGTCGCCACGGACGATAATTTAAATTACTCTGGACGAAAATTTTACAGTGAACCAATCGTCCTGGACGATAATTAATTTCGTCCTGGATGAATAGGACTTAGAAATTTTTTGAGCAAATTCCTATTCGTTCCTTATGCTCTATAGGAGATAACTGTATGATCATCCAGTACGAACTGATATTGTCCCGTACGATCAGTATAAATTTTATAGGATCTCCTTATGTGTGTGTGTATGTTTTTATTCACTCAAATTACAATCACTCCCTTTCAATTTGATTTTAAAGAAAAGTGCAAGCTTCAAATTTTACAAAGTATCTCATGCTGAATTTAATTTAAAGTCTTCGTAGTCTGGAGTATGTTTTTCCTGAAATGTTAGTACACACAAGAGCAAATACAATTCTTCTAAAAAATGTTAGGAGATAACTACACATTTGAATAATAATCTTTGGAATCATCAAAATTACATAAGTTGCAAAAATGTAAAGCATGCAAATAGCAACTATCTTAACAATCTCTCACTTTTTTATGATGGCAAAATGATTATTGTTTGTATGATTTCAAATTAAATCAATCTCCTAAACTCCCCCTGAATTGATGTATATATGAAAATAAGGAGGCATTTTGAACCATAAAACACAACTTTTTGTTTAAAAAAAAAATTAAATAATAACAAACTAGAAAACAATAACACACAAGCCAAGCAAAACATACAAACACAATAACTTCTCCCCCTTTTTGACAACAACAAAAAGTGAAGAAGAAATAGACGAGAAATGTAAGTAATTGTATGAAATTCATTTAAAAATTTAATCTAAATGGTGATTGACATAAGGTATGTAATTTTAAACTAAAAACATTAGGTCAATCATAAAAATTCATAAAATTTAAAAAGTGATATAACATTGTAAGTAAGAAGAATTTATCAAAGACATGATTCAATTTAGACATTCGAATATAGAAAATCATTACAAGAGAGATGTAAAAAAAAAATTATATTTCAAAGTTTAATAGAATATAAATGAACATAAGATCAATTTGAATTAAGAGATTGAAAGAATTTGGAAAGAAGAGAATTACCACATGTGGCGCTTTGCGCATCTTTTTCAGAAATTTTGGGCACATTTTTATGCATCTTTTGATATTAGGCTAATTTTGTGCCTCTTTTTCATATTTGCGAACCTTTGCGCATTCCTTTCGATTTTTGTACTCTTTGTACAATTTTCAAGAGTAATTGAGACCAATTCTTTCTAAAATCAATAATCTAAAATTTCAAATATTTCTAAGTGCATAAATATCACTTGAGCAAAGAAATACAAAATAAGAAAACATCTAAATTATAATAATAATATTAACTTTTATGTAGTCTAAATGAATAGACATGAATTTTAAAAGCTCTAATTACAACAAGTTATAAAAAACTTTTTAAATTTAGAAAGACTAGATTTTCTAATGTAATTAATCTCTAATTACAATCTAATTTAAGCACTATTAAGATTAAATAATACTAATAAAATTCATAAAAATTAACCACATTCCAAAAAAAATTAAATTTTAAACAAATACAACATGCATTGATATTAATGAAAGGATTACATATTCATTTCATAATATCTAAAAACAACTAAGAAATTACACTGACTTAAAATTAAAGATAAACATAAAACAAACACTTAACATAAAAACTGACACAACAAAACATAAAACACGAGTACAACAAACACAAAGAAATTCATATCTACTGTTCTGGAGGAGGAGGAGGAGGAATGCCGCCAAAAAGGTTGAATTAGGAGGCCAACAACATTACATTGATATTGATTTCATATACTTCATTTCTAATGTTACCAAAGTCTTGTTGCTGCTGCATAAGTTGAGCATCAAATTGATCAAACCTTTGATCAACATGAGTCTCTAATCTATCAAATCTTTCAATCAGATTCTGATAATCTGACTGAGGTGCAGATGTTTGCACTCCCTCTTCTTCTTCTTCTGAAGCACTGGCATATGCTTTTTCTTTTTCTTTTTCCTCCTTGAATATCAATCTGAAGGAAGCATCATTATAGTAAACTGGATCTTCATACTCATCATTAGGATGCACTAAGTTGTATTTCTTTTCCAAGATGTAAGTAAGTAAGTGTCCTAAAGAGATGTTCCTTTTTGTTTTCTAATCTGTATGTCCTATTTCTGAAAGCCCATAGATATGATCTATGATAAGTTGGGCTTCATCGATAAGGTGACAATCTATAATCAAAAATGTTAGAACAGAAAGGAGAGGGGTAATATTGATCCTATCACCAGCTTTAGGAATGATTGAAGATCTAAGGATATGCTGGATGATATGGGCATTTTTGGTCATCCCGGAGACTCTAGCAACATGATAGGTTAGACCACTTTTTCTAATCGCATTATTGACTTCATCCCATTTGAATGTGTTTTCACTCATTAGGGTGTGGGCTATATATCCTTCAGTCCTTAGGTTTAGAAAGGCTCCAATGTCATTCTTAGTGATTTCCACTTTTTGTTTGAAGACAAAGGAACTTATGCTAGAGTGGTCGGAGTTAAAACTCATGTTTGCTAGGAAATAGTGGAAGGTTTACTTGTTGTAGAAGTGGACGAGAGAAAGTATGAAATGAAATTGGGTTGAGACAAAAAGGTGCATTACCTTAAAATTTATCTCGCTTTGGATTAAAATGCGATATGGAGTTATTTTGGCGGAAGCAAAACGAGGAAAGGATTCCTCATTCGCCTTAGACAGGAAGTTTTCTGAGGCATTCCCATTGGGCTTCTTCACTAACACCTTTTGTCTCTTGCTTGAGGAGGCCATTGACAATTTGAAGTATAAAGGGATTGAAAGAGAAGTTTGAAAGTGTGATTGTTAAGTTAGAAAGCCTTCATATTTAAAGAAAACAAAACGTTCATCCTGGACGAAAAAAGTTTGTCCTGGACAAAAATCATCGTTCGTCTGGACGAAAATATTTCGTATAGACGATCAAATTTGTCCAAAATGTAACGACCTTTCCTAATCAACACAACTTACGATGCGTCCCTTCGTACAGGCTTTTTGACTTGACCGATCGTACAAATGAAAAATATTTCGTACAGACGATCAAAAAGTAACTCGTTTTAATGTCTCTTGAAAACCGTCCCCTACAATGAAACGACATCTGTTCGTCTGGACGAACCAAAAATTCATACAGACGAAATCCATATTTAAAACTGTCTTATCCACTTAACCGCTACATTCAATCGTCTAGACATTTGAGAGAAAAAAAAATATTGTCCTGGACGATCGTCAGATAGTACAGACGATCTAATTAAAAACTGTTCTCAAAATGGTTAAAATTCGCACAAACTGTTCTTTCACACATCATCCAGTACGAAACAAAATTCGTCCCGGACGATTTCCTCCAATTTTTGAATTTTGAATTTTAATTTAAGAAAATCAAACTAAACTTTCAAAAACACAGAGAACATAAAACAAAACTATAGGCCCAAAAACAAATTCATTCAAAACACATAAAATTTCACAAAAACAAAAAATAAAACAAAAACAAATACACTTAGAAAACATAAATATCAATGTTGCAAAGACATTTTGTTTAGGCATTCAAATCAATAACACCAAGCTTTGTTCTTAAAGTACTGAAGGTATCAAAGGCTAAAGGTTTTGTAAAAATGTCTGCAAGTTGATTTTCAATTGAAACATGTGTGAGTTCAATTTCTCCCTTGGATACATGATCCCTTATGAAATGATGCCTTATATCAATGTATTTGGTTCTAGAATATTGAATAGGATTTTTGGAAATGCAAATAGCACTAGTATTGTCACAATAAATTGGAATAGTGCCTATAGTTAATCCTAAATCAATCAACTATTATTTTAACCAAAGTACTTGTGCCACACAGCTTCCTAATGCAATGTATTATGCTTCTGCAATAGATAGGGCTACTAAATTTTGCTTTCTACTGGACCAGGAGACTAATAAATTTCCAATGAATTGACATGTTCTAGAAGTGCTTTTTCTATCCACTCTACAGCCTGCAAAGTCAAAATCTGAATAACCAATAATTTCAACTGAAGAGCTGAACTTAGGATACCAAATTCCTAAGTTTTGAGTTCCTAGTAAGTATCTTAAAATCTTTTTCACTGCTGTCAAATGTGATTCTTTTGGATCTGATTGAAATCTAGCACATAAGCAAACACTGAACATAATATCTAGTCGGCTAGTAGTCAAGTAAAGAAAAGATCCAATAATCCCTCTATATTTCTTTTGATCAACAGATTTTTCCCTAAGGTCCTTATCCAACTGAATTGAGGAATTCATTGGTGTACTAACAGGTTTAGCATTGTCCATTTCATATTTCTTGAGGATGTCCTTAATATATTTAGTTTGGCTTAGAAATGTTCCTTCCTCAAGTTGCTTAATGCTAAAACCTAGAAAGTAATTTAAATCTCCCATTAAACTCATTTCAAATTCACTACTCATTATTTTAGAAAAATCATCACAAAGATTTTTATTTGAAGATCCAAAGATGATATCATCCACATAAATTTGTACAATGAGTATTTCCTTTCCAAATTTCTTTAAAAAGAGAGTTGTATCCACACTTCCTTTTTCGAAAGATCTTTCAAGTAGGAAGATGCTCAATCTCTCATACCAAGCCCTAGGTGCCTATTTCAATCCATATAATGCCTTCTTTAATTTAAAAACATGATTTGGGTATTTTGAATTTTCAAATCCTGGAGGTTGTTCTACAAAAACATCTTCTTCAATAACCCCATTCAAAAAGGCACTTTTTACATCCATTTGAAACAATTTAAAACCTTTAAAGCAGGCAAAAGCAAGTAAAACCCTAATTGCTTCAAGTCTTGCTACAGGGGCAAATGTCTCCTCAAAATCAATTCCTTCAATTTAATTATACCTCTTAACAACTAATCTAGCCTTATTTCTAATGACTACTCCTGAGTCATTCATTTTATTTTTGAACACCCACTTGGTTCCAACAACACTTTGATCTTTTGGCCATGAGGTTAATTCTCAAACTTTATTTCTTACAAATTGATTCAATTCTTCTTGTATGGCCAATATCCAAAATTCATCAAAAAGTGCTTGATCAATATTAGTGGGTTCTATTGTTGAAATAAAGGTTGAATGATTGACTTCCTTGTTTAATCCACGTCTAGTTCTTACACCCTCACTAGGTTCACCTATAATCAATTCTCTTTGGTGGTTTTTAGAAAATCTCAAATCTCTAGGCAAAGGGTTTTCTCTTTCTAAATTTTCTTCCACATTTTCTTTCAAATTTAATCTATCAATCTTTTGGGGGTTTTCCTCAATCTCTTCTTCCACAACATTTGGCTCTTCTAAATTTCCAGATTCATCAAATACAACATGTGTGGTTTCTTCAATGATTAAAGTTCTTTTGTTGAATACTCTATAAGATTTTCCAACACTTGAATATCCAACAAAAATTCATTCATCTGATTTTGGATCAAATTTTCCTAAGGCAGATTTTCCATTGTTATGTATGAACACCTTGCAACCAAAAACATGCAAATGTGACAAATTAGGTGTTCTTACTTTTAGCAAATCATAGAGAGTTTTATTTAAGTTTGATCTTACATTCACTCTATTCAGAACATAGCATGCAGTGCTAACCACCTCAGCCCAAAAATATTTAGGAAGTGAGTATTCTGCAAACATTGCTCGGGCGGCTTCTATTAGAGTTCTGTTTTTCTTTTCAACTACTCCATTTTGTTGAGGGATTCTAGGTGCTGAAAAATTGTGATCAATCCCTTTTTCCTTACAAAAATTTTCAAATCTTTCATTTTCAAATTCTCCTCCATGATCACTTTGTAAAGAAATTATTTCACATCCTAGTTTTCTTTAAATCCAAGTTGAAAAATTTTTGAATTTCTCAAATGATTCACTCTTATGAAAAAGAAATCTAACCCTTGTGAATCTTGAGAAATCATCCACTATAACAAATCCATATATCTTCCCTCCTAGACTTACAGTTCCTACTGGTCCAAAAAAATCCATGTGTAGAATTTCTAAAGGTTTACTGGTTCTAAGATCCTTATTGGACTTAAAAGAGGACCTCACTTGTTTTCCTAATTGACATGCATCACAAAGATAGTCCTCAGTAAAGTCTAGTTTTGGTATATCTCTCACCAAGTTCTTTTACGTAATTCTCCTAAGATTTTTCATACTAGAATGACAAAGTCTCCGATGCCAAAGTCATGATTCATCAGAAATATTTTTTAAACAAAAAGCAGTAGGAGATTGAATAGAATTCAAATCTAGCATGTAAACATTGTTTACCCTTTTTCTATTAAAAATTTCTTTCCCATTTAGGCTTAATATGCAGCTAGTAGGTAGAAATTTTATATTATAGCCCTTATCACATAGCTGACTTATACTTAACATATTATATTTTAAGCCTTCAACCAATAATACATTACCTATGAAAAAGTTTTTAAAATTTCCAATCATACCTAATCCAACCACTTTTTTTGTGGTATTATCTCCAAGTGTAACCTTGCCTCCATTCCTGGCTTCTAGCATTATGAATTGAGCAGTATCTCCAGTCATATGCTTTGAATATCCGCTATCCAAGTACCATATGCTCCCACGAGGTCTTGTGTTAGAGCACTCCTGCAAAAATCTCAAATGTTAGACCTGGGAACCCAAACTAGTTTGGGTTCACCTTTAAGAAATTTATAATCAGATGCATGTATGATATGTCTAAGTTTATGCATCTTAGGTCTCCACACCAAATTAGATTTCATCATCAAGGTACAGGTGTGAGCTATATGTCCTAAAAATCCACAATTATTACATTTAACATTAGTAAAAATATTCCTAAGTTTTCTTCCATGTGATTGTCTTCTAAGGGATTTCATGAATTTAGGATAATATTTAGGATTTGTAAAATCTTCAAGTCTGGGGGGTTTCCTATTATCCTCGAGAGCTCTTATAGTTAGTTTGTAAAATGAATTCATATCTTCCAAGATTCGATTGGTATAATTGATTCTATATGCTTTGCTCTCAGATTCATCCTTAAAATTTTTAAATTCTTTTTCAAGTTCTGCATAGGATGATTTTAAGTTTTAAAAATTTTTATTCAATTCATCGTATTCATCAAGTATTTTCATGTGGTTGTCATCTATTAAAGCATGGTCTTTCCTATGGATTTCAAGTTCCTTCTTGAGTTCTTCCAGTTCTAAGCTAACACTAGCATGCATCTTTTTCATTTTCCTATATGCATCATGCATGTGTTCAGAAATTTCAAATAATTCATTATAGGATAAGTCACATACCTCTTCTTGATCTGAGTGATCCACATTGTCTACCATCAAGCAAAGATTAGTGTCTTCTTCTTCTTTTTCAGTCTCAGATGAGTCTGAAGCTGAGTCTGCCCAGAAAGCTCTTTGAAACTTCTTCTTGCCCTTATTTACCATTGGTTTCTCCTCTACCTTCTCCTTGCTTTGAGTGGCTTTGAGTTTTGGGCATTCAGTCTTGATATGACCTGGTTTTCTGCATTCATAACAAATAACTTCATTAGAAACATTTCCATTTCTATTAAACTTACCTCTGTTCCATTGCTGGCGTCTCTTCTGCTTTCTCTTTAAGAAGCTTCTGAATTGTCTAGTCATCAGTGCAATATCATCTCCATCCTCAGGTTGTGAGTGTTCACTCTCTGACTCTTCCACCTTTTGTGCAATATTCTTCTCCTTTCGTGGTTCACCTACATCAATCTTTCTTTGACTTACTCCTTTCTCATAAGGAATGAGTGATCTAAGAAGATTGTCAATAGAATATATGTTTAGATCTTTAGACTCTGTAATTGCAGTAATTTTAGCATCATAAGCAGTAGGTAGACATCGAATAATTTTATTGACCATTTCAGCATTAGTTAATTCCCTACCAAGGGATGCAAAGAAGTGACAATTTGTGTGAATCTTGTGTACATGTCAGAAATGGATTCATTAGGTTTCATGCGAAATAATTCATAGTCATGTAACAAGATATTGAGTCTTGATTGCTTAACCTCATTTGTCCCTTCATAAGTTATACAAAGTCTATCCCATATGTTCTTTCCGGTTTTGCAAGTTGAAACTCGCATGTAGTTTTCAGATTTTAAAGCACAAAAGAAACTATTTAAGCATTTGTCATTTAATTGTGCTAAGTCACGTTCTTCTATAGTCCATTCTGCAAAAGGTATTTCTACTCTAACTCCATCAACTAATCTAGTTGGTTTTGTATAACATTCTTGGATTAGCATCCACATGCGATAATCAAGTGACTGTAAGAAAGTAGACATGCGTGTTTTCCAAAAATCAAAAGGAATATTGTCAAACAGTGGAGGTCTAGTGATAGAGTAACCTTCAGGTGTGTTTCGGTTTAAAAAAGTAGCTATCTACATTAATCAAAAAGTAGTTCAAACTTATGATTTTAAAATGAAGCTCTGATACCACTTGTTGAGTCTTGTAATTAGGTTGTTAAACCTAAGTGAATGTCCCAAGGCTACCAAGAGGGGGGTGAATTGGTATTTTAAAAATTTAAGTCCCCTTTTGAAAATTAAGTTGAACCGAAATAAAAATTTCTTTTAAGTTTTTCTAGAAAAATATTTTTCAACCACAGATTTTTAAAACTAAAATTTAAAGTGCGGAAACGTAAAAATAGTAAAGTAAATGACACCAGATTTATAGTGGTTCGGTCTAAAACCAGACCTACATCCACTCCCCAGAGGCACCTGTTGACCTCATTATTTGAGGTCAATTTCCCCAGAATCAACTCTAGCACCTAGGTCTTCGTAGCCTAGTGTAGGCGTCGCCCATAGGATTTCCCTTAGGTGGACACCCACTGACGTAGCATCGACTCGAACATATCACTCAATTCGAATCGAAATCCATTCAATCCAATTTTTATTCAACTCCAAATGAACTCAAATCAAGCTCGATTTATGATTCGTCGATGTCGATCGACTCAATCTAATTCGGTTTCGATCAAATTGATATATCATTAGACTTAAAACAACTCACCAATCAAATCAAATTAACTCAAATTGAATTCGATTTCAATGGCTCCGATTAACCCGTTTTGACTCGTCACAAGTATATATATAATAATAATTGATAAGTCGTCAAAAATTATCTTAATCGGGCACGAATCTCGATGATGCAAAATCAAGTTTGGAAACTTCAAAAATTAATTCGGAGACCATCCAAACTCCGATTTCAGCAAACTTATAGTCGAACTGAGCGTCTCAGGAATACAAACCCAACGACACCAAGATCAACCCAATCCGAGCCCAAATGAGTCCAAATCAAGGGCTCAAATTGCTGTTAGAAGGTTCAAACCGCAATTTGAGTGACCAAACGGTCTCCGATTTTGACGAGCTTATACTCGAATCGAACGGCTCGACGAGACGAATCCAATGAGCCCAAGATCACCAAATTCCGAAATCATTAAGGCCTTCAAATGTCAACCGATCGGTCCAGCCCATTGGTTCTTCTCTCTACAGTTCCAAAATTCCTAAACCACCACATCCTCCCTGCAGTTTGCGAACTGCCTCCCCCTCTCTTAACTCCCGAACACCCTCTCTCACTCCTTGCTCTCAGCATTTCAGCAAAACTGCTCCCTCTCGGATGGTCTAGTTCAAAAAAAAAAAAAAAAACTGCTCACGATCAGCCTTTTTTTTTTTTTTGAAGTTCACACAAGCCCATTCGACCAACTCCCTCGTCATTCTCTGCAATTCGCGAAAACCACCCAGCCCCATCTCTGAAGTTCCGAACTGCTCTCTCTCTCACAGCAGTTTTCGGAATCTCCAGGTTCTCCCTTTTAGCAGTTTGCATACCTCCAGCGTGAAGGACTCCAGCAACCCGACTCCCTCTCTGCAGTGGAACTGAAATCCACTTCTCCAGCCAGTCTTTCTTTCTAAGCCACTCGATCACTCTCTCTCAACAATTAGCGAGCTGTCCTCCCAATTCTCTCCATAAATCGTGAGCATACTTCTATGCAAATTCCAGGTTAGCGATAGACATCCCGGAAGCTACTTTGATTCACAATATCTCACACGTTGCATTTTATATCATTTTAATAATCACATATGGATAATATACTTATTTGCTAGTATAATTTAGATAAATTACATTTCGATAAATTATATATATATATCTGCATTCATTACATTAAATATATAAGATATTTCAAATCAGATTTTGAGTACAAAATAAAATCTTATTTATTCAGATTTATTTAGAAAATATAGATCTTCTTCATCATTACATTTTTTTTATATATATTTTTATTTAAAAAAATCTGGTTATTTAGATGATTGATTTAGTAAATGCAAACTTAACCTTAACATAGAATTCACAAACATTTATATTGTTGATATTAAATTCACTTCTGTATTTGTGTTAAATCATATATTCAATTAATCGTGATTAACATTTATTTGTTAAAATTTGATATAAACTAAACTAACATATTACATTGGCGACTACTCATATATGATTGTTAACATATTTCCTTCAATTTCTTTCTTTCCCTTCTTACTTTTGGCAAAATTTTGAATTGAAAAGTATATGTATGTGGGTATTTGATGGAGCATGGTGGACAAGTATTCACATATATAAACTATGCTTCGTTTTAATTCATATATATATAATTTTTTTATGATTTAGAGAGGTGAAAAATGTATGCTTTGATAGGTGATTTGTGAATATAAGTGTAAAGAATTAAATATGTTGGAAAGTAAAGTGTTTGGTTTTGGAAGGAAAAGTAGAACTTGTGTGAGTTTTAAAAAAAACAAAAAAAAAAAGTGTAATTTTTGCATGAGAAAAGTAAAGTGTGTGTGTAGAAAAGTATTTTTGTAGTGGAGAATGTGTGTATGTATATTGAAAGATATTGTATAAGAATGATTTGAAAGGTATTATATGAGAATAGTGAAAGGTTGAATAGGGGATTTTGAAAGGCAAAGAATTTGATAAGTGTATTTTTGAAAAGGTGAATTGTACGGTTCTTTGGAAAAGTGACACATATATGTTTTGAAAGGTGAATTATGTATAACTTGAAAAGTGAAATGTATATACGATTTGAAAAGTAAGAGTAAAATATTTGATTTGTGGAAAGTGTGCATTATAAAGTGTATAGATTTTTGAAAGATTAAGATTTGAAGAGGTTGAAAAGTGAAAACTTGTGGGTATTTTGAAAAGTGGAGCTCAAGTGTATTTCCAAAAGTAAAAGAGTCCAAGAAGCAAACAACAGTGCCGGTGATCAAGCCCGAAGAAAGGTACGTCTTTATTTTTAGTAAAATTTCAATTATTTCTTTATTATTTTCTTAAAAAGTGCTTTCTAATCCCTGCTTTTCCTTGTTTTCTTCTCTATATTTGCATGAACTACGAAGAATTATACCGGTCGAGGGAACAAATGTACAAGGAGCTAATGACGTCAGTCGCCTCTATCCAGCCGGGTAGAGGTGCTACGGGCGGAACCACCGGGTCGTAGCCCCCGGTGACTGTGAGTATTTCTAAACTTAGAAAACCTTTAGGGACCCCTTGATGTGGTGTGCGCAAACCATTCCTTTTGAGGTCCTTGTAGTAACTTCAATTTAATTAGGATTGCTTTTTTCTCTTAGATCCCTAAACCCCTTTACATGTACGAAATATCCTAAGGGTTAGTAATAACAAATTTTTATCCCATACAACAGTAGTGACACTTAAGGACAAAAATTAAGGACCTGGTCTTAGATAACTTAGACTTAGGATGCATGTACACTTTAGGGTAGAAACATTAACATAGAAAACTTAGTGACATTCATCATTATTATTATTATTATTTTATTTTATTTTTACTTATTTATTTAACAAATTAAATTTAATTAATTAAAAATTTTCTTTTAAATAATAATTGATTTAGGATATATCAAAACCACACTTTCTAATACACACATTTAGATTTGTTTGCTAGGACAAGCAACTCTAGTCTTAGGTTAGGCCGGTGTTTATTTCTTTATTGCACTGTGACGGGCTTTCTCGGCTTTCATTGCATGTTGGATGTAAAATTGTTGGTGTGTTTGTTTACTTACTTTTACTGCACTCTGTGATATGATTTGATTGACGATTAGATTACCCATAGGTTAGGAGCGATCTGATTGTTAACAAAATTTTCTGCAGGTGGCCACACTCGTGCACGGCAGAAAAAGGGGGCTAATTAATAAAAAAAAATTTATATAAATGCTACAGGTGCTTCAGCTGCTTAGCCCCCAAATAAAAAAAAAAAAGAGTGTGGCCAAGTGTGGCTAATTAATTTAATTTAAATGCATATATATAACTGCTTGGGATGATTTTTGTTGAGGATAACCCTGCAGGTGGTCTAGATTTTCTTTCTTTTTCTGTGAAATGTAATGTAAATGTAAATGTATTTGAAAATTATCATAAATGTGAAAGTGATTTTGAAAGTGGGATATTACATCCAATTTGGAATCCAAACAAAGGAGAATATACCTTAAAGGATTATTCTCTTTTATTTGGAAAGCCAAATTAGGATGATTTAATATCCAAATAGAAAAGAAAATACCCCTTTTAGGGATGAGTTTCTTTTCATTTGGATATCCAGAACCCGATGGACCCGAGAAGTTCGTAGAAGAAGAAAAGACAGAACGAGAAGATTGAAGAAAGAAGATGAAGAAATGAAGATTCAAGGAACAGTATATCTCATTTCAAAAATCACTTGCGTCAATCTTAGGATTAGAATCCGGGTTTGTTGTCAGTGGTGCCCGGCCACTTTACTTTTCTATAAATTCTAGGTGTAATATGGACATTGGACATTGGACATTATATTTGGATTATTAAAATTGATTGTTTACATTATTTGTGCAGTAGCTTTTTTTAGGGCCCATGCATGACGTGTTTTGTTTTAGTCTGGATACGAATCGGAGTGCTTTTTTTCGTAAGGGTATGCTTAAAATTCTTTTACTTGTAATTAAAAATAAAAAATTTTAGGCTCACATAGTAACTCTAACGTTCTAAGAAGTAAGCTCGGGACTGCCGAGAGTCAGCATAAGCATATTATTACTTTCTCTTCTTTGTTAGGCACCTCCCCGCCTGCGGGTTCTGGCAGACCACTTGACCTATGAGGGTGCAGTTCTGTCAAGGGGAAGTTGTGCAATCTCTAGTGAAAAACCTATTTTCTAAGCCTAATTTTTAAACTGCTTCATTATCATTTTTTGCATTCGAGTCAATTAGCATGCATTGCATTAGATACAAATTAAAAAGAGTCTAAAATATTAAATTGCATTTTTAGACATTTATCACCCTACATAAGTTGAGGGGCCAATTAGGATCTGTCTTAGATGTCGGCCCCCAATTCCTTAAAACTTAAACAACGTCCCTACCCATCTTTCATAAGAGACTGGATACATGATTTTAAAGCGCCTAGGTGATTAGCTGGCTCCCCAATCCAGGCCGGGATAAGTCCAGATTTGCACTTCATTAGTTAGGTTCGGGTCACTATTTTATAGTACCCAAATTAGATTTAGGTTCTGAGGCGGATTCTTTTTAGATCTTAAGTCCTCACCCTCCGGGAATATAAAATCCCAAATTTCTAATAAAATGTCAACTTAAATATAAAATTTTCTCTTAAAATGTAAAGCCCAACATAGGGTAGGCTGAGGTTGTCTCTGAGCTTCTCAGAATCCGACACCTCCTACTTTTCTTCCTTTGACCCGCTAATAAATGTTCAACATTGAGCTTTCTCCTTGAAAAATTCTTACTTTTGTTCCTTGTCTTCTACTTTGTAGTCAAAAGGGTATGAAATCACTGCTTTAATCGAGAGTTTTCTTAGGAGCTTCTCTCCTAGGATGTAATTAACTATAGAAGCTTGCTCCTATAGGGATTTGAGAACCCCAGACTAAAATAAATCTTGTTTTATTCGTATAAAATAAGGGAAGAATCTTTGGGAACGTAAATATTTTTAAAACCTTATTTCTAATTTTGAATGGACTTGTAGAATGTTATTATTATCTTTTTAGATAATATAATATTATACTTGTTATATTCAACTTTAGAAATAATGAATTTTATAAAACTCATTCTCGCTTTTGGATATCTTGAAGAATGTTATGTTCATCTTTTAAGATGATATAATATTTTTCTTGCCATATCTAAATAAAAGAATGAATATTTTTTTTTTTTTAAAAAAATGTGTTTCTATTTTTAAACATATTCTATAGAATTTCATGTTCATCTTTTGAGATGATATATTATTCTTTGAACTATGTTTGATTATAGAAATATCAATTTTCAAAACCCTATTTTGATATTGAATCCATTGTAGAATATTGTGTCGGCCTCTCGAGACTGTACTTTATTCTTAATGAAGTATTCGATTACAAAATAGGAGAAATCAAAATCTGCGTGGTGACACAATTTTTCCCACCAGCACCCTTTGAGTATTGCACTAATACCAATAGTGACTCTCCTTTTGCACCCACAGCAAGGCAGAGAAGCCTTACAACACACTCTTTTCACCACTCCCCGGTGCGGCAGAGAACCATCGTCCTTTTACACAATCCCCAGTGTTGGCAGGGAACCGTCCGTCCTTTCACACTATCCCTAGAGTTGGTAGAGAACCGTCGTCCTTTCACACTCTCATAGTGTGGGCAGAGAACCCTACGGCTGTTTATACTCTCCAAGTGTAGGCAGAGAACCCTTCGACTGTTCACGCTTTGGCTGTTCACACTCTCCATGTGTAGGCAGAGAACCCTTCGGCTGTTCACACTCTCCAAGTGTCGGTAGAGAACCGGATCTCCTTGACAGATCTTCTCACAAGAATCTAGAAGGAAGAAGGGAAAGAGTGAAGTAATCCCAATTCACAAGTAGAGATTCTTACCTTTGAAATCCAAGTGAAGCCTTCTCGCTCCAGTGGTAGGAATCCTCCCTTGAATATTCTCTTTCACTCTCTCCTTGGCTATTCTCTCAAGAGGCACGAAGATCAAATGACAAAAAGATTGGGTGGCAGTCTAATTTGGACTATTTATACAAAAGACAAGAAAAACTGCCAAAAAATTGCAAGTTTTCAATTCTATACGCAGTGGATCGTCCTGGACGATTTTACTTAAATGATCTGAAACGACCCTATTTGAATATGTGTACGAAATGCCTTCGTACAGCTGATCGTCCTGTACTAACTAGGTTCGTCCAGTACGAACGGTTATTACAAGGTCGGTTCTAGAAACTGCTGAAAACTGTTCTAAGTCGGTTAATCATTTGGACGAGAATATGTTCGTCTGGATGAAATTTTTACATAGAACCGATCATCCTGGACGATTCTTGACTTCATCTGGACGAAAATTTTTCAGAGGACCAATCGCCACGGACGATAATTTACTTTCATCTGGACAAAAATTTTCTAGAGTTCAGATCGTCCTGGATGATTTTTGATTTCGTCGGGACGAAATTTTTCCAGAGGACCAGTCGCCACGGACGATAATTTAAATTCATCTGGACAAAAATTTTACAGTGAACCAATCGTCCTGGATGATAATTAATTTCGTCCTGGATGAATAGGACTTAGAAAAATTTTTCGAGCAAGTTCCTATTCGTTCCTTATGCTCTATAGGAGATAACTGTCTAATCGTCTAGTACGAACTGAAATCGTCCCGTACGATCAGTATAAATTTTATAGGATCTCCTTATGTGTGTGTGTGTGTGTTTTTATTCACTCAAATTACAATCACTCCCTTTCAATTTGATTTTAAAGAAAAGTGCAAGCTTCAAATTTTACAAAGTATCTCATGCTGAATTTAATTTGAAGTCTTCGTAGTCTGGAGTTTGTTTTTCCTGAAATGTTAGTACACATAAGAGCAAATACAATTCTTCTAAAAGATGTTAGGAGATAACTACACATTTGAACAATAATCTTTGGAATCATCAAAACTACATAAGTTGCAAAAATGTAAAGCATGCAAATAGCAACTATTTTAACAGAGACAAACCTTGAATCCGATGGTACTAAGGTGCGAGTTCGCCCGAGCAACCGTGTGGAATCCCCTCCACACTCCCTTGAGTTTCCCCCCTTATAGGATCTTCTCCCTCTCAAACTCCACCCTTTTCTCTCTCCCTTTTAAGTTCTCTATTCAAGTTTCCCCCACAAGAATGATGCTATAATGGCTGCCAAAGACACTTACAAAAGTTTCCATGCCATAGCTTAAATAGAAGCTCTTAAAACGAGCTCATTAATGCAAGTTGCCGACATTATCGTCCAGGATGATAGGCATATTGTCCTGGCTGATTAGTTCAAATATGAAGAAAATCATCCTGAATATCGACCTGAAATGAAGCTGGATGATGTCTAATCGGCCTGGATGTTTTGGAGATCGTCCAGGATGATTTGACCATGTAATTGCTTTCCTTAAATTCCAGAGAAATTTTGGAAAAATTAACCTGGATCATCCTGGACGATATTTTATAGTCCTGGTCGATCCTCTGGATGATGTCCAAAAATAAGTTATTTTTAAATAGATCTGGCGGCAGATTCTTGCTGAATTGAGCCTATCGTCCTGGCCTATACAAAATTGTCCAGGATGATGTGTTTTCCATAATGACGGCTGCTTTAATGAGGATTGCCCTAATTAGGGTTTCTACTTTTGTCAGATCGTCCAGGACGATATAAATATCATCCCGGACGATGTTACCAAAAATAGAAATCTTTTAGGGTACAACAGAAAAATTTTCAAGTTACAAAACATCATATGCCACACCAAATACAACAGTCTCAAGAAAGAAAAAAGATTACAAACTGACAAACACCTAGTCTACCCAATCTTGAGCTAGTTCCAAATTATAGTCTGATCATGTGGACCTGAAACGTTAGCACATAAGGTAATCGTAGAGAAATAAGAAATGTTTGCTATCATCAAAATCATAAACCTAAGATCCGTAACAATCTCCCCCTTTTTTATGATGGCAAACAATTTCAATTTGAATTTTCAAAAAAGAATATTTTCTCCTAATCTCCCCCTTACTAGAATAACACACTTTAAAAAAATAGGGGAGATAAAAGTATTTTTGTTGTTTTAAATTTTTTGAAAAGAATGATACAAATTCAACAGAATATTCTCCCCCTTTGACATTATCAAAAACAAAATGAACAAAAGACAAAAATATTTCCTGATCTAGTGAAAAAGCAAATATTCTTAAAATGAGAAAGTTACCTCTTGGTTTTAATCAAAAAGTTAGTAGAATTGGATTGACAACGCATAGCCCAGAAAAGGTTAGAAACTCAGAGATTGATAATCCAAACTCAAGTTCTTTAAAAAGGCAAAAAAAAACTTTTTGATTCAAGATCTAAATCAAGGAATAAATTAGAGAAAGAAACAATAATTTTTCAAAAACTCCTTCCATAAAATATATCTAATAGAAGATTAATGCACAAATTTTTGAATCAAGAATCAAGATTTTCAAACTCAAGTATCGAAAGTATCAAGGGTTTTCTTAAGTTTTTTTTTTTTAAGAAGTACAAGAATGGTAAGCATTAACTTTGTCGGCTCATTTTATGCCTCTTGACAATTGGTTGGCGCACTGCACATCTTTTGATACACTTTGTGTATTTTATATTTTCAATTTGGCATCTTTGCGCATCTTTTGTTTTTGGCATCATTGTCCAATATTTTGAATATGCTTCCTTTCTTAAATCTTAAAAATAAAGGAAAACCCATCTTAGTGACAAAGCGAATTGCTTGATTAAGAAAATTATGAGTTAGATTCAATAAGTTGCAAAAGATTCCTATGCGATAAATAAAACATAAGGAGATAAAAAATTTTATTTCAAAAACCAATTTAAAAGATGAAAAAGATTTTAAATCAAAAGTATGATAACCTCTTTTAGAAAACAGAGATTGAGAGTTAAAAGTAAATGAGTTTACTTCCTTTGACTGTTTTAGAGAAGTCAAACACAACTTACCAAAGATTTCAAAAAAAAAATCAAGAAGTATATTTTTCATTTTTAGAAAAGTGAATGTGTGTGTTGATGAGAGAAAAAATTTAACGAAAACAAAAACACAAAAAAATAAAAGAAAAAAAATGAAAAACAAAAAAGAAAGACACAAATAAGGCATTTAACCATTATCTCTTTCCTGGTCTGATGCTTCAGAGACAAGATCTACCCATGAGAATTTTTGTTTTTTATTATTTCCCCAATTTAAATTTAGCTTCGCCTTACCCTTTTCTTTTGCAGGAAGAATTCTTAAATTAGGGCACTCACTTTTCAAATGTTCAGGTTACCTGCATCAAAAACAAATACCGTCAGAGGAAATATTAGCATCCTTACCATTTTTACCTTTTTTCCACTTTTGCTTATGCTTTGGTGAACTTTGTGACTTACTTGACAGGTCATTGCTATCATCACCAACTAAGCTTCCTCTTTCCATATCTTCAGCTTTTAGAACGATCGTTTCACCTGCATCCTAAAGTCTTTAACCCAAACCTTGCTCGTAGGCAATGAGTGAGCCAATCAAATTATCAATAGAATATACATTTAAATCTTTAGATTCATAAATAGCAATAACATTAGGATCAAATTTATCCAGTAGACATCAAAGAATTTTGTTAACCTTTTCAAAAATTAAAAAATCTTTTCCTAAAGCATGTAATGAGTTTACAATTTGAATGAATATGGTATACATATCTAAGATTATTTCAAAAGATTTCATGGAAAATAATTCAAAATCATGCATTAACAAATTCAACTTGGATTGCTTGATTTTACTAGTGCCTTCGTATATGGTGTGCAATTTACCCAAACTTCCTTACCAGTAGTGCACGTGGATACTAACATAAAATCATTAGAATTTAAAGCATAGAAAAAGCAATTTAAAGACTTTGCATTCAATTGAGCATTGAGTTGTTCTTCCCTGTTCCATTGACTAAAAGGAATATCAATTTTAACTCCATTAATAATTTGTGACAGTGATGAATAACCAGTTAAAGTCATATTCCACATGCAAAAATCAATCGATTGCAAGAAAATAGACATGCGAGTTTTCCAAAAATCAAATGACATATTTTCAAATAAAAGAGGTCTGGTGATTGAATAACCTTCCGCAATAGTACGATTAGTCATGGATCAAAAATTCAAAAGCTTTTAAAAACTTATTTTATGAAAGCTAGCTCTGATACCACTTGAAAGTTCGTTAGGGATGTTAGGCCCTATAGAACTGACCCAAAGCAAATTAAAATAGAGAGGTGAATTGGAAAACTGTAAAACCAAAGATAAAACTCCAACCAAAATCATCACAAATAAAGTACGAAAGAAAAATAAATGCAAAAGCGATAATAAGAAAAGAACACACCAGATTTATAGTGGTTCGGTCAAACCTTGATCTTCGTCCACTCCTTGGAGGCACCCTCCAAGTATTGCACTAATTAAGTGTCTCTCCTTTATCTCCCACAGCTAGGTGGAGAATCCCTAACAAAATCAATTTCACCTTCCCCGGTGCGGCGGAGTCGCCGGGTCCTTTGACACCAAAGAGATCTTCTTCTTTGGTGAACTTACCTCGAGACAAGCCTTGAATCTGATGGTACTAAGGTGCGAGTTCTCCGGAGCAACCGTGTGGAATCCCCTCCACACTCCCTTGAGTTCCCCCCCCTCATAGGATCTTCTCCCTCTCAAACTCCACCCTTTCCTCTCTCCCTTTCAAGCTCTCTCTTCAAGTTTCCCGCATAAGAACGAAGCTACAATGGCTGCCAAAGACACTTACCAAAGTTTCCATGACATAGCTTAAATAGAAGCTCTCAAAACGAGCTCATTAATGTAAGTTGCCGACATTATCATCCAGGATGATAGGCATATCATCCTGGACGATTAATTCAAATATGAGGAAAATCGTCCTGAATATGGCCCTGAAATGAAGCTGGTTGATGTCTAATCGGCCTGGACGATCTGGAGATCATCCATGATGATTTGACCATGTAATTGCTTTCCTTAAATGCTAGAGAAATTTTGGAAAAATTAACCTGGATCATCCTGGATGACATTTTATAGTCCTAGACGATCCTCTGGATGATGTCCAAAAATAGGTTATTTCTAAATTGATCTGGCGGTAGATTCTTGCTGAATTGAGCCTATCGTCCTGGTCGATACAAAATCATCCAGGATGATGTATTTTGCATAATGACAGCTGCTTTAATGAGGATGCCCTAATTAGGGTTTCTACTTTTGTCAGATCATCCCGGACGATATAAATATCATCCCGGATGATGTTACCAAAAATAGAAATCTTTTAGGGTACAATAAAAAATCTTCCAAGTTACAAAACATCAGATGCCACACCAAATACAATAGTCTCAAGAAAGGAAAAAGATTACAAACTGACACATACCTAGTCTACCCAATCTTGAGCTGGTTCCAAATTACAGTCTGATCGTGTGGACCTAAAACGTTAGCACATAAGGCAATCGTAGAGAAATAAGGAATGTTTGCTATCATCAAAATCATAAACCATAGATCCACAACACTGAAATGGTTAATAAGATTCTTCGTTTCTTATCTACTGCATATGATGCTAAAATTTCTGCAATTACAGAGTCTAAGGATTTAAACATTTATTCTATTGGCAATCTTCTTGGTTCTCCTATTGCTTACGAACAAGGAGTTAGCCAAAGAAAGATTGATGTAGGTGAACCACGAAGGGAGAAGAACATAGCACGAAATGTGGAAGAGTCTGAGAGTGAACACTCACAACCTGAGGATGAAGAAGATATCACATTGATGACTAGACAATTCAGAAGCTTTTGAAAGACGAAGAAGAAGAAACACCAACAATGGAATAGAGGTAAATTTAATAGACATATCAAGGTTTCAAATGATGTTATTTTCTATGAGTGTAGGAAACCTAGATATATAAAGATGGATTGCCCTAAACTCAAAGCCAATCCTAGCAAGGAGAAGGTAGAGGAAAAACCTACTATAAAGAAGGACAGAAAGAAGTTTCAAAAAGCTTTCTGGGTGAGCTCAGCTTCAGATTCATCAGAGACTGAAAAAGAAGAGGAAGTCACTAATTTGTGCTTAATGGCTGACAGTCTTGATCAGTTAAATCGAGAAGAGGTATGTGGCTTAACTTATGATGAATTTGTTGCAAATCTATTTTTCATGACTTATGTTTTGATGATTGACAAACACTATTGATTCTCTTGGACTGTCTGTTACTTCCAACTTTTTAGGAATCGAAGATCGGACAAACAAACGAAGCCAGTTCAAGATTGCGTAGGTTAGGGTTGAGTCAGTCTGTAATTTGCTTTTTTCTTCTTGAGTCTATTTGTAATATTCAAAGAGACTGATGCTAAGTAACCCTACACACACACTTGAGAGACTTAGAATTTTTGTTTTTACTCATATCGGTCAGGACGATATTTACATCGTCCTGGACGATCAGGCTTAAAACAGAAAATCTAAACAAGGATTCTTAATTAAGGCAGCCATCGTTAACATATCATCCTGAATGATACGTGTATCGGCCAGGATGATAAGCTCAACACAAAAATAAATTGCTGCCATAAACAATTAAGGTATTATGTATTTTTTGGTAATCGGCCAGGACGATCTTGGATCGGCCTGGACGATATTGTACAATTATACCTTAATTGATCAGACAAATCAATGAAGTAATTAAGGATGATTGATATGATCCTATCGGCCTGGATGATCTCAGGATCGGCCGGGCCGATCTATTCAAAAACCTTAGTTACTCCTGGATGATAAATATCGGCCAGCTTGAATTCAGGGCGATGCTCTGGACGATTTTCCTCATATTTGTACTGATCGGCCAGGACGATCGTGAGATCGTCATGGACGATCAAGCAAATTTTAAATCATCCAGCTTGCATTTAGGATGATGCTCTGGCCGATCTTCTGAGATTTGTACTGATCGGCCAAGATGATGTCCATATCGTCCTGGACGATATTGTCGGCAACTTGCAATTAATGAGCTCCTTTGAAGCTCTTCTATTTAAGGGCCCTTGTTCAATATTTTGAACAATATTTTGCTACTGCCTTGACCTGAGAAGACCTTGAGGAGAGAAAGAGAGAGAGGGAGAGAGATAGGATCTTGTGAGGGGGAGCTTGTGAGGGGATTCACAAGGGTTGCTTCAAGGATCGCTCTGCTTCTTCTTTGTCTAGAGTTTCTCATCCGTGGAAGGGTCGGTAGTGGTAAGGATTCAGCATCTGATTGTGGTTCTCTGCCAGCTTCAGGAGGAAGCAAAAGGAGATAGATTCTCTGTCTTGTCGCGGTGGCAAAAAGAGGTTCTTTGTAAAGTCATCTCCGCCTAGCTGTGGGGGCTAAAGGAGAGTCACGATTGTAGTGCAATACTCGGAGGGCGCCTCCGGGGAGTGGATGTAGGTCGAGTTGACCGAACCACTATAAATCTCTGTTCTTGTTTCTTGCTTCTGCACTTTTATTTCTGTAATTTTTTTGTGATTTTTGTTTATGAGATTTTACTTCTTTGTGAAAAGAAAATTTTTAAAATACCAATCCCCCCCCCTCTTGGTTAGCTTGGGCCAGTTCTATAGGGCTTAACATCCCTAACAAACTTTTAGAATTATTTGAAGTTTCTGAACACGTGCATGATGCATATAGAAAAATGAAAAAAATGCATGTTAGTCTAAGTTTAGAATTTGAAGAACTTAAAAAGGAACATGAAATTCTTAGGAAAGATCATGCTTTGATTGATAACAACCACATGAAATTACTTGATGAGTTTGATGACTTGAATAAAAATCTTGAGAATTTAAAATCATCCTATACAGAACTCGAGAAAGATTATAAGAATTCTAAAGATGAATTTGAGAGCAAACTTTATAGAGCCAATTATATAAATCAAATTTTGGAGGATATGAATTCATTTTATAAATTAACTATAAAAGCTCTCGAGGATAATAGGATACCACCTAAACTTGATGATTTTACTAATCCTATTATGTATCTTAAATTTATGCAATCCCTAAAATGACAGATGAATGTTAGAAGACTTTGGAATCCATTTCCTTAAGTAAAATGTAATAATTATGGATTGTTTGGACATATAACTCACACCTGTACTTTGAAGATAAAAACTAATTTGGTGTAGAGACCTAAGATGCATAAACCTAGACATATCATACATGCACCTAATTATAAATTGCTAAAAAGTGAACCCAAACTTGTTTGGGTTCCCAGGTCTAATGTTTGATAATTTTATAGGGTCGCTCTCACACAAGACCTCGTAAGAACATATGGTAACTGGATAGCGGATGTTCAAAGCACATGACTGGAAATACTGCTCAATTCATAACGCTGGAATCCAGGAGTGGAGGCAAGGTTACACTTGGAGATAACACCACAAGGAAGGTGGTTGGGACAGGTATGATTAGAAATTTTAAAAAAATTTTCATAAACAATATATTATTGGTTGAAGGCTTAAAACATAATTTGTTAAGTATAAAAGTCAGCTATGTGATAAAGGTTATTGTGTAAAATTTTTTCCTACTAGTTGCATATTAAGCCTAAATGGTAAAGATGTTTTGAATGGAAAAAGGGTAAACAATGTTTATATGCTTGATTTAAATTGCATTCAAACTCCTATTGCTTTTTATTTGAAAATTGTATTTGATGACTCATGGCTTTGGCATAGGAGACATTGTCGTTCTAGCATGAAAAACCTTAGGAGAATTACCCAAAGAACTTAGTAAGAGGTATACCAAAACTAGACTTTATTAAGGACCACCTTTGTGATGCATGTCAATGAGGAAAGTAGGTGAAGTCCTCTTTTCAGTCCAATAAGGATCTTAGAACTAATAAATTATTGGAGATTTTGCATATGGATCTTTTTGGACCAGTTGGAACAGTGAGTTTAGGAGGGAAGGTATATGAATTTATGATTGTGGATGATTACTCAAGATTCATATGGGTTAGATTTCTATTTCATAAGAGTGAATCATTTTAGGAATTTAGAATTTTTGACTTGGATTCAAAGAAAATTAGGGTGTGAAATTATTTCTATTCAAAGTGATCATGGAGGAGAATTTGAGAATGAGATATTTGAAGAATTTTATAAGAAAAAAAGAAATTGATCACAACTTTTCTGCACCTAGAACTCCTCAGTAAAATGGGGTAGTTGAAAGGAAAAACAGAACTTTAATAGAAGCCGCCCAAGTAATGTTGGTAGAATATTCACTTTCTAAATATTTTTGGGCTGAGGCGGTTAGCAAAACATGTTATGTTCTGAATAGAGTAAATGTAAGATCTAAATTGAATAAAACACCCTATGAGTTACTAAAAGGAAGAACACCTAATTTATCTCATATGCATGTTTTTTGTTTCAAGGTGTTCATTCATAACAATGAAAAATTTGCCTTAGGAAAATTTGATCCAAAATCAAATGAAGGAATTTTTGTTGGATACTCAAGTGTTGGAAAATCTTATAGAGTATTCAATAGAAGAACTTTGATAATTGAGGAGACCACACATGTTGTATTTGATGAATCTGGAAATATGGAAGAGCCAAATATTGTAGAAGATGAAATTGAGATTAACTCCCAAAAGATTGATAAATTGAACTTGGAAGAAAATGTGGAAGAAAATTTGGAGATAGAAAACTCTTTGCCTAGAGATTTGAGATTTTCTAAAAACCACCCAAGGGAATTGATCATAGGTGAACCAAGTGAGGGTGTAAGGACTAGGTGTGGATTAAATAAGGAAGTCAATTATTCAGCCTTTATTTTAACTATAGAACCCACTAATATTGATCAAGCACTTTCTAATAAATTTTGGATTTTGGCCATGCAAGAAGAGTTGAATCAATTTGTAAGAAATAAAGTTTGGGAATTAACTACAAGGCCAAAAGATCAAAGTGTAGTTGGAACTAAGTGGTATTCAAAAACAAAATGAATGACTAAGGAGTAGTCATTAGAAATAAGGCTAGATTAGTTGCTAATGGGTATAATCAGATTGAAGGGATTGATTTTGAGGAGACTTTTGCCCCTTTAGCTAGACTTGAAGCAATTAAGTTTTTACTGGCCTTTACCTGTTTTAGATGATTTAAATTGTATCAAATGGATGTAAAAAGTGCCTTTTTAAATGGGGTAATTCAAGTGGATGTGTTTGTAGAACAACCTTTAGGCTTTAAAATTTCTAAATACACAAATCATGTTTTCAAGTTGAAAAAGGCATTATATGGATTAAAACAGGCACCTAGGGCTTGGTATGAGAGGTTGAGCACCTTCCTACTTGAAAGATCATTTGAAAAAGGAAGTGTGGATACAACTCTCTTTTTGAAGAAATGTGGAAATGATATAGTCATTGTTCAAATTTATGTGGATGATATCATTTTTGGATCTTCAAATAAAAATTTTTGTGATGATTTTTCTAAAATAATGAGTAGTGAATTTGAGATGAGTCTAATGGGAGATTTAAGTTACTTTCTAGGATTTAGTATTAAGAAAATTGAGGAAGGAACATTTTTAAGTCAATCAAAGTATGTTAAGGATATCCTCAAAAAATATGAAATGGACAATGCTAAACCTGTAAGTACACCAATGAGTTCCTCAGTTCAGTTGGATAAGGACCCTAAGGGAAAATCTGTTGATCAAAAGAAATTTAGAAGGATAATTAGATCTTTACTTTACTTGACTGATAGCTGGCCCAATATCATGTTTAGTGTTTGCTTATGTGCTAGATTTCAATCAGATCCAAAAGAATCACATTTGATAGCAGTGAAGAGGATTTTAAGATATCTGTTAGGAACTCAGAACTTAGGAATTTGGTATCCTAAGCTTAGCTCTTCATTTCAAATAATTGATTATTCAGATTCTGACTTTGCAGGATGTAGGGTGGATAGGAGAAGCACTTCTAGAACATATCAATTCATTGGAAATTCTTTAGTCTCTTGGTCCAGTAGAAAACAAAATTCAGTATCTCTATCTACTGCAGAAGCTAAATACATTGTATTAGGAAGTTGTGTGGTACATGTACTTTGTTTGAAACAACAGTTGATTAATTTAGAATTGTCTATAGGCATTATTTAAATTTATTTTGATAACACTAGTGCTATTTGCATTTCTAAAAATCCTATTCAATATTCAAGAATCAAACACATAGACATAAGGCATCATTTCATAAGGGATCATGTATCCAAGGGAGAAATTGAACTCATTCATGTTACAACATAAAATCAACTTGCAGACATTTTTACAAAACCTTTAAACTTTGATATTTTGAGTGCATTAATAACAAGGCTTGGTGTGATTGATTTAAATGCTTAAATAAAAATGTTCTTGCAACATTGATGTTTGTTTATTAATTAAATATTTTTTATGTGTTTATAATTTTGTTTGCGTGATTTTTTTCCTTTTAGATTCTATGCTTCTTTATTATTTTTGGTATCTATTTTGTTTTGTTTTTGAATTATAGTTTTGTTTGAGTACAAAAAAAAAATTAAGTCATCATCGTCCGGGACGAAATAGTTTCGTACGGAACGAGTTGTGTAGTATGCAAGAGAATGTTCAAACGAGATTGTTTAACCTCATTAGTACCTTCATAGGTGATACACAATTTATCCCAAATCTCTTTACCAGTTTTACAAGTGGAGACACGCATGTAATCCTTATATTTTAAAGCACAGAAAAAGCAGTTCAAATATTTTTCATTCAATTGAGCTAAATCTCGTTCATCGAAAGTCCATTCAGTAAAAGCAACTTCAGTTTTAACACCATTAATTTCACGAGAAGGTGGAAAATAACCTTCTTTGATATGGATCCACATGCGATAATCAATAGATTGTAAAAATGTTGACATGCGGGTTTTCCAAAAATCAAAAGGTAGGTTATCGAACAGGGGAGGTCGGGTAATAGAATACCCTTCCGTAGTGTTACGATTCCTAAGGTTACCCATGGATCAAATTCAAAAGATTTTCAAACTTAAATTTTTGAATCATTCTCTAATACCACTTGAAAGTTCGTTAGGGATGTTAAGCCCTATAAACTTAGTCTCAAGCTAACCAAGAGGGGGGGTGAATTGGTATTTTAATTTTTTTTTTCACAAAGAATGAAAATCACACTACAAAAATAAATGCAGAAATAAAAGTGCGGAAGCAAGAAAACAAGAACACAGGAATTTATAGTGGTTCGGTCAACTCGACCTACGTCCACTCTCCGGAGGCACCCTCCGAGTATTGCTCTACAAACGTGACTCTCATTTAGCCCTCACAGCTAGGCGGAGAAGCCTTTACAAAGCACCTCCTTTTGTCATCCCGGCAAGGCAGAGAACCTACCTCCTTTTGCTTCCTCCTGAAGCTGGCAGATAACCACAACCAAAAGCTAACTCCTTACCTCTACCGACTCTTCCACGGATAAGAACTTCTAGACGAAGAAGAAGCAGAGTAATCCTTGAAGCAACCCTTGTGAATCCCCTAACAAGCTCCCCCTCACAAGATCCTCTCTCTCTCCCTCTCTCTCTTTCTCTCCTCAAGGCCTTCTCAGGTTAAGGAAGCAGTCATGGTCTCCCAAAATGTTGAACAAGAGTTCTTAAATAGAAGAGCTTCAAAGGAGCTCATTAATTGTAAGTTGCCGACATTATCGTCCAGGCCGATATGGACATCAGCCTGGCCGATCCGTACAAAACTCAGAAGATCAGTCAGAGTGTCACCCTGGATGCAAAACTGGACGATTGAAAATTGGCTTGATCGTCCAGGCCGATCTCACGATCGTTCCGGCCGATCAGTTCAAATTAGAGGAAAATCGTCCATAGCATCGCCCTGAATTCGAGCTGGCTGATATTTTTCGTCCTGAAGTAACCAAGGTTTTTGAATAGATCATCCTGGCCGATCCTGCGATCGTCCAGGACGATATGATCGTATAAATCATCCTTAATTACTCCCTTAATTTCCTGATCAATTAAGGCATAATTTGTGAATATCGTCCAGGCCGATCAGAGATCATCCTGGCCAATAATTTAAAAATACAGTATACCTTAATTGTCTATGGAGGCAGCTTCTTTCTGTTTTGAGCTTATCGTCCAGGCCGATATGTTAATGTCGGCTTCCTTAATTAAGAATCCTTATTTAGACTTTATGTTTTAAGCATGATCGTCAAGGACGATGTAAATATCATCCTGGCCGATATGAGTATAACAGAAATTCTAATTCTCTCAAGTGTGTGTGTATATGGTTACTTAGCATCAGCCTCTTTGACCATTACAAATAGACTCAAGAAGAGAAAAAAC
Organism: Dendrobium officinale; assembly: GCA_019514585.1. NCBI lineage: Eukaryota > Viridiplantae > Streptophyta > Magnoliopsida > Asparagales > Orchidaceae > Dendrobium > Dendrobium officinale. Next base: position 21,369,249 of record CM033693.1, read on the forward strand.
AAAGTACAGACTGACTCAACCCTAAACCTACGCAATCTTGAACTGGCTTCGTTTATTCGTCCGATCTCTTCGATTCCTGAAAAGTTAGAAGAACCAAGTAGTTCAAGAAAATCAATAGTGTTTGTCAATCATCAAAACATAAGTCATGAAAATAGATTTGCAACAATTGGGTACTCTCAAAATCTAGGGGTTACTCTACAAATATATCCTCTTTTATTAACCCATTTTAAAAGTCACTCTTATTAACCATTTTGAAAATCTTAAATCCCTAATAACATGTAAAGGCTAATAGCACTCTAATGGCTTCTAATCTATCTATAAGGGCAAAGGTCTCATTAAAATCAATCCTTTTTATTTAGTTATACCCCTTAGCCACCAATCTCACTTTATTCTTAACCACCACACTAGAATTATTTATCTTATTCTTAAAGACCCATTTGATTCCAACTACACTTTGTCCCTTTGGTCTTTCTGCAAGCTCTCAAACATCATTCCTAACAAATTGATTTAATTTTTCTTGCATGGCTAAGATCCAAAACTCATCAGACAGGGCTTGATTGATGTTGGTGGGTTCAATCATTGAGATAAAGATAGAGTGGTTCACTTCCTTCCTAAGTCCAAGCCTAGTTCTAACACTTTTAGAAGGGTCTCATAAGATAAGTTCTTTAGGATGACTCAAAGAGTATCTCTAATCTCTAAGCAAGGTGTATTTAGGTTCTACCCTTTCCTCTAAATTTACATTTTCTACTCCTTGGATAATCTCACCTACTCCTTCAGTGTTTTGAGCCTCTACACTTCTCTTCAAATTTTTAACTCCTTAGGAAATCTCTCTAACTACATCTTCTTCCTCAACTCTAGACTTCTTAGAATCAGATTCAAATAAACTCTAGCTCACAAAGAGCCAAATGCCTAGTCGAAAATATTACTAGGATCCATTCTCAAATAATCTCTTGCCAGTAAGGACGTGGTACGTGTCCTCTAACCGGCAGTTTCGCCGCCAAATGGCACTGCAGGTAAACGGTTATGACCCGGGGCCCTCTGAACTGAGTGGTTTTGCCTCCAAATGGCACCACAGATAGCGGTTATGGTCAGAGTCAATACGCTCCTTAATGGCATTAAATCCTTAAGATATGAATCAATAGGATATGATTGATAGGGCACGAAGCCCTCTGTCAGCTAAGGTGGATTCAAATTTATCCCCTTAGACAAACATTCACCCCAGGTCTACAAGGTTCCCTTGGACGAAGCAACCCATGGCTGCCGACAAGGATCCTTCTGTCAGGTTGGGTCGACTACCTCCTCTAACTATGTAGACCAGGGACCACGATGGCTCGGGATGATGGAACCATGGGATCTTGATCGGGTCCATCATCCATTCCACCACCATCCGCTTTAAGTGCTAGATGGTGCAATTTCTATTTTTAAATATCAAATTTCCAAACATTCAAACTTTCCAAATTCTCAAATTCTCCAACTATTTCCAAACCCATTGCTGCTACTATACGTTTGATACTATATATCTATGGATATAATGTATCTGATCGATGACTAGCCTTAATCGAAAGTTCTCTCTCGTGATCGGGAGGGGTAATTAACTATAGGGGCTTGCGTCTATAGGAAACCAAAACTCAGATCATAAAGTCCTCACAAAATCAGGGCGAAATCTCTGGGTAGTGTCTTATCTACAAACCCATCTGCCTTCCAAAATTTACTCCGGAACTTATTTCGTTAAAACGCCCTCACTCAAAAAAAAAAAAAAGAAATCGCGCAGCGGGGAGGCCGGGACCGAATTTTCGGAGCCCACAACATCATATTGCAAGCTTTGGAAACTTAGAATCAAATTCTATTCTCTCTCATCTTATTGGTTGGACCACAAAACCAACAAATAATATCTTCGCTTGTTGCTCTGATAGCCCATATAGAGGTTCCCAAATGACCTCAAAAGAGGCCTAAAAGAGCACTGGCAAATCATAGGATCCAAATTGTAGTCCTCCTTTTCCCATTCACTTAAAATAAATTGAGTTTAAATCTCTTTCTTATCAAATGCTCAAAGAAATACCTTCAATTTTCAACATCTAAGTTGCATTTTCTTTATCATCTCCTATAAGCCAAAAATTGTAAGAGAACATTCAAATCTTTTCTCATTCTCCTCACCCAAATTAGTAGAGTATACATATTCTCTTTGAACACCAAATATTCAAAGGCCGTTCATAAATTTGTAACTTTTAAGTTGCATCTTCCTCTTCAAGTTTTCCCCCTAATTTGCTTAGCCTAATTTAAGCAAATATACATATTTCTTTAAACACCTCAAGGTTCAAATAAATCGATAATGACTTGTTGCCCAAACCTACATGTCATCTCTTTGTATTTTCGCAACACAAATTGGGTAGATCATCAACTCTCTTTGAATATTGAAGTATTCAAAGAGAACCCTCTAATTTGCAACCTCTAAGTTGTATTTTCTCCTCTCTTATCAACAAGCCAAAATTGTAGAAAAATTCCTCTTTATACAACTGAAGAGTTCTAGGAAATTCCTACATTCACTTGACCCACGTCAAGTGAATCAAACATATATCATATCCATCTATTTATTGAACTGAATTAATCAACAAGTAATTTCATCCAAAATCATTTATTATTTGGGCCAACACTAATAAATATTGCCATCTTCCATTTCATTCGTCCAACCTATATTGGATGAACGAATTCCATTCTTTGGAAACCCAAAGGTCCAAAGAATCCCTCATGATATGTAATCAAGATCACATATCATTTTCCTATTTTTTTCTTTACCTATATTTAGCAAATTAAAGTTTCATCATTGAAGCATAATTCAATGATTTTTCATTTCATTTGATTAGTTTAAATTATGCAAATAAATTCCTCTCTTTGAATACAAAAAATTAAAGAGACTCCTTTTGATTTGTAGCCCAAAAGCTACAAATTTTCTATCATTTCTATGGACTCTAAAAGTCTTAGAAAAATCCTCCAACTGTTAGTCTCAAAAAGCTACGAGTTTCATTTCTTTCTTCTTAGCTTTGGAGCTAAGGAGAACTCTCCAACTTTAGCTCAAAAGCTATAGGTTTCTTCTCTTTCTCCTCCAACATCAAAATTGTAAGAGATTTTCCCTATTCATAGCTCCAAAGCTAAGGAGAACTTTCCTACCCTTAGCACAAAAGCTATTAGTTTCCTCGCTTTCTCCTACAACTTCCAAGTTGTAGAAGATTTTCCCTCACTTTAGCTCCAAAAGCTAAAGAGATATCTCCAATCTTCAGCCTAAAAGTTAAATGTTTGATAACTATTTTCTCTCTCTTTAGCTCCAATAGCTAGGTAGGATCTTCCAACACTTAGCCCAAAAGCTACATATTGGATAACTCCCTCTTATACCAAAACTCTAAGTAACTCTATCATTTAACATAACAAATGATCTCTCCTCATGACAACTAAAACTTAACCTTTAGATGTCCCTTAGCAGTTTTCTATATGTTGAAGTTCATCTTACATTATTAGATAAATTTCACAAAGTCCTAAGTGCAGCCCATAAGCATTTTCACCTTATACTATTAAGTGAACATTCACCTCTTATCTAAATACTAAGATAACTCTAAAAATCTCTAAAATTGGCTAAGCTTTATTTGATACAATGAGCAGTCATTCTACCCCAAAAGGTGAAATAGTTGCATCATTATATCTTAGGACTCATAAGCAAAGCAAACAGTGACTGTTTTATGGGTTCTTCATTACTTTCCTAAATATGAAATATCTAAAAGCCAAATAAAATCTTTAAGTCACAAATAACTTAAAAGAGAAATCACCTTTGGATTAAGATTAAAAGTCTTATTTCCTCAAATAAAAGCACCTTTCATAGTGTGACATGCCACATAAACCAAACATACATAGGTGCATAATCCCATAGGCATGCTAGGACTAGGATTTTTTTTGCCTATACGTTTGATGTTTTGGTGTGATACCCTTTGGATTGTATGCGTTGTGGCCACATTCCCTTAAGTGAATAGCATAGGTATATATATACTTGTTTTTGTTGCAGGTGTCCATATCTGAAAGGAGACGCAATAAATAATAAATAAAATATTTGCTAACAGGTGTTGTTTAAAACCCCCAAGAGATATGACCAATAGGGTAGAAGCAAAGGATTGACATTTTAAGTGTAAGGTAATTATGAATGATTTCTCATGCTTTATATATAAATTGCTCCTAATCCCTATCCTATTTTGCAGGTTTTAGGTCTTTTATATTTTTAACATATGTTTGATAGATTTAGGAGTTATATGTTAAACTTGTGAGATTCAGTCAGAGGAGAGATGTATCAAGATGATGTACTTATTAAAGGTGAAGCCTAAGGTCTACTTAGAAGTTAGAGCTTGAAAACCCCCTCACAAGTAGAGTTTATAATAAATTTATTTGGGTTGTCTAATGGTAGACAACTCAGCTGCCAAATTTGGTTGTAACAATTTAGAGTTCTTTTGATTGATATACACACACACACACACACACACACACACACACACACATATATATATATATATATATATATATATATATATATATATATATATATATATATATATATATATATATATATATATATATATATATATATATATATATATATATATATATATATATATATATCTATATATATATATATGTTGATTGTTTATTGGGTGCACAATAAAAACATGCTTTTTCTTAGGTTTTTTTGCATGTTTTGCTTGGGGTTAGCCTGGATAAATTGATGCGGTAGAATCTTAGGACAAATTATGTTTTATACCCATTAAAATGTTAAACAAAATAAAATTAACCTTAGGCCCCATATTTTTTTAAATACAAGAAAAATTATGTAGCTTCCTTCAATGAGCCAAGTTTTTTAAAATTTAAATTGATCATGCATAGCCAGTGAGTCTCATGTATAAAAGTCTTTACTAAGGATCAGATAACAAAAAAAAAAGCATTTACGAGTCAGCATTCTGTATACCATTCATGGTCAGACATCTTGACCTTAAAGCTAAGTTGTAAACTCTATTTTCTAAACAAAATAACCTCTCTACTCTTTGTATGTATTGAGAATGAATTTCATGGTTTTGAAAGTGATTATGTGTGTTTAACTGATAGCTCTTTCTGGATAGAGCAATAATTTCGAAGGTCAGACTAGCTATGCCTAATGCAAGGTGTAGTTTTAAATCCCCTGCACTCCGTTATACTTAGATTTGAGGTACTACCCCTTAGTAGTCCACATCTTAATTCTAGGATTTGAGGGATTTTTTTATTTCAGCCACTTCATAAGCCTTAACCTTTCAGGTATTTTCTCCAATATGTATTGTTGAACTGTAAGCCTCAACATTCTAAATTAGGTGAGTTTAGCTGGTAGCTCTTTCGGGCATTGTAATAAATCTAGAGGTCGGACTAGCTATGCCTCATGTAAGATGTAGTTTATAAATCTCTTACACTTCGTTAGACTTAGATTTGAGACACTATCTCTTAGTAGTCCTCACCTTAGTTCTAGGATCTGAGACAGTTATTGATTTCAGTCACTTCATAAGCCCTAATCTTCCGTGCATTTCTTCAAACATGTGCTATTGAACTATAAGCTCCAACATTCTAAATTAAAATTATCAACTTAAACAAAAATTGAATTCTAAAATGTAAAGCATATTATAGGATAATTTTGAGTACCTTTGAGTTTCTCCATAGAATCAAGTATTCTTACTCTTCCTCATTTAGGCTCTCATTCCAAGAACTCCAATCAAAGTTGATTCCCTCTTCCTTCAAAATTCCTAATGATAAAAAATCTTTAAATAAGAAATTCATAAATTTCAAAATAAAAAACTTTAGCCAATATTTTGATTATTAAAAAAAAAGAAATCACTAAATTAATCAAAAGTTTTCTCAAATACCAAATTCTTGAGATGTAATTAACCATAGAGCTACCCCCGATCGGGCATCCATAATCCAGAATAAAATAAACTATATTTAATCAAATATTGAATGTGAGAAAATCTCTGTTAAAAATTGAAATTGTAAATTTTGTCTTTAAGTTCATAGGGAAATGATATTTTTGACCTTCTGCACAATATATTATCTTTTATGTTGTGCTCATTCACTAAATTTACAATCTGTTGAGGATGATAAAATTTCTCCAACATTGACTACTGAATATTATCTTATGTTGATACCTTAGTTGCTATCCGGATAACTTTTAGAGGAATTTTGTTGACCATATTAGCCAGTACCACCTCTACCTTCATGACTGTAACTTTCATTTTATTTGAAGTTTTTTTTGTGCCCTAGAGAATGATACTGGTCGGTCATCAACCTAATTATATAATGCTTTACTTATGTATTCATGATGATCATGATGCTCTACTTTATGCATTATGTTTAGTTATCTTTTTTTATTGTATCGTTAACTTGCATTAAATGTTCCATCTCTTATAAATAGCGGAGTACTGGTGTATCCAAGTTGAATTGATGAATTATAACGAATACACATCCTCTGTTATCCCTTTGGAGCTCTTCATATTCTCTCTTCTCCTCCTAAAGGTTGTCAAAGCCAAGCTTCTCTTGTCCTCCCTCTATTCTCCTTTCATCCCTATTTGCTGGCTAGCTCCTCTTCCCCTTGTATTCTTCGTTGGTTTGAGTTTTTCTCCTGAGTCAATTGGTATGGGTTATGGGAGAGGGAACCCTTAATAAGAGCTGCTAATTCATTGTCATTCATTGATTCTGCTTTGTTACACCCTTACTCACCTTTATAGAAGAGGGAATTCTTAATGCAAACTATGGGTATAGAGAACATAAGCTAAATAAAACTAAATAAAGGGTATAAGATGGATCATCATGATCATCATGATATCATCACTTTATATAAGGTAAATAAAGCATCATCTACATCATCTACCTGCATAAAAAGTTTAAGCAAACATCTGTTTTCTTGAAGTTTCACTAAGGTAGTTTCCTGAGTTTTTGCTATGAGAGGCTGTAACCTATGATTTTAGACCTGACATGTGAAACGACATTTTCATTTCTTTATTAGTAGCTAAATGAGCTTGGAACTGTTGATAGTAATGCATTCATATGTGATAAGAGCGTTTGATGTTCCAAATTAGGTTCTTCTGCTTTAAAATTAATGTGTCTTGATTAATAACGGAAAAAAAATTTCTGCAGGAAAATAGCTATCAGTGTTGTTAGGTTCAATTATGTCTATGGAATAAAGAATTCAAGATTTGAAACTTTTTGTTCGTGTGCCTACGCTCTTCATTCCTTCTATACAGCATCACTATTTCAGTTTATTTGACTGTTACCTCGATATAGATATTTGATAGCTAGAATTAATAAAGTGAAAGCTCGATGTATTTTTTATATTATACATTTTATAGTTTGCTTTTGTTTGTTTAAATTTGACTTTTTTGAGTGGTTCGTCATGTATTTGATGCTTGATGATACTTGTGCATGTAGTCTAGCGAAGTTTGCTTGCATAAATATTATTAGTTTATTTTAATTGCTTATAATTATATGCTTCAAACTTAAAATAAGTCGAATAATGTAATATTTAATTGTTGAGTTTTGTTAACGAAAATTGCAAGGATCATGTAGAACTTCAATGTGATTATCTTGAAGGAACCTTTTTGTTCATGATGCATGTGGATTGATTTTTTTTTCCCTAGTATATTAAAGTGATCGACCAATAATCTGGTTTCTTCATTGCTATTTTACAAATCGATTTCTCAAACTTCAATACTGTAATATTTAGTATGTTTTGTGACTATCTTTAAAGGATCTTGTAAACTTCAACGTATCCATCTTGGTTGATGTTTTTTCATTGGTATATTGAAGTGATTGATCTCTAATTTCATTCATTAATTGATCTATCACAAAGTAATCTTTTAGATTAATTAATTATTTATTTATTTTGAAGAGTTATTGTATAATGTTTTTTGTTATTTTGACGTTGGCGCTTGTTTATCAGGATATGTTTGAAGAGAAAAGAAGCATTCTAGAACCAGCTGGTGCTCTTTCTTTAGCTGGGGCAGAAGCTTACTGCCGATATTATGGTTTGAAGGGTGAAGCAGTTGTTGCTATAACAAGTGGGGCTAACATGAATTTTGATAGACTTAGATTAGTAACTGAACTTGCTGATGTTGGACAGAAACGAGAAGCTGTTCTTGCGACTTATCTACGTGAGGAACCTGGAAGTTTTAAACAGTTTTGTGAATTGGTGAGTCACAAGATATTTTTCTTCCTCTCCCTTCAGAAAATCAGAAATTGTTAGTGAAACATTGAAAATTTGGCAGGTTGGTCGAGTAAATATAACAGAATTTAAGTATCGATACAATTCCTGTAAAGAGGAAGCTCTTGTTCTGTACAGGTAAGCTGCTTGTATTTGTAGTTTAGAACAACTTTTTTATATAATCTTGAGTAGAGGAAAACAATCAAACATGCTGTCTTATTTATTTATTTATTTATTTTTTCTACTTGCTCTTTTAAGCTATTCTTCCCTGAGTTGGTTTCTTCTTGTTTACATCATGATGCAGCGTTGGGGTTCACGCTGTCTCTGAACTTGAAGACATGATAAAGCGAATGGTGGATGCAAAACTTAAAACCATAAATCTGATCAATAATGACTTGGCAAAGGACCACCTTCGACACCTTGTATGGTTCTAGTCTCTCATTGTTAGCTGTGTGCCTAATTGCAATGATAGGATAAAGCTGTCTTAAATTTAAAATGCTTTAGATTGACTCATATTTGCAAGATTAAATGGCTTGCTAGTTCCTACCACTGACAGGGGCAGAATGATGCCTGTATGGACTTAAACCTAACTAGGACGAATGGACATGACATTAGGGTTGACAATACAATACAATTTGAATTTGGAGATATAAGACATCTTAGGTATGAGAAGAATGTCCCGATGTGACAAAAATTTAATATATAAATTGCTGCGTTCATGATATAGCACAAATAATGTAGAGATGCATGTTTCTACATTAGGATGCGATAAATAGTGTATCTGCTTCAACAATGCATGTCTATACATATATAAAAATATATGCATGTAGGTACACCAGGCATGGTGAATCATTTAGTGCATATTGTATGGTTCCATGGAGTTATGAGTGTGTTTGTATGTGCCTATGAAGAACATTATAAATGGAATGGATGAATGTATGCATGTATTTGTGTATGGCCGAGATATGTTAGAAATGTGTTGAGAGGAAATAAATTTATATATTATAAATTAAATATGTTAGGTCTATGAATAGGCATACAAGAGGATATAATTAGGAAACAAATAAAAGAGAATAACCCTAATTATGAGGATATTGAAAGGTATATCATCATCTTTCAATGCTAAGACTCTTACCTAATATGCCAATACTCTCCTCAAGCTAGAGCATATGTATGCATTGCTCTAGCTTGGTTGATAAATGAAAAATGGTAGGTGAGTTAGAGCTTTCTTAAATTTATCGATCATTTCTTTAAAATTAGAAAAAGGAGTAACAATTTTGTTGAAAACATATCCTATATGAAATGGAAAACTACTTCAATAATTTTGTTCTTTCTTAAAAAAATAATTCATATAGCCGACTCCACATAGTGGCATAAAGATTGGATGATGATGTTGTTGTTATTGGAAAATAGATTTGTTAGCAAAGTTGATGATAACATGATTGTCATAATATAAAATAATTGGTTGAGTAATGAGAAAATCATGCTTTTCCTAGAAAAGTTTTAACCACATTATTTCGTATGCATAACGAGTCATAGCTGCAGTAGATCCGATCACAATAATATATTTCATGTTAGTCTAAGTTATTAGATTTCAATATCATAAGGTTGACTTTCTATCTTTAACCAATGTAATCAACATCGGAGAATGCTTTGATATTTAGATGCTTAGTTTTGGTACATATCAACCTTTTTCATATATTTTTGATACTTCTAAGGATTCAAAAAAAGCTTCCCAAGACTTCTTTTTAGATTTTTGTTTGCTCCACTCCAATGGAAGATGAATTCCAAGCTTGGTAACATTGTAATAAATTTGCTGATCAACTAACCTTTAACATAGGTGAGGTTCTTCGTTATCAAATATGGTCTGAGTCTTCATAAGGGTATCAACAAATTTACAACCAAAGAATCTTCTTTCTTCAAGAAGATCAGTGGTATGATTCCTTTGAGAAGTGATGCTATCGGAAACTGAATTCCAAGAAAATACTTTGGTCACCCCAGATCTTTGGTGACAAAGCACTTTTATGTGTTATTTTTCACTTCTAGGAAAATGCCTTTACCATAAACAACTAATATATGAAGCTTGAAGAAGTGTGTTTGATAAAGATAGAATGATTTGTAGTGTTTATATGAAGATTAATTTCAACTAGGACTTCACAAAGTTTGTTAAACTTTGCTTTTGAACTCTATTTAAAGCCATACATAGTCTTCTTGAGTAGAAGCATGCGGTTATCCCCTTGAGCCGCATACCGCATATCTAAGAGATTGCTATATAGATATATATATATATATATATATATATATATATATTGTAGGTCAACGTAAACGATGACATCACTACTATTTGTAGCATAATATAATCTTGATCGATGACTATAGCTAAAAAGAATTCTAATGGAGTTAAGTCATGCAATTGAGAGAAAGTGTCAAAATAGTCTATACCCTTCGATGACTATAACTAAAAGAACTCTAATGGAGTTGAGCCATGCAATTGAGGGAAAGTGCCAAAATAATGTTGAACTCCTTTGATAATTAGTTGTGCTTTGTAGCAATGAATTAGCATTGTATACACATCAACAGCCAAGTTCCTTAATCCTAAAAGGGGGAAAACCAAATTCCAAGTATAATGATTGAGAGGAGAATTCATTTCAACTTATGTGTACTCTTTCCATAAAGAATTTTCTAGTGTATATGGTTATGTCTTGGAACTAAATGCAAATGGTAGAGGCGAAACAAAGGTACGAAATAAAGTGAATAGATGAGATCAAATGAAATATAAGAGTGAATAAAGAGTAAAATGTTGACTTTTACCTCTTTGCAGGGAAATAGGTAAAATGTAGATTAGAAGGTTCATCACTTGTTAATTATTAGTTAAATCTGAAATTTTGGCTGGAGTTATTGTCGTGCATCGAGGCTGAGGTCATTGAGAATATGCTTATAGGGGCTATAGGTAGGTAGTGATGCTTCTAAAGAAGAGGAATAGATTGTAAGGATGGTTCAAAGGTGGAAGAGGGAGAAAATGTAGGTGGAGACCTCTGAAACTTAATGTTAACCGAAGTTTATAACAAATAATCTTTTTGAGTGCATGAGTACTTTAGGAAAATATATCGAATAACATAAGCTAAAAGAGTTTGTATTATGAAGTAAACTTATATGTAGAGCACTTACAAGCAAAGATCTGTGTGGTGTAACGTAAATACAATTGACTAGGATAAAGAGTGAAGATGATTGAGATGTGTTCGAGAGAAATGATGTGATTGATTGTTGATCAAAAAAGGAAAAAGAAAGAAAGAAAGAAAAGAAACAAAACAAAAAAAGAGGGGAACAAGCGCTGTTTTAAATTGAACAGAAGCATCTTTCTGGAAACGACATTCCTTCAATAACTCAGTCAATAAAATGACAGAAAATCGGAAAAGATTAACTTACGCTCGTTTGATTCTCCTCATGCTCCTGTTCTGTTTCATTAATCTTCTTCAAATCCCCTTGCCTTACGTTGGAGCCGCTTCTTTACATTGTCTGAACCAACACAGTCATGCGATTTTAGCCAGCACCGCTTGCAATTATCGTGACCTCAACCCCCACCACGTGAGCTGCAACCACTATCTCTGCCTTTCTAGAACACCAGACCTCACTCCTGCACACACTTGTCCGACCGAGCCCAGTTGACCACAAGCCGCTCCCGTCCGCCTCGCATGTGAAACGCTTCACATCGCCTCTGCCTCTTGCACGAACAACAGGTCGCTCTCCCGCTTCCAGTCCACGTCTTCTGTTCCGCATGCAATCCCTCTTCCGTTTGACGTTTAGGATTTGCGTGATAAGACCCAATCCGAACCTTCTGTTCGCCTCTATTGCTCGACCTGTTTCTTATTATAGCCTCGTCTGAACCTTTGGCTATCTCCTCTGCTCAGATCAAAATTCCGCACGATTCCCTTGTTTTGTTCCAAACTGCCAAAGTAAGTAATCCTCTGTAGTCGTATATACAGGCTACTCGCCTGACTAGCAAATAAGTTGTAATTGGCAATCTAAAAGATTGAACTAAGATTTAAGATAATTAATTAATTAATTAATACAACAGATAAGTAGCCTAATGTCAAATACCTCACGTCCACGTCGTCGATCTTGGATCCGACCAGGAAGAAATTCAAATTAAAGATCTCTCGCCATCGATCTTAGATTTGATGGAGAAGATTTTCCATTGAAGCTCTCGTGTCATTGATCTTAGATCCTGTCCGGAAGATTTAAAAATAAAGAGCTCGCGCCGTCGATCTTAGATCCTGTCAGGAAGAAATTAATGGCAAGTGCCGTCCCAACCCCTGCGGTAAAGAGACGTTGGGAGGCTGCTGAAATTGCTCAAGGAGACAATCAAATTTTCTATAAAATGGAGAATTTTTATTTAAAAAATAAATTTAAGAGCGATTAAGTTGGAATTAAATTTCAATTAATTGAGTAATTAATTGATTAATTAAAATTTGAGAATGTTTAATTTGAAATTAAATATCAATTAATTGATTAATTCAATTAAATTATTAAATACAATTTGAGAATGATTAACTTGAAATTAAATATCAATTAATGGATTAATTCAATTAATTGATTATTGAAATTTAAATGCTTAATTAATTGATTAATTGAAGTTTCATACATAAACAAAAATTTAATTGATTGGTTAATTATTTTTAAAGTATATGTAAAACCCCTCCGAAGTTCATTTTTTTTAGTGCAGTTAGTCAGTACGAACTGACTTTAGTACGAGACGAACTGAAAAAAATTGTGAAGAATCTGTATGGTTCGTATGGACGAACCTGTACGAGCCCGGATGAACCGACGGGACGAAATTTTTCCAGCAAGCAAGTCGTCCAGGGACGAATACATTTCGTCTGGACGAGGTTTGTCCAGAGGGAAAATCGTTCCGGGACGAATAGGAATCGTCCGGGACGATCCTGCTTGATAAATATCTGATTTGAGATATTTTTGAGATATTTTGAAGAGAGAGAAAAAGCTGGAAAGAGAAAGAGAAGGAAAAGGAAGGAGAAAGCTTGGTTTCGGAGGCCGCGGAGCTATTTTCGTCCGATGATGCAGTTGGAAGAATTGTTTGTCTCAAGGACTCCGAATCCTATTTCTGATTTCAAAGATTTGGAGTTTTGGTATTTCTCTGCTTAGTTTTGTATTTTCGTTACAAAAAAAACGTGCTTATCTTTGTATTGACGAAACTTTTACCGCATAACTTTTGGTATGTTGTTGAAATGATGTTTTTGCACGATTTGAATATTTTCTGAAAAGTTTTTTCCGGGTATTTTGTAGTCTGATGTGTTTTTAACGAATAGAAAATTATCATGCTGTTGAAAAATAGTGTTTTAGTACAAGTAAAGCTTTGAAATATTGTTTTATTCGATTTCTATTAATTTGAAAATTTTCTGGAACTGTGCATTTTATAACGACTTATGTCTACTATACGATATTTTAAGGAATTTTCTAAATTGGGCCAAATCATGTTTATTGATCGCTATGCATTTATGATATGTATACGAATGTGGATATATGATTGAATCACTATTATATTACTGAAAGACAAGTAAAGACTGGTTGAATCGTTAGTTGGAGATTGATTTGAACTGTACAGGATGGTGGGCCGACGGGCTTTCCTTTAAAAAGGGTTTGGTGTTATCCTCTATTGATCATTGATACAACGATTGGGAGTAATAAGGAGATTATTCTGCCGACGGGCAAGAGTGATGACTCTTATTGAGCCAACGGATATAACGATACATCGATATTCCAAGATTGAAAAACGTCGTAAAAGCCATGTCTTTTACTTGTTGAGTAAAGACTGGTTGAACCGTTGGTTGAAGATTGACCTGTCAGGATGGTAGGCCGACGGACTTTCCTTTAAAAAGGGTTTGGTGTTATCCTCTATTGATCATTGATACAACGATTGGGAGTTATAAGGAGTTTATGCCGACGGGTAAGGGTGACGACTCTATTATTGCCAATGGATTACTAACATACTAACCTTGAAAAACGCCTTAATGGCTAGTGATTGTACTTGTCGAGTAAGACTACTGTACTGGAATGCATGTGTAAAGTGTTATTCTTATGATCTCATTATGGATTTACTGATTTATCGATATTGACTGGTTTATTGATATGGAATTGATTTATAGATTTTGAATGGATTTATTGATATTGAATTGATTTATTGATACTGAATGGCTTTACTGTACGGATTTATGAGTTTCCTGTCATTGCACGATTTCATTGATATTGCATACTGTACATGTCACTGAACACTGATACCGATATGGATATTGATATTGTATTGATTCGTTGATACAACCGATACCGATATCGATACCGATACCGATACCGATACTACTGATTCACTGATACACTGAATAAGATACATGTGATACACTGAGCATGTGATATAGAATATGATTTTACTGTATTGATTGATTTTAATTGTTATTATTGATTTATTGATTTGATTTCAGCTGTTCTTACGATGTATTGAATTGATCATTTTATGTGATTTCGTATCGATTGATATTATTGACCGGAATTGATTTCTTTATTGATTTGATTAATTCTATTGATATGATTGGGTGATGTTAATCGTATTTGATTTGACAGATTTACACGTACTGATTCATTTACTAAGGATTTATCGTTATTGTACGGATTTACTGTTACTACACGATTTCACTGTTATAGCATAATTGTTCATGTCGTCACTGGATTGTTACTGATATTGATACATACGCTGCTACTACATTGATTTGATTGATATTATAGACTGATGTTATTCACTGGTTTGTTACTGGTATTGATACATACGCTGCTACTACATTGATTTGACTGTTGTTATAGACTGATGTTATAAATAAGACGATTATTGTAGTGATTTGATGCACGTAATGATTCATTGAGCTTTACAGACTTTTATACTACTTACTGATTCTTTAAATGTCAATTGAGGATTTGACCGTTTCTATATTGATTTCCGTTACTGCATTGATTTCTGTTTCTGTACTGATTTTCGTATCTGCATCGACTCATTGATCATGTGCAAGTGACTGATATTGATTTGATTGATTTACATGCATATTGTTTTCGTACCGTGCTTTGATTTCAGTTGAAGGCTTTGGTGACCTGCTGAGTTTTTTGAAGCTTATTATGTGGTTAACAATTTCAGGTCTGAGCAAGGGAGCATGAAGTGATGGTTGATCAAGACTGTCGACGAATCCTTTCACTATAGACGCCTGGGATGTCACAGTATATATGTTAATTAATTATTTAATTTAAAACTATAATTAAAAATTGAAATTTCTTTTAATCAGTTAAATAATTAATCAATTAATTTCAAATTAAAATTTGAGCTCATTGAATAATTAATTAATCTAAAAAAAGTTAAAATTAAAACTAATTAATTAATTACATTGGAGCATAATTAAAAGTGGAGAGAGCCACTCTTGTAAAATTGTATATTTATCAAAATATGAAAAAAAGAGGTAATGTTTGCACTAATCATTCTAATACATTTCACACCAATTAAAACACCACTCCTAAAACTAAAACTCTCAAAACATTAAAACTCAAAACTCAAACTAAGCTAAAAAACTCTAATTCTTGTGCGAATTCCAAGCTCTTCAAAGCTCCTTCCTGTGTAAGCTCCAAAGCAAATGAACTCTTGCAAACAAACAAATAAGAAGAATAATGCTATCAATAAATTTGTAGTGCAAAAAAAAGAGGAGAAAAATACTAGAAACTAATTTGCAGTACAAGAAAAAGAATTAGTACTGTAAATACAATTGCAGTGCAAGAAAATAAATCACTAAAATTAAGAGTACTACTGAAAAAGAAGGAAACCACTGTAGAAGAAATACTAGTGTTCGCTAGTAAACAGCTAAAAAACTATAGTCTATTGTCAGATTAGTAAACAACTACAAACCAAAGTACCTGCTATACAATCTACACAAACCTATAGGCAACTTCTAAGAGAAATCATAAGGCTTATCCAAACAAAACTTGCAGGCCACTTAGCTTATAAAGCTAGTTTGTAAGAACCACCTTCAGACAACTTCTAAAGGAAGGCATACGACCTACCAAATAATGAGGAATCTTCTAAGGGAAGCTGTAAGACCTGTTATTTGAGTGACTTATAAAAGAAGTACTAAGCTCTTAACCAAAACCTATAGACAACTTTCAATGATAATCGTAAGTTCCAACCCAAATTCAAATTTTTGGTCAACTTCTAAACAAACTTGTAAGCTTTGATTTAAAACTAAACCTATGGGCTATTTTCAATGAAAGTTGTAAGATCTACTTCTAAAACAATCGGGTTACTTCTAATGAAAGCTTTAAGCCCCAAACCAATTCAAACAACTTTGTAACTTTTAAACGAAGTCATAAATCCCAAATTAAGTCAACTATTGAGTATTCTAATAGATGTAAACCGCAAACCATCTTCTAAAAACTACAATCCATATTCAACCATCTCAATTTACTCGGGGTCCCTGAGAGGAGGCAACCAATGGCTACCAATCAGATTCCTTGGTAACTACGATTAATAATCGCTAATGCTGGTAAACTGAAACCTATGGTATACTCGAGAAGACAGAACCATTGGATTTTGTTTGGGTTTACCTCCACTTTCCCAATAAACGAGACTAAAACACCTAAAATTGTTTATCCTTACTCGAGAGTTTTATCTTACGTAGTAAGAGTGGTAATTAACTATGAGGGCTTACGCTCGAAGGAAGTAAGGACTTTGATCTAATTAAACCCTTATTACCCTCAAGAGAAATCTGTTTAACTACAATTTTCCTTAAGGAGAATGAAATTCTACTATAAAGTGGGATTCATGGCTGCTTGCCATTTTTTTCTTGAGTAAATTGATTTTTGTTGTCTCCACTGAGGATTACTTCTCTCTTCATCGTTTGATGAAATATATATGTAGTCTCAGACATAGAAATTAAGATATTACAAATTCATATTTTCTTATGCAACAGAATTCAGGTTGACTCTAATCCTTGTAATTTCTGCTGACAGGTTATTGAAAATGATGCATGTTAACTCAATTATAACTATGAATCTGGGTGAGGGAGCGAATGTGCAGTTCCCATAGGCCATTTTGAACACAGGCCATGCTGAAGCAACTATCTAGTTCAAAACTATTTTCGAAGTCATACAAATTCCCGTATATGAAAAGCTATGATAGAAAGTATGACAAATGAAGACCCTAATGATCATATCATGAATCTAGTCATTTAAAGGCATATTCTGATGCTGGTGGTCATCAATATATAAATACAAAAAGACAACAAGTTTGGGTTCCAAAGAAAGCTAAATATCTTGAACCTTATAAGGATGACTATGATAAGAAAACATATAAAGGGCAGCCCGAGCCTCTTATTCAGCTCCTTCAGTAGGAAAACTTTTGTTAATAAGAATGTCCCAGAAACGGAGGAGCATGTTTTCTATGATGAATCCCTCGACTCTCCAACTTAGAAATGATCTTGAGGTGGATGATAATGAAACTTACTATGATGATGTTGAAGTAGAAGGATATATTAATCCCATGAACGTCGAAGTTTTCCGAATAGTTGATCATATACCTGATCAGTTTAATCAACAACTATACAATCATAGAAATGCAGCTTCAAATATGCAAAACAAAGAACAAATGCGAGGCAACCAATAATAGACAATGCCTGTAAACAGAACACCTCCACAATCAGAAGAAGTTGAAGCCGAGAAAGTCGTGAGAAGGCTGCAACAAGAAATGCAACTTCAACAAAAAAAATTAAGAGATAAACCAATTCAAGGCTCATATTGATGAGATGATTGATATGATGAAAGAATTGTCTGTACAAGTTGGTATGATAGCTACAACTGGACGACCACAAACAACAAATCTTCAAGAAAATATTATCTATCCAATAGTGAATGTTGGAGGTTCTCAAAATATTCCTCCTGATTTAGAAACTCCTAATAGAGGAGTAGAAGGCCAACAAGAAGTTGATGAAATGGTCACAAAGTGGGTTGTCATAAGTTAAAGCTAATTGCAGCAATACTGGTGGTAATGATGCTTTATTATTACACCAAATTGTTAACAGTCTTACTGGTACATCTTTTGAATGGCACGTTAAGTTGCCAAATGACTCAGCTAAAATATTTAAGCTAGAAACAATGTTCATCAAATGATTTACCAGTGCAATAAAGAAGGGTATCACTGCTCTTATCCTTGAAGAAGAAAAGGGATAAATCTATCCCCAAATATATCACCAAGTGGAGAAACCTTAGTATAAAATTTGAGCAATAACTCATTGAAAAACATGCATAGAGCTCCTAATGGGGAATGTAGATGACAATATAGCACCATATTTGGCAATGGCTGCAATCAAAACTTTCCAGGAGTTGTCAGATCGTGTAGCCAAATTTGAAAGATTCCCGAAGCCTAAAAGTGCTTGATTTAATTATAATAATAATCCACCAGGGATAGGAAAATAGTCAAAACATTTGATCCGAGAAGGTAAATATCACATTGCCATCTTCCTCTAATAAGAAACAAAAAGGGGAATCAATAAATCCACCGAAAATGATAAAGCAAAAGAAAGAAAGGCGAAGAGCCCCTACTTTGCAAGAAAAAAATAAACAAGCCATTCTCTTTTAAGAAGGTACGGGAATGATTTTCAGGCATGCACATAAAGGCAGCCTTCAATTACTACAGTCTCGTCGACCTGAACAAGCTAGCATGACCGACATTCTAAATTACTGTCCATATCATAGGATTGTAAGTCACTCAATTGAAGATTGCTTCATATTCAAAGATTGAGTGGAAAAAAGCTATCAAAATACTGAACTCACCTTGTCAGGTAGTGTCTTGGTCAATCCCAAAAGGGAGAAGGCCAACTTATCTTCTCTATGCCATGCTAAAGCACATAGAGAAATTTGGGAAAAACTCCTTAAGGAGAAGAAGGTGGTTGGAAAACCTTCATTTATAAGAAAATCAAACAAATGATGACTGTCTTTTGTCTATCGAAGACCTTTGACAGTAGAATGCTTTGGAAATGAAGGCCGATCCAAGGCTCTTATCTTTGGTGAATCCTATTATAAAGGTTCCTATCTTAAAAAAGAAAATTTTAAAATATTTAATAGATCAAGAAGGGAAAAGAAATTTTGCATCAAAATCTCAAAAAGCAAAGAAGACAAGATTAGTGTAGAAGAAAATTGAAATTCAACAATACATCGATTATATCGATGAATATCACTAACCTCCCAAACGACCCGTTAGGCTAGAAGAATAGATGACTGACTTACATTTTAACTCGAAGTCTGAAGAAGATACTAGTAATCCAAAAAACACTTGTCGAGTTATATGTAGATGAGGTCTCTAAGAGACGCAAGTGGACGCAATGCACCTCTTGCTATTCAGAAGTCTGATGTGAAAACGCCTTCCAATGAAGTACATAATACACTAGGATCTTTCACTGATTTAGATGAAGAATTGCACTTTCTTGATGAAGAAAGAGATACTAAGATTAAAACAAATATTAAAGAAAAATGCCCAAAAACTCGAAAGCAATTCAGATTCTAAAGAAGTTGATAATATGGAGATTTTGAAAGATTCTTATGCTGAAAGTAGTTCATTTATAGAGATGACACAAATTCGACTGAGAAATGGAAACAAGTTTTTCCTCCACCAAAGAAAGTAAAGGATCAAGAGAAGAATATTCAACTTAATGAAGTTGTTATGCCACAAGATGCACCTAAGCCCAAGACTACTTATGTAAATGTAGATTACAATATCTTGGTCCATCTTTGTAAATTACCTGTATTGTTATGTTATCTACAATGACCTTATATGTCTAAAGACCTATGAGAGACAATCATCAAGGCCTTACAGAATCCAAAATTATACGAAACATTCTTTGCAGAATAAAGCATGAAAAAAAATCTTTGTACACTCAAAATATTGCTACAATCATTTTTTGTGATGATGATATGCTATTGAGAACAATAGATCATAATTGACCACTTTATATTACCGCGGAGAGTAACAATATTGAAATTAATAGAATTATAGCTAATCGAGGTTCCTCTGTTAATTTGATGAGTCTCAAAACACTCAAATGATTAGCCCTAGATGTTCAATATCTGACCAAAAGTATAGTATTTCTACAAGGATTCATTGAGCAAGGACATAGAATTCTAGGATCCATAGTTTTACCTCTAAGTTTTGGGAAGCTCTACACAAAGGTAAGATTTTATGTAATCGATTCTAATACATCAAGGTACTTCTTGTGAGACCATGTCTCTATGAATATTGTACAGTGCCTTTAACTCTCCATCAATGCATGAAATACTATCAAGATGACGAAGAACATCAGATTAGTGGTGATGAACAATTGTTCTTGGTTCATGATGTGAAAATCTATGATGATGCCAAGTAATTTATAACACAAAAATTGAAGAGTGATGTTATTCCTAGAATACAAGATGTGCGCTCGATAAAGAAAAATCGAAAGATAAAGGCAAGAGTAAATTAAAGCAAATTAGCTCTGTGCCTCATTTCAGCAGTGATTCTGAAGATGAGGTTGATATCTCCGAAAATTATAAACCATTTTTCAAGGGAAAAAGAAGAAATGAACTAACAAATGCCCCTTTTGATTTTGAAGCTAATCATACGAAAAAGATATGGTGCATCTCTTCATGTAAACTGAGCAATGTGGATGAAGAAGAATTCTTTTATCAACATGTGGGTACTATAGAACTGCAAAATAAAGGGGAGTTGGGGCCCAGTTTCATAATTAAAAAGCTGAAGAAAGTGTCAATTTCAATGATAAGGATATCTGAGTATTGGATATCCACAAACATCATCAAAATAGTACCTATGCCGGTGGCACCTGTTTTAAATCTTTGACTATAGTAAACCATTGAAAATTATTCATATGAATCTTTTTGGACCGATTAGCACTATAAGTCTAGGAGGAAAGGTATACGGATTTGTGATAGTTGATGATGTCTCAAGATTCACGTAGGTTAAATTTTTATTTCATAAGAGTGAATCATTTGAGAAATTTAGAGAATTTTTGACTTGGATTTAGAGGAAACTAGGGTGTGAAATTTTAATTATTCAAAGTGAGCACAGAGGTGAATTTGAAAATGAAATATTTGAGAATTTTTGTAAAGAATGTGGAATTGATCATAATTTTTCTGCATCTAAAATCCCTCAGTAGAATGGGGTAGTCGAAAGAAAGAACAAAAAATTAATTAAAGCTGCTAGAGCCATGTTGATTGAATATTAACTTCCTAAATATTTTTGGGTTGAAATGGTTAGTACTGCATGTTATGTTCTGAATAGGGTGAACATAAGGTCTGAATTAAATAAAATACGCTATGAGCTTCTTAAAGGGAGAACACCTAAATTTTCTTATTTGCATGTTTTTAGATGTAAGGTGTTCATACATAATAATGGAAAATCTTCTTTAGGAAAATTTGATCTAAAATCAGATAAAGGAATTTTTCTTGGATACTCTAGTGTTGGAAAATCATATAGAGTATTTAATAAAAGAACTTTGGTAGTTGAGGAGACCACATATGTTGTATTTGATGAATCTAAAATTTTGGAAGAGCAAAGTTTGGAAGATGATGTTTTAGAAAATAACTCCTAAAGGATTGAGAAGATTAATTTGGAAGAAAATTTGGAGATTAAAAACCCTTTGCCTAGAGATTTGAAATTTTCTAAAACCCAAACTAATGATTTGATTTTAGGTGAACCTAGTGAGGGTGTTAGGACTAGGCGTGGACATAACAAAGAAGATTTTAGGTGAACCTACTAATGTAAATCAAGCACTTTCGAATGAATTTTGGATTTTGGCAATACAAGAAGAATTAAATCAATTTGTAAGAAATGATGTTTGGGAATTAATTATAAGGCCAAAGGATCAAAGTGTGGTTGGAACTAAGTGGGTATTTAAAAATAAAATGAATGACTCAAGAGTTCTTATTAGAAATAAGGCTATATATGTAGCTAAGGGATATAATCAAATTGAAGGGATTGATTTTGAGGAGACTTTTGCCCCTGTAGCGAGACTTGAAGCAATTAGGGTTTTGTTAGCCTTTGTATATTTTAGAAGATTTAGATTGTATCAAATGTATATTAAAAGTGCATTTTTGAATGGGGTGATACAAGAGGATGTTTATGTGAACAATGTCTAGGTTTTAAAAATTCAAAATATCTAAATCATGTTTTTAAATTGAAAAAGGCATTTTTTTGGTTAAAACCCATCGGGGGTTTTGGGGGGGGGGGGGGGGGGTACGTGTTAATAACAAAAATCAATTACATAGTCCTTAAGGGAGACTATCAGCTCATTATACTCCAACGAGCTCCAAAACAAAATAAAGAAAAATCCTATGAACCAACAGTCACCACTAAGCAAAATAACAAAAATACCTAGGAACAATCTACAGAAGCTACGGGGAAACATCCAAAAAAGAAAGATAAAGATGAAGAAATGAAGTTTGATCTTTCTGCCAAAAAAGATGATAACAACCTAAAGCTTATTCACCTGCAAAACAAAAATGCTGCAGAGAAAAAGAGTATAACACCAAAATTTATAGGTAAAGCAATAAAAATTGCAAAAACTTAATTTAGAAAGGGAAGAAAGATGATAACAGCCACTAAAACAAAATTGATCAAGGCACCACTGAAAGTTAGAGCATGGACACAAACTGCTTAAGCTAAGAAATAAAGTTAATAGTAAGTAGCTTCATCAAGAATATCCACATGCCACTCGATCCAACCCTCAGGAGCATAAAACATCCAGTTCTCCAAGTAACCCGAGCATAAGTGGTAAATAGAAATAGTCTAGAACCCTAAAAATAGGTTAAAAGAAGCATCCAATCCAAAGCCACATCATAACAACTTTAATCCTTCCAGAACAATGGCCAAACCCTCTAGAGAAATACCACAAAGAAGGCCAAAGACATTCTAGCATCTAACATGAGGTGCCGGCCAAAACATCTTCCAAGTTAAGAGAATGTCAAAGGGAAAGTAGCCCAGAACCCCAGCCAAATGATTAGAAATACCCCCAACATCGAAAAATAGCATCCTGAAGGAGGGAGAGCACCAATGGGAAAAACTCTCAGCAAAAGTAACATTGCAATCATAACTCAAGTCCATAACCAACCAGACAACAACTATATTGAACAAATTCGAGAGGTGAAGACAACAAAAAGAGTACAAAATCCCATAAAGATTAGCTAAGCAGTAGAGCCAAATGCTATGGTCGCTAACAAAATCAATTAAACTAGTGAACCCATAAAAGTAGATAAGAGATATAAGATCATCAGGTCAAGCAGACAAAATAAACACAATAACCACATAGTCAATGAACCGACAAAAATGTTTCTTCCAGAAATCAAAATTGGAAACCCAACCAATATCAGTCCGCACCAAAATAGTATCCAACATCCATGAGCTAATATCAGTATCAAAAATAAGATGAGGGAAAAATTCTCACAACCAAAAACCAAAAGTAGAGCCAAAACAGAGCCAGTGAATAGCCAAAAGCAACAATGACCAATAGAACAACCCCATAACTTACCAAACATGCTAAGAGAGAGAAAATTAAAATAACTAGTCTCATACATCAAATAAAAGAACAGGAACCACCTCAGGAGGCTAACATGGACAATAAGTACCCTAAAAATACTAGCAAAATGAAACTTAGCCTTCACCACATAACTAACTCCAGCACCCCATATACTAAAAGTAGGAGAATAATAATGAACTAGCCCATCAACCATAAAACCTAAAAAATTATTGCTCAAGTCCAAATTAACCAAGATAAAAACTAAAAAAGGAAGCTCAGAATGTTGGTAGCATAAGAAATCAATTAATCGAAAACAAACAAACTAAACAGTGAGCCAACATAGAGAGTCCCAGAATAAAATGAGCCAGCAGAGAGAGTCCCAGAATAAAACAAAAAGCTCAGACATAAACAGAGAATCACCATAGCAGATGTCCATCCCTCAACAAAAGGGTAAACAAACCTCCAGCAAGAATTATAACAACATTTAAAAAAACAATCTAACCAACAAAAACAATGATCCAGGAAATATACAAACATTGCACAACATCCCAGACGGCCAGCAGGAGAAAGCAATAAGCCCAGTAGTAAAATAAGGCTCAGCTATCAGAAGTCCAAATGAAGAGACTAAACCCGAACACCAACCAAGAGACAAAAAGCTAAGTTCTAATATAAGAATAGCCAGAAGCATCAAGATTAAGCAAACCACAAAGAGGAGCAGGGATAGTGTCCCAAATAAAATTAGAAAAATAGTCTAGGCTACAACCCCACATTGCCATCCAAGATGCACAGGCATTACCATCCTTGCTAATATGGTGAAATGAGTAGTTAAAAAAAAAAAATCAGGTTTTTAAGTTATCTAACCATATATAAGAGGTTTGAGGAACAACACATCTCATCATCAGCTTGAAAAAGATGAAAATCATACTTAAGTTTAGAGGGATGCACAACTAAATATCATATAGAAACAGGCACCTAGGGCTTGGTACGAGAGGTTAAGAACTTTCCTACTTGAGAGATCTTTTGAAAAAGGAAGGATACCACTCTCTTTTTAAAGAAAATGGTAGACAATATACTCATTATTCAAATTTATGTTGATGATATCATTTTTGGATCTACAAATAAAAATCATTGTGATAATTTTTCTAAAATAATGAATAATGAATTTGAGATGAGCCTAATAGGAGAACTTAGTTACTTTCTTGGTTTTAGCATTAAGTAAATTGAGGAGGGAATATTTCTTAGTAAGTCAAAGTATATTAAGGACATTCCCAAGAAGTATGAAATGGATAATGCTAAACTAATTAGTATACCTATGAATTCCTCAGTTCAATTAGATAAGGAACCAAAGGGAAAATCTATTGATCAAAAGAAATTTATAGGAATTATTGGATCTTTTCTTTCTTTGACTGCTAGCCAACCCGATATTATGTTTAGTATTTATTTATGTGCTAGATTTCAATCAGATCCAAATGAACACATTTGATAGTAGTTAAAAGGATTTTGAGATATCTCTTGAGAACTCAAAACTTAGGGATTTGATATCTTAAGTATAGCTCTTCATTTGAAATTATCAGATATTCATATGTAAACATTGTAGGTTATAGGGTTGTTTGAAAGCGTACATCTAGAACTTATCAATTTATAGGAAATTCTTTAGTTTCTTGGTCCAGTAAAAAACATAATTCCATAGACCTATCTACTATTAAAGTTGAATGCATTACCTTAGGAAGTTGTGTGGCATAAGTTATTTGGTTAAAACAATATTTGATTAATTTAGGATTTATAATAGGAACAATTCTAATTTATTATGATAACACTAGTGCCATTTATATTTTAAAAAATTCTATTCAACATTCTAGAACCAAACATATAGATATAAGGCATCATTTCATTAGGGATCATATATCCAAAGGAGAAAATTAAACCATATTTCAAGTGAAAATCAACTTGTAGATATTTTTACAAAACCACTAGCTTTTGATACTTTTAGCACATTAAGAAAAAGGCTAGGTGTGATCGCTCTTAATGCTTAAATAAAACCCTCTACAAACTTGATAAGTTTTTATGCGTGTTTCCTCTTTTTGGTTGTCAATGTTTTTGTTCGTGTGAGTATTTTCAATTTTTGGTTTTATTTTAATTTTATGTTTTGTGTGTGACATGTATCACATATCAAAATTTCTATTTCTGATCATCCGTGTTGAATTTTCTATGTGTTATATTCATACTGTATGAAATTATTTTCATCATGTGTGAATTCTAAAGCATGTCAATCATTATTTTGGACTGAATGCGTAAAGTTTTAATTTTCTAACACATATCATATTGTATGATATTGATATCATCCTATATGATCTGTATTCATTTGTTTGTATGCACGTAGATGGTTATCCGGGTAGAATCAATTATTATAACTCATATTAAATACAAAACTTTATTTCATATATATGAACCACGTGTAATTCTCTATGGGGGAGAAACTTAATCATCATTAAAATGATCTTAAATAACTGATCATTTTGAATGAGTACCTATTCATCTGCATGATCATCTGGTTAAAAAGTCTGTACTAAAGGATGCTTCGTAAATTATGTGATTATAAAAAGTTATTTCATTTTGGACGTTATCATTCATCCATACTAAATTATTTTTGTCATGTACGAAATAATTATCGTACTGTATGAATCCCATTTCATATGTATGAAAGGTCATTTTTCTTTAAATAGGAGGGCTTTAGAATACATTTTCATTCACTTCAACATCTCATTTCAATCCTTCTCATCTTAGAAATGGCATGTACTAGCAACAGCAGTAGAGTTTCTAAGGGTTCATCGTATAGGGGTAGAGATGAAAACTTTCTATCTAAAGCAAATGAGGATTCCTACTTTAAATTTATCATTGCTAAAATCACTCCATCTAGACTACTAATTTAGGATGATATCCATTTTCAAGTAATGACTCTTTTTGCCTTAACTTAATTTGCCTTCATTTTGACTTTTATTCATGCTTACCATAGAGAGACCTTTCTCTACATCTTGGCAAATATGAGTTTAGTGAGGATGAGAGTAGGATAAGATCATATGTCCAAAAGAAACAGGTATAAATCACTAAAGATGATATAGGAACTTTTATACATCTAAGGACTCAAAGGATTAGAGCACACATTATGACCTCCAAATATGACTATGATTGGTCTAAATTAAATAAAACTATTAGAGGGGTTACTCAAGTTGGTCACTTGGCTAGAGTCTATGCTTTAAATCAAAATGCCAGGGTCATCCAACATATCCTTAGAACTTCAATCATTCCTAAGGCTGGTGATTGCATAAATATTACTCCTCTTCTATCCATAGTTACCTATTTAATCATGACTGGATAACTAATTGATGAAGCCTAATTCATTATAAATTACATTCATAATCTTTCTAAAATTGGGTTTGTTTCTCATAAGAGGAAGACAAATATTGCTCTATGATATCTAGTGACCTATGTCTTAGAAAAGAAGTACAAAATTATTCATCATGAGATTACACTTGAAATGACAATCTATTTCATCGATGCCTCTTTTCGAGCACTTTTTGGGAAGAATGATAATTTAAGTGAGGATACTGAGGAAGAAGGGGGAGCACCTGCACCTGATTATGGACCTGACTTTCAGGAGATAGTCCAGTGCTTTGACCGGTTAGAGAGTCATTTTGATCAATGTTTTGATCAAATTCAGACTCACTTAAACCACAGGATGCTTAGTACCAGCAGGACATGGGTTACATCAGAGGTTAGTTCGACTCGGTGAACACTAATGTAGCTATGATGAATAGATATTTCTCAGCTTCAACTAGCCTCCTCCTCCAGATCAGGGTCCCTCAGAGTTTTAGATGTACTTCTTTTGTGTTGTCTTTGCTAGTCCTCTCTAGATGTGATAATTTTAGTGATGATTTTAGTTTTTTGTGTACTTGTCTTTGTTTAGTTTCTATATACTTATCTTTGATGTTGTGATGTTTTATTGTGATGAAAATTGATATCAAAGAGCTTCAATGTATCTGATCTTAAATTGATATCAATAAAAAATGTCTTATTTTGATTAGTTATTTTTTTAGTTGTTTGAAATATAAGTTTTCTTATATGATGATCCTATCTTAATTAATCTATAAAAGTGTTATAAATTAACCTGTAATACAAAATTATTTTCATTATGAAATTCATTTTTTCAAAAAAATTAAGTTAACTTATTGTTGTGAATTTGATTTCAGGGAATAAAATTTTGATGATAGCAAACATTTCTGTTTTTCTACGACTACCTTGCCTACTAATATTTTAGATAAATAAGATCAAATTGCAAATCTAACTGTCTCAAGATTGGGTAGATTAGGACTGAGTAAGCTTGTAATATACATCAAGTATTTTTTACATTTTCTTGAGTACAATGTAGCTTTGTGGCTCCTGATGCTAACTAACATTGCACACACACACTTGGGGGAAAAATTATATGTATGTTAGTGTTTTCTATTTTGATCTCATCATCCAGGATGATCCAAAAATTTATCCTAGATGATTAATTAAAATAGAAACCATAATTAGGGCATCCTGGTTAAGGTAGCCGCAATTAAGCGAATAGTCTTAGATGATATTAGCATCGTTTGGGATGATAAGCTCAAATCAGAAAGAATAAGCTACTAGATATATTTAGGCATGTTTTATTTTTGGACATCATCTAGGACATCTTCTTGGATGATGCAACATAATTATGCCTAAATAAATTTGGTAATTAAGGAATATAATTAAGGTTTAATTGTCTGATCATGTCATTCTGGATGATTACAGGATCGTACAGGATGATTAGTTCATAAACCTTAGTCTTTCTAGATGATCAATAATCAGCCTGGCTCTATTTAGGTAATACTCTAGATGATATGTACTGAATTAAACTAATCATCCGAGATAATCGTGAGATTGGCTAGGATGATCAAGTTATTTTTTCATCATCCACACATCCATTCAGGGTGATAGTCTGGATGATATTTGATGACTTGAACTAATCGTATAGAATGATATCCAATCATTCTGGATGATCTAAACAAAGTAACCTTATAATCATCCAAACTCTATAAAATCATCCTGGGTGATTGAGCTAAATTTAAACTGATCATATAGGATGATCGATCGATTGTCTAAGATGATAATGTCAGTTTGTTACAATTAAGAGCAAATTTGAAGCTCTTCGATATAAGACCTCTTATTTTACCCAAGAGAGTATATTTTGCTACTTTCCTGACCTGAGAGAGTCAAGAGGAGAGGGAAAGGGAGAGAGAGAGAGAGAGGATCTTATGAGGGGCAGTTTATGAGGGGTTTCACAAAGGTAGCTCTTAGCAATGATTCGCGTCATCTTCTCCGATCATTGTCCCTAGTTCCTTGGGGTTCTAGAGAGGTCTACTTTAGCAAATAATCAAGGTTCTCTGCCTACTTCTGAAGGAAGTAAATGAGTTAGGTTCTTTACCTGCTTCTGGAGAAAATAAAAGGAGTTGGGTTCTCTGCTTACTTTTGGAGGAAGCAAAAGGAGTTGGGTTCTCTACCTCATCGGTGTCGATAGAATGGAGTTTTTGTATGGGCTTATCTACCTTACTGTGGGGGAAAAAGAAGAGACATTAAACTTAGTGCAATACCCGAAGGAGAGGCTATGGGGAGTGAATGTAGGTCAAGTTGATCAAACCACTATAAAATTTGGAGTGTTCTTTCTTATTATTATTCTGCATTTAATTTTTGCTCTTCATTTCTCTTATGGTGAATCTTGGCTTGATTTAAGATTGTGTTTTTATTTGAAGAAAATTTTAAATACCAATTCACCCCCTCTCTTAGTTAGCTTCGGGACTAGTTCATAAGGGCTTAACATCCCTAACGAACTTTCAAGTGATATCAAAGTGGGATTCATAAAAATGTGTTTTTGAAAACTTTTGAATTTCGATCAATGGCTAACTTTGGTAATCATAATATTGTGGAAGGATATTCTATTACCCGACCACCTTTGTTTGACAATATTCCTTTTAATTTTTGGAAAACTTACATGTTTACATTTTACAATTGATTGACTATTGCATGTGGATGTTTGTTAAGAATGCTTATTCACCTTCGTCTCATGAAATTAATGGCATTAAAACTAAACTTCTTTTTACTGAATGGACTTTAGATGATAGGAACTTAGCGCAACAGAATGGAAAATGTTTAAACTATTTTTTTTGTGCTTTGAAATCAAAAGATTATGTGTGTTTCAACTTGTGCTATTGGTAAAGAAATTTGGGACAGATTATGTATTACTTATGAAGGAATAAATGAAGTTAAGCAATCTAGATTGAATATTTTATTGCATAGCTATGAACTTTTTCATATGAAACCTACTAAATCAATTTCTGACATGTATACTAGGTTTACTCAAATTATCACCTCATTGCATGCCTTAGGAAGAGAGCTAACTAACTATAAAATAGTCAATAAAATTTTGAGATGCTTGCCTTCTTTCTTTGATGCTAAGATTACGATAATTATTGAATCCAAGGATTTGAATACTTATTTTGTTGATAACTTGGGTCACTCATTGCCTACGAACAAGAGGTGAACCAAAGACAACTTGATGTAGGTGAGAAGAAGAAGAAGGAGAAAACTATGGCGTTGAAGGCTAATTATACGGATACAAATTCTTTTGAGTTTGAAAGTGATGATGTTGCCTTCATCACTAGGCAATTCAAAAGCTTTCTAAGGAAAAATCATAAGCATCATCAGAAGTGGAGAAAAGGTAAGGATAGTAAAAATTTTAAAAGTTCTTCTGATGTTGTTTGTTTTGAATTCAGAAAGTCTAGACATGTCAAAGCTGATTTACCTACACTTAAGGATCACTTAAGAAAGGACAAGGGTGAGGAGAAACCCAAGTTCATGATGGATAAGAAGTAGTTCCATAAGGCATTATGGGAAAATTTTGCATCTGACTCCTCTGAGACTGAAGCTGAGTAGGAGACAATAAACTTGTGCTTGATGGTTGTTGATCATCTTGGTCAGTCTGACCAAGAAGAGGTATGTGAACCAACCTATGATCAATTACTTGAAGTTTGTGAACAAATTCATGCATCATATATGAAACTTAAGAAATTGCCTGCTAGTTTGAAATTGGAGTTTTTGAATTTGCAAAAAGAGTTTGAAATTTTATTTAAAGATCGCCCCCAAATTGATAGTAATTATATGTCTTTACTTGACGGGTTAAATAAAAAGCATATTGAATTAACTGATACACATAATTCTTTAAAGTTAACTCATGTTGAGTTAGAATAGGAGTTTAAGAAGTTAGAAAAACTCAAAGATTTTGAAAATTATAAACCAACTTTTCATGCATTACATAATGTTAAGAAGAAGCATAACCTCCCGAGTAGATTAGTAAATCCTTTTCCTGGTATTATATGTTTTTCATGTGGCATGCTAGGGCATATTTCACACACTTGCACTATTTACCATAGTACACATTAAGTGTCGAGACTCAAATTGTATGATTCATAGCATAACACACATGCATCATTTTCTTCCTTCCATAAGAAGGGACCCAAACCTGTTTGGGTTCCTAAATATGATGTTTGATAATTTTGTAGGCTTTCTCTCTCAAAAAACCTCATGAGAGCATGTGGTATATGGATAGTAGATGCTAACAACATATGATAAGAGATGCCAACCAATTCATTTCGCTGGAGGCCAGGGTTGGAGGCAAGGCCACTCTTGGAGATAACACCACCAGGAAAGTGGTGGACGCATGTATAATAAAAAACTCCAAGAACCTTTTGATTGAAAATATTTTTCTTGTAGATGGACTGAAACATAACTTGCTAAGCATCAGTCAACTGTACAATAAGGGCTTCATCATAAAATCTAAGGAAAATACTTATATTATTAGCTTGAATAACAACACTGTTTTGCAGGAAAAGTGGATCAATAATGTTTATATGCTTGATTTAAATAATATTGAATGTGCTTCTTCATTTTGTTTAAAAACTATTACTGATGATTCTTGGTTGTGGTACACGAGCTTATGTCTTGCCAATATGAAAACCCTTAGAAGAGTGACCCAAAAGGATATAGTTAGAGGTGCCCCCAAACTTAAGTTCACCAAATACCACCTGTGTGATGCTTGACAACTAGGGAAGTAAGTTCAGTACTCTTTTTATTCCATTATGGACATTAGCACCTCTAGACCTTTAAAAGTCCTTCACATTGATTTGTTTGGACCCATTAGCACTGTCAGCTTAGGGGGAGAAAGTCTATGGATTTATGATTGACGATGATTACTCGAGATTCACTTGGATTAAATTTTTATCACATAAGAGTGAGTCTTTTGATGAGTTTAGATCCTTCTCCACTTTGGTTCAGAAAAAGTTAGGTTGTGAGATTTTGACCATTTATAGTGACCATAGGGAAGAGTTTAAAAATGAAAGTTTTGGAGATTTTTGTGAGGATAAGGGGATTAGCCATAACTTCTCAGCTCTTAGGACCCCTCAGCAGAACGGGGTAGCTGAAAGGAAGAATTAGACCTTAATAAAAGATGTTAGAGCCATGCTTGTTAAGCATTCAGTTCCAAAATACTTTTGGGCTGAGGCGATAAACACAGCTTGTAATGTGTTGAATAGAATGATTTTTAGAGAAAAACTTGATAAGACACCCTATTAGATCCTTAAGGGTAGGACACCCAACTTTTCCCATCTCCATGTCTTTGGTTGTAAGGTTTTCTTTCTTAATAATGGGAACTCACACTTAAACCAAAATATGAAAAAGAAGTGGTCTTAGGATATTCAAGTGTTGGGAAATCCTTTAGGGTGTTTAATAAGAGGACTTTTGTGGTGGAGGAGACTACTCATGTAGTGTTTGATGAATCTGATCCTTAGGAGTCTACAATTGAGGATGAAGATGGTGTTGGAGAGATTTCCAAAGGAGTTGAAATTTTGTAGAAGAGGGTAGAGTCCCAAAACACTAAAAGAGTAGGTGAGATTACCCAAGGAGTAGAGAATACAAATCTAGAGGAAAGGGTTAAACATATACACACATTGCCTAAAGATTAAAGATATTCTTTCAGCCATCCTAAAGAATTAATCTTTGGAGACCCTTCTGAAGGTGTTAGAACTAGGCATGGATTTAGGAAGGAAGTGAACCACTCTGGTTTTATCTCAATGACTGAACCCACAAAGATTAATCAAGCCTTTCCTGATCAGTTTTGGATCTTAGCCATGCAAGTGGAATTAAACTAATTTATTAGGAATGATATTTAGGAGCTTATAGAAAGACCAAAGGGATAAAGTATAGTTGGAGCCAAATGAGTCTTTAAGAATAAGATGAATGATTCTAGTGTGGTGATTAGGAACAAGTAAAGTTTGGTGACTAAGGCGTATAACCAAATAAAAAGGATTGATTTTGAGGAGACTTTTGCCCCTGTAGCTAGATTAGAAGCCATTAGGGTGCTACTAGCCTTTTCATGTTATAAGGGATTTAAGCTTTACCAAATGGACTTAAGAGTGCTTTTTTAAATGGGGTAATAAAAGAAGATGTGTTTATAGAGCAAATCCCAAGTTTTGAGAGTTTCCAATTTCCAAATCATATTTTCAAATTAAAAAAAGCCTTATATGGATTAAAATAGGCATCAAGAGCTTCGCATGAGAGACTTAGCATATTTTTACTAAAGAGGGAATTTGTTAAGGGGAGTATAGACATCACCCTTTTTTTGAGAAAAGTAGGAGATGAGTTACTCATTATTCAGATCTATGTTGATGATATACTTTTTGGATCTTCTAATAAAAAGTTATGTGATGATTTTCTAAAATAATGAGTAAGGAGTTTGAGATGAGTATGATGGGAGAGTTGTCCTACTTTTTGGGATTTAGTATAAGACAATTGGATGATGAAACCTTTCTAAATCAATCAAAATATATAAAGGACATCTCTAAGAAATATAAAATGGATAAAGACAAGCCAATAAATACTCCCATGATCTTCATTGTTTAGTTGGATTATGAACTCAAATAAAAAATCTGTTAATCAAAAGAAGTATATAGGGATGATTGGATCTATACTTAACCTGATTGCTAGCCAACCTGATATAATGTTTAGTGTTTGTCTATGTATTAGATTTTAAGCTGATCCTAAAGAATCCCACTTGATTGCAGTTTAGAAAATTCTTAGATTTATTTTGGGGACACAGAACTTAGGAATCTGGTATCCTAGGCACAACACTTCTTTTGAGAATATTGGATATTCTAATTCTAATTTTATAGGATATAGGGTGGTTATAAAGAGCACTTCTGGGACTTGCCAATTCAAAGGACAGTCTTTAGTCTCCTGGCCTAGTAGAAAACAAAACTCTATTGCACTTTCCATTATTGAAGCTGAGTATATTGCCTTAGGGAGTTATGTGGCCCAAGTACTTTAGTTGAAGAAACAAATTCTGGATTTAGGATTACTTATAGGCACAATTTAAATATTTTATGATAATACTAGTGCCATCTACATCTATAAGAATCCTATCCAATATTCAAGGACCAAACACATTGACATAAGGCATCACTTTATTAGAGACCATGTGACCAAAGGAGACATTGAGTTACACAATGTAATAATTGAGAATCAATTGACTAATATATTTACTAAACCATTAGCTTTTGACACTTTCAGCATCTTACGGACCAGATTAGGAATGATTGACGTAAATGTATGAACTTGATATATATTGAATTCTGAATTTTCTATTTTGTTGCTTGTTGTTATTTCTTCTACTCCTTTGTTTGTTTCAAATTATTTATTTTACTTTTACTTCCTTTTATTTTTCATGTTTTATTTCTTTTATTTTAGTTTTCTTCTTTTCTTTGTGATTACTACTAAAATGATATTTTATTCCATATTTTTGTTTTTGAAAATATGTAGTCATTATTTTACATTTCTAAATCAGTTAAAGGGAGAAACATCATTGATTATTTCTTTTCCTCTAACCTCTTTAGTGGTGTAATTTTCTTTTCTAAGTAAAACTCTATCTCAAATTAATAACTGGACTTTACAATTGAGATCTTTTTTTATCTTGTTATAGTAATCTATCTTATATATATAATGTTCAAAGTCTTTATATTACTTTCAAATTCTTTGAAATCTTATCGTTGCATTTATCATATGAATTTGATTCTATTTTGTGGTTTATTCTTTCTTATATTAGAGAGTGAGTTTTTCTTATATAATATCTAGAAGATATGCTCACAACTGAGAGTATTTAAGAGTTTTAAAAAAGGGATCTAGCTAGCAAAAATGACAAGGGCATAAAATAAGCCCTAAAAAGAAGAAAAAAAATGAAAAGATACACAATGGCCGCAAAAAAAAAATAAAATTAAAAAGATATATAAAGTGTATAAGAAAATCAAAAGATACGTAAATCGCACCAATCAATTGACAAGAGGCTTAAAATGAGCCCACAAAAGGCAATCTTTCTTCTTTTTAAAACCCTTGAATCTTAGAAAAATTCTTATATCACTTGATATTTTCAAAGGCTTAATTTTGAATTTCATGATTGTTACAAATTACTTTGGTATATTATTCTATAAGAAATTTTTTTGAAACCAAGTTTTGAATAGATCTCTTTTTCTTATCTAATTGGTTTTTCTGAGTTAGGTCTTTTGTTTGCAAAAAATGATTCTGCCCTAAGAGAAGTCCGAGAAAGGGCTAACAGGATTGGTTATTCTACTTTTTTTCAAATTTTGACAATATTAACTCATTGTTCTTATAAATTTTTAATTTAATCACATAGAGACATTATTATATTCATGCCTATTGGTGGAATTTTGAAAACGGGTTTTGAAAAATATTAGTTTTCTTTGGGAATTAGAATTGAGGTTGAATCTTAATTCTAAAAGTCGAACCAGCTCGTTCGGAAAAATATATCACCCCGAAGGATGAAAATAAAATCCCATAATGGCGTTCGGACTTAGAATTATGTGATTCATCTCGAATATCATAGCTAGACTCTAAAGAGAACTTCACACGGCCCCGAGGGGACAAGGTAAAGATCAACTAAATGTCTGGTTATGATATTCGAGGGGTATGGTTATCGATTTCATATCCAAAGCCTTACCAAAGAAGAATGTATCTCCCCAAAGGGAAATAACACCTTTCAATGATAATTCTTCTAATACGATAACGACAATCATTTTCTTGAACTTTTCCCAAAGAAATCTAAGAATATTTTAAAAAGGTTAATTTTGAAATCAGGTTTGTGGGGTTCCAAATCTCCTACGAGCGCAAGCCCTCGTAGTTAATTACATCGTAGGGAGACAGAGTCCCCTATGAAAACTCTCGATTAAAATAAGAATGAAATTTTGTTAGATTTTCTAGGAGTGATATCAAAAAAAAATTGAATAGAATCCTTTAGAGAATCAAAAGGGAATGGATCAAGATTGAACAGTTATTAACAGAGTCAAAGGAGGAGAGGTAGGGGACACCTTGAGATTCCAGAACCATCCGGAAGTGTACCAACTTAGTCTAAACATTGGGCTTTACATTTTAGGATTGGAAAAAGGTTTAATTTGAGTTGAACATTTTATTAGAAGTTTGGGACTATATTCCCAAAGTTAGGATCTTATAATCAAAGATCTGCCCCGGATCCTAAATCTAATTTGGACTCTAGACCACAGCCGTCCGAACCTAACTAATGCAGTGCAGAACCTTGTCTTACCCCGGCCTGGATTGGGGAGCCAGCTAACCACCTAGTCGATTTAAAATATATGAATCTGGTCTTTTATGAAAGAGTGGTAGGGATGTTGTAATTAAAGTTTTGGAGGGTTGGGGCCGACATCTAAAAAAATTTTCCTAGTTGGCCCCTTTAACTTATGTTGGGTGCTAAAATGCTAAACTGATGCAATTAAGATTTTTGACTCTTTTAGTTCGTATCTAATGCAATGCATGCTAGTTGATAACTTCCAAATCAAGTATGCTTGAAATTTTAAAAACAGGCTTAGAAAATAATTTTTTTTAGAAGACTGGGCTTCCCCAGGTCCGGCACCTCGTCCTAATAGGTCAGACTATTCGAACTCTACCCGCAGGCGGGGAAGGGTCTAAAACAAGGAAAGAAGAAGTGCAGAAATATGCATGCGACCCCGGGGTCGATCTCCGGCTAATTCCCTAGATTCGTTATCTTTCTATGTTATTTAGACTCACTAAAATTTTAGACTTTTTTTTTTTTAAATTATGAGTATAAAACTTTCACACCCTTACGAGTCTCACGTGTCTAGGCTAAAACAAAAGTGGCATACAATCGCCTAAAAACTACGAAAAGCAGGTAATCCTAGAGGCAATCAACTCATCACATTAAGTGTAATTTAATTAATAAATGTCCATAGGCAAAGTTTCCTTGCTTATTACAAACCAGAGTTTTGCAGAAAGTAAAGTGGCCGGGCACCACTGACAACAACCCGGATTCTAAGCCTAGTAATGACGCAAGTTATTTTGAGTGGGATACCCTCAATCTTCAAGTCTTCATTTTTGCTCTTCTTCAGACTCCTTTTCTTCAAGCTCCATGGATTCTTTATAGTAGACTACCCAAATGGATAAGAGGGCACTTCCTTTAAGGGGAAGGCCACTCTTTCCTCTTTGGATATAAGAGAAGTGTGATCCAAATTTGGATTTCCAAATGGAAAAGGAATAGTTCCCAAAAGGGCATCCTTTCCTCTTTGGAATCCAAGCTTTGGACCTAAATATCCCAACTCAAACTTAACTTTCACAACACTTGACAATTTACAAATTACATTTATATCAAATCAAAAATCTAGACTCACCTGCAGGGTTATCCTAAGTAGTTAATTAATCAAAGAAAATATATTCCCAAGCAGTTATATAGGTGCAGAAAAGTAAGTAAAACACACTGGCCACGCTTTTTTTATTTGGGGGCTTTAGCAGCTGAAGCACCTGTGTAAGCATTTACAATAATTAACATTTATTATTAACTTAGCCCCCCCTTTTTATTGCCCTGCATGAGCGTGGCCACCTGCAGAAAATTATGTGAACATCCAGATCGCACCTAACCTAAGGGTAATCTAGTCGCCAAAAACATCAATCCATCCACAGAGTGCAGAAAAGTAAGCAGACACAGCAAAGCAATTTCATTCACAACATGCAGTGAAAACCACGAAAACCCGGCACACAGCAGTAAAGTAAACACCGGCCTAACCTAGATCTAGAGTTGGTTGTCCTAGCACATCATCTAAAGTGTGTGTAAAAAGGTTGTGTGGCTCGGGTAGGTTCTGAAGTAGGTGGTTTGTTAACGTTGTCTAAAGTTTTAAATTTGTTAAGGCTTAGAAGGGAGTTTTGAGTTAAATTTTAAATATTAATAAATTAGGAATTTTAATTAAATGTATTTTAAGGGTTAATTGATTACTACCTTTGCTTCACACCGAGGCCATGAAGTTTATTTCACCTTCCTTGGGGCTAAACTAATAGCCTCATAGGCTTGGGTTACCCAGTAGCAATCGGGATTAATTAAGTTACTTTAAATTGGTTGGAATTAAAGAAGTGAATTAATATCAAGGAGAGTTGATTACTGATTTTAGTGGGTTGGTTGAAAGCTTTTAATAACCTATTAAAAGAATTTTAAGGGTTAGAAGAGTTAACAAATTTCACAGAGTTATCCGGGTATGCTAACTAAGAGGTAAAGATTTGGCTTTCAAAATTAGAGTCAATCTTATGGGTTTTAAATTTTTAATGAATAATAGACTTAATCATGAGTTGTTAAACAGGTGGCACACTCAATTTGGAGTTTCCTATGGGAAGTTATGATTTTTTTAGAAGTTCTGGCCCGTTCTGACCTAAGGTCACCTAAGATGTTGAATCCTTGGTTTTAGCTAGATTATGGAGGTTTGATGTTTCTAGGAAGTGATAGAACCTAATTGAAGTCACTATCCACTAAGTTGATTAATCAAGAATTCTCTATAATTAACAGTGAATTTTAGGAATTTTACACATTCGTAGGGAGTATCAAATTGCTACAACTAAGGGATCTACTTAAGGGTTTGAACCCAAATGAGCACTAAACTCCTTGGGATCAATTCCAAAGGTCATAAATGACCCCAGGACAGATCAACAAGTGTTTAAAACCCTTTTGGGATTTTTAAGATTTAATTACAGTTGGTTAGACCCTAATTACCTAAGGACCAAGCTAAGATAAGTCTAAAGATCAATTTGAGAGGGTTTCAATTCTTATTGGTTAAGGGTCAATTAAGGATAATTAAGGACATTTTAATGGATTTTAGGAGTTAAGAAAAGTTCATTATCAATTGATTAGGGTTAACAGGCTATTTTTAAGAAGGATTTTTGAGGCTCCTACTTGGGGAACCAAATGAATTCCAAATTTGATGAAATTTGGGCCATAGGATCACCTGACCCTAAGGACTAAACTCACCAAATTTGAGCTCAAATGGAGCACTCTAAGGTGGTCAACCAAACCACCCAAGGTGAGCTCTAAGTCACCTTCAAATCACTATGAGGGTCTATCCTAGGCTTTGATTGGGGCAAAATAAGTGGCTCTACACTCCTCATCCTACACATCATCAACACACCAAAAATCACACCCTAAATCCCATTGGATAGGTCTATATCCCCTTTTGAATTTAAGGGTCAAACCATGACCCTTAAACTTAAAAAATTAGGGAAAATGCTCTTGAACAACTTAAAATGGGGAGATAAAATTTGATCATGTCAGAAACATGTCCAATTTCAATCCCCCAAAATTCCAGACCTGGTGGACATGTATTTAAAAAGTAATTAAAGAAATTCAAAAAATGCTCAAATTGAAATTAAACCTAAGAAAGACCTAACCAGGGTCTGGAAGCATAGGGTGTTTGTAGAGCTCCCTGAGACCTTTCCAATGAGCCTAAGAACACCTAATTTGGACAAGTGTGCAGGGAGTTATGAATTTTTGAAGTTCCCTTGAATTTCTGGATTTATTAATCCGTCAATTATACAGTCAGCAGCCGTTACCACGCGGCGCGCGCTGATTCGCCAGGCAATGATTGGCGCTAACCGTTAACAGCCGGATTAACCACAGCTGTCGGATGGCGGATCGAACGGCTGGGATCGAAGGCGCTCCGATACCGCGAGATCTAATCCGAGCCGTTGATCAAGATCAACGGCTGAGATTTTGTCTTCAACCTCCCGCTCGTATCCAAGACCACAGAGCTTCTCTGGCTTGATCAGGATGATCCCGCCGGCGAACTCCGATGAAATTTCATAGGGAGGATCAGGACGGTGGAAACTTATAATCCAACGGTGGAGATCCGTTGGGGTGAAGGTTTCCTTCACACTTGAGCAAACTACCTAGCTAGGGAGCTCAGAATGAAGAGATTACCGCAGAGAAGGCCTCAACGAATGAGCTTCTCTATCATGAAGCTTCAGGGGACAGTGGCGAACAGTTCTCCTTCAGGCGTCGGGGTCAGAGGATGGCCGGAGGTGTGACTTCGAGCGGGACGCCGAAGGATTTCACGGGCGCTTGCTCGAACGGAAGGAGGGATCGATCTCTAGGTTCGAAGGAAGCTTCCGAGAGTTCGAAGGAGCTCTGGGGATATAACGAGAGCGAATGCCAATGCCTCATGAGGTCTGGCGAGCTCAGAGGTATTCGGCCACCCTTCGGGAGCTTGGACGGCCGGGATTGAACTGGGGAAGGCTTGGATCGCTGCCAGGTGGACGATGGTAACGTCTAGGAGGGATCATGGAGATCAAAATGGTGGGCAGCAGCCTTGAGCCAGAGATTGTCTGGGGGGAGACCGATGGGGACATACTGGAGCCAAGGGTGAAGTCAATTTGGCCTGGGGAGGCCTGGATCGAACTGGTGACTGGGTTGGACCCAAACCTGCTCGGTTTGAGTCGAATTGAGCTCGATCCGAGCCAGTCCAGACCCTGGGCTTGGTATGGGAGGTAGGTCTGGGTCTGGTGCACCCAATGCAGGTGGCAATTGGATCCAATTTGATCTTGGTTGAAATATGGCTCGGGTTGATCCAAACCTGCTCGGTTCGGGTCGATTTGGGCTCAACCCAGATCAGACCAGACCCTGGGCTTGAGGTGGGAAGCGGGTCTGGGTCTGGTGCACCCAATGCAAGTGGAAATTGAGTCCAATTTGATCTGAGTTGGGAGATGGCTCGGGTCCAAGTGTTTTTAGCTACTTTGGGTTAGCCTAACTCTTGACCCAAGCTAGCCCAAGGCATGGGCTGGCTGGAGGAGATGTATTGAACCTAGGGCAACCTATGGGAGGTGTTGGCAGAGTTCAATTGGGCTTAGGTTGAGAGTTGGCTCAATCCCAAGTGCTTTTGGGCACATTGGGCTAGCCTAACTCTTGACACAAGTGAGCCCAAGGGTTGGGCTGATCAAGGAAGGTGTATTGGGTTAATGGGAACTCAATAGCACCTTGATTTGGATTCAATTTGGTTAAGATCAAAAGATGGCTCAAGGGAGGCCTCTTCTTGGTCACTTGGGTCAAGCCATATGGCTAACCCAAGTGAGCCCAAGGCTTGGGTCACCAAGAGGGGTCTCTTGGGTACCCAAGAGGTTATCCCATACATTCAAAGGACTTGGAATGGACTTGATTCAAAAATTTGAAAGAGGAAGGGTGTATGGGTCCATGGGTCAAACTTGGTTGACTTGGTCAACCAAGTTGACCCAGGGTCTGGGTTTGAGTTCAACAAGTTGAGTTTAACATTTAAAATTCATTGGAAGTGGTTTCAAAGAGTTTGGAATTGATTTGATTTGAAATGGCCATTTGAAATCCCATAAGGGTATTTTGGTCAATTTTGACCTATTGGTCAACTAGGGTCAAAAATGGATCTGAAAAATGCAGTTTATTGTTCAGTGGGTTAAAATCAAGAGTCTGGAAGTGGTTGGAGGCTTTGATAAAGGCTCCAAGATCAAAATCTCAAAGGGTTTAGGTTCAGTGGCATAGGCTGTAAATATTTGAAGGTTTTACAGCCTTTGAATTTTAATTCAGATTCTGGGGTAAGAGACCTCAGAATAGGCTCAAAATTGGAGGGTAACCTCTAGAGACATGTCTTATCACTTTGCAAGTGATAGACCCTGAATCAGATGCCATTTGACTGGGTTTTGAAATGTTTAAAAATTCTTTGAAAAGGGTCTTTAGGACAAGACCTTAGGACTTTGGATTTGAGTTTGGATTTCAAGTTTGAATGATCAATATTGAGGTATCCAAATCATTTAAAATCATGTGGTGATTATTAATGAATGGATAGGGTCAAAGCTAGATCAAAGGTAGAATCAAAGTCTAAGTTAAATTTTGGATTCTCAAGTGGATTGAATCAAAGTTTGGATGTGTTTGAAATTTGAATTAATTGGGGTTTGAGTTGAATGAAGTTTGAGATTTAAATTGATCAAAGGTAGGAATCAAATTGAAGTTGGAATTGATCAAAGGTAGGAATTGATTTGAGTCTAGATCAACCCTAAGATCTAAAGGGTTTTTAGGATCTAGGATCTAAGGGAACCCTAGGCTCTAGAGTGGGCCCTAAGGTCTGGCTTTAGGGAAGGATCCTAAGGTCTAGAGTGGATCCTAGGGTCTAAAATTAATCTCAAGTTTGGAAGGGCCTTAGTGACCTCATACAAAAAATGAGGTCAACAAATGGACCCCAAATGTGTGTGGTAGAAGGAACTTCTGTGGCACACATTGGCGTTGACCGAATAGAAGTAGAATCTCAAGGATGGAAGGGAGGTGATCTCCCAACCTCAAGCCTATAGGATTCTAATGGAAGGCTTAAACCTATTAGACAAGGAAAACTAGTGGAACCAAGGTAGGGAATACCTAACCTTGGGTCTAAGGAAGGGCATCACCCAACCTTAGGTCTACAGGATGCTGATAGAAGACTTACTCCTAGTAGATAAGAAAATTGGAGAAACCAAGGTAGGGAATACCTAACCTTGGGTCTAAGGAAGGGCATCAACCAACCTTAGGCCTATAGGATGCTGATAGAAGACTTACTCCAAATAGGCAGATTAACTGGAAACCAAAGTAGGGAATACCTAGCTTTGGGTCTAAGGAAGGGCATCACCCAACCTTAGGTCTACAGGATGCTGATAGAAGACTTACTCCTAGTAGACGGATCAACTGGGAAACAAAGGTAGGGAATACCTAGCCTTGGGTCTAAGGAAGGGCATCACCCAACCTTAGTCCTATAGGATGCTGATAGAAGACTTACTACAAATAGGCAAATCAACTGGAAACCAAAGTAGGGAATACCTAGCTTTGGGTTTAAGGAAGGGCATCACCCAACCTTAGGTCTACAGGATGCTGATAGAAGACTTACTCCTAGTAGATGGATCAACTGGGAAACCAAGGTAGGGAATACCTAGCCTTGGGTCTAAGGAAGGGCATCACCCAACCTTAGTCCTATAGGATGCTGATAGAAGACTTACTCCAAATAGGCAAATCAATTGGAAACCAAAGTAGGGAATACCTAACTTTGGGTCTAAGGAAGGGAATCACCCAACCTTAGGTCTACAGGATGCTGATAGAAGACTTACTCCTAGTAGATGGATCAACTGGGAAACCAAGGTAGGGAATACCTAGCCTTGGGGCTAAGGAAGGGCATCACCCTACCTTAGGCCTATAGGATACTGATAGAAGACTTACTCCAAATAGGCAAATCAACTGGCAAACTAGGATGGTGCCACGAAGGGCGTACTCCACCACTAGCGAATGGTCATGTGGAGAGGAAACTTGCTCCACACAGAGGACCGAAACTGGCAAACTAGGATGGTGCCACGAAGGGCGTACTCCACCACTAGCAAATGGGAATCAGGGCGGTGCCGCGAAGGGCGTGCTCCACCCCTAATCTTGGGTCAAATGCCAGGGTGGTGCCACGGAGGGCGTACTCCACCACTAGCGAGGTGCGATCCTAAGGGAGGGAACGGTCCGACCCTAAGGAGAAGGTGAAGAGCATTAAGAGGTGAAAGAACTTAAAAAGGAAAGAATCGAGTTGCGCATCAAGAAAAGAAAATTTTATTTATTGATAAGATGAGCTACATCAAGCATAGTATTTCTTAAGGAAACACTCGTTGACAGGTAGTATTGGGTGGTTTCCCTTACAATCTACTAACTGATACGAGCCTCCTTCATAGACAGTCTCTATAACGAAGGGTCCTTCCCACGTAGGTTCGAATTTGCCTCCCAACTTTCGATGGGCTAAAATAGGCCTCCGAAAGACCAACACCAAGTCTCCTGCTTGGAAGGTCATAGGTCGCACTAGTTTACCATGGGCCTGAACCATACGTGACTTATATAACTCTAAACTTTGTTGAGCTTGGAGACGTCGCTCTTCAAGGCCTTCGAGTTCTTCCAACCGCAGTTTTGCATTTTGTTCATTCGTGATTTGATTCTGAACTGCAATCCTGAGCGAAGGGATTTGTATTTTCAAGGGTAAAACGGCCTCAGATCCATACAATAGTGTAAACGGGGTGGATTGGGTCGGGGTTCTATAAGTGGTACGGTAAGCCCACAAAGCTTCCACCAACCGTTCATCTCACTATCGTTTGTTATCATCAAGGGTCTTTTTAAAGATTTGCACCAAGGTCTTGTTGAAGGCATCGACCAATCCATTTGCCCGAGGGTAATAGATCGTCGAGTATCTCCAATCAATATTATGTCGCCTTATAAAACTGTTGATTTTTATAGACTTGAATACGGACCCATTATCGGATATGATTCTGCGGGGTACGCCGAATCGATATACGATATGGTCACGAAAGAATTTTAAGACATGGTGTGATGTTACATTGCGTAGGGGAATTGCTTCCGCCCACTTTGAAAAGTAATCAGTCGCTGCTAATATAAAACGATGACCTCTCACGGAGGGAGGGTCAATCGGCCCAATGATATCTATGCCCCAACTCTCATGTACCTGACATTGATGACAGTGCTTTGCAGTATTCATGCAATCGTCAATCATTGTAGGCCAGTAGTATCCAAGTCTTTTAATCCTCAATTTCATTTTTGGACCTGATTGATGTGCACCGCACAGTCCTGAATGAACCTCATTGACAATCTTCAGTG
The DNA here is from genome assembly GCA_019514585.1 of Dendrobium officinale. NCBI lineage: Eukaryota > Viridiplantae > Streptophyta > Magnoliopsida > Asparagales > Orchidaceae > Dendrobium > Dendrobium officinale. The sequence continues at coordinate 21,414,175 of CM033693.1, forward strand.
CTTTTCTCTGGTTCAAACAGCGCAGCCACATGTGGTCGAAGGACCGACGGTACAACACATTGTTGACTAGTGTGTATTATAGGGCACATTTCTTAATTTGGTTGGAAAGTGATTTATCCTGGGGAAGCTTCCCTTCTCTAAGGTAGTCAATTAAAGGTCGTCTCCAATCGCCTTCTTCGTCGGTTGTCAAAGAGGCAAAAAGGATCTGAAGGGGAGCCTTACTTATGTGTTCCAAATTTATAAGAGAGAGGGCTTTACGACCCTGAATCTCTATAGGGATGGAATCCTCCTCAGGACATGCAAATTCCTTTGCGAGTTTTGCTAAGGCATCTGCCGCGGAATTGCTTCCACGGGGAACTCTATACAAAGTAGCAGTAGGAATTTGTTCCAACAAGTGAAGTGTGTACTGATGATATCTTAGGAGATTAGAATTCAAGACTTTATAAGTTCCGGCCACTTGGTTAATAACCACCTGGGAATCTCCAAAGATCTTAATCTCTTTAATTTCCATTAGAATTGCAAGTTCCAAACCGGTTATCAGGGCTTCATATTCAGCTTCGTTATTTGTGCAAGGCTCCTTTAAATGGTAGGAAAAATGCATCATTCCTTTTTTCGGCGTTATGAAAATTAAACCGACTCCAGCCTTTCCGGGAATTGCAGATTGTTGGGTCGCATTCCTACGAGAGGATGCTGCTCCATCAAAATATAATTCCCAGATGGCCTCGCCAGACTCCCTCAGACTCATGATTTGTTCGTCGGGTAGATCATCGTTCAGAGGAGAATCTACCGGCAGTGGGTGTGCTGCCAGAAAAATGGCAACGGCTTGTCCTTTCACAGCACGAAGAGGAGTGAAAGTAATCTCAAATTGCAGTAATATCATAGGCCAACGGGCTAAACGTCCTGACAACGTAGGTCGGGTCATAAGATATTGCAAAGGATTAACTCTTGAAATCAAACTGATTGAGTGGGAGAGCATGTAATGCCTCAGTTTCTGAGCTGCAAAAACCAAAGCAAGGCAATGCTTCTCAATTGACGGGTACCGGATTTCAGTAGGAAGAAGTCTTCGACTAAGGTAATAGAGAGCATTCTCTTTCCCTTCGTCGTTGACTTGAGCCAACAGGGTGCCTAAAGACTCATCTAAGGCTGCAGTGTAGAGGATTAACGGCTTTCCTGGAATTGGAGGTGCCAAAACTGGCGGATTAGAAAGATATTGTTTAATGTTATTGAAAGCATTTTGGCACTTCTCGTCCCATACAAACTTAGCGTATTTCTTCGTAAGGACTGAGAAGGGTTGACATCTCCCGGAAAGATTAGAAATAAACCTCCTTATATACGCCAATCTACCATGTAGAGACCTTAACTGGGTGAGGCTCTTAGGAGATGGCATATTCAAGATGGCTTCAATTTTAGCAGGGTCAATCTCGATTCCGCGGTGCCTCACTACGAATCCTAAGAACTTCCCTGAGGTGACGCCAAAGGCACACTTTAGGGGATTCATTTTCAAATCGTAGCGGCGCAACCGCTCAAAAACAACTCTTAAGTCATACAGGTGAGCCTCTTTGACCTTGCTCTTGACAACCAAATCATCAATATAGCACTCAACTTGATTGTGAATTAAGTCGTCAAAGATACGGGTCATGGCCTGTTGGTAGGTTGCTCCGGCATTCTTCAAGCCAAATGGCATCACCTTATAACAAAAGATTCCAATAGGGGTTCTGAACGCCGTATTTCTTTCATCTTCTGGGGCCATCTTGATTTGATTATAACCCGATGAGCCATCCATGAATGAGAAAATGGCATGTGAGGAGGCAATGTCTACCATGAGTTCTGGTATCGGTAAGGGGAACTCGTCTTTAGGACATGCCTTATTCAGATCCCTATAATCGACACAAATCCGAATTTGACCATTCTTCTTTCGGACTGGCACGACGCTGGCTACCCAAGAGGGGTATTGTTCCTCCCGAATAAAATCGGCTTCGGCCAATTTCTTAATTTCAGAAACGACTTGTTGTTCGATTTCTAAGCACATGCGTCGAGGAGCTTGTTTGATAGGAATGGCATCAGGCCGAACTCCAAGTTTATGGACTGCTACCTCAGCAGGTAAACCTGGCATTTCTTCGTATGTCCAGGCAAAGCAATCCCTAAACTCAGACAAAAGTTGGATCAAATATTGGGCTTCACTCTCGCTCAGTAGAGCACTTATAAAGATTGGACGGGGATCGTCATCGGTTCCCAGGTTAATTTCTTTTAATTCATCGACTATCGATTTATTTTCTTCTTCTAATTCAGGGGGTGCATCCCGAACTTGAAGGTCATCGAGATCATCTAAAGTCTCCAAACAGAGCCCATTAAGAGGACAGAAGGGATCTGTAGGGACATTTGGCGATTCAAGATGGTAAGTTATCATCAGGCAATACTCATCGTCATCGAATGAACTAATAGTCCCAAAGCCAATACCACTTGTAGGATTATCCTTAATTTTTGTTTTCCAAATATTTTCGTGGTATCTAGCCTGACCCTTAGTCCATCGGTATGGTACATAACCTTTAGAGAAAGTATTTTTCACACAAACAGGGAAGTAGTCGAAAGGTAATTCCATTAATTCATTAAAATCTTCCTCCTCAAGGGTTACATCACTTTCATCCCTTGCGGAGGAGGAGCCAGGAAAGAATTTTTGGACTTTCTTTACTTCGCCATTCAAGTTGGGGGCCACTTTGACTTCTAACCCTGCAATCCTGCCAGCTGATAGTGGGGTCAGAGAAAGGGCCTCAATCCTTCTGCTGAGCTTTTAGTACATTGTTAATTCAGGCTCGTCACTTTTTACTTTTACAATTTCTTCCTCAATGTCACTGTCCTCTTCTAAAGTGAGATCAAACTTTGGAGAAGTATTTACATTTTTGTAATTGAGGGAGAAGGCAGCACCTTGGTCCTTTGACTCAATATCAGAATCTGATTCCAAATCGATATAAACAGGTGTTGTTCTCCTCTCTAATGAAGCACGGCCTCGGCCTCGTGCCCTTAAGGCCATCCTCCCACCTCTTTGAGGTAATGCATTTGGAGGCATAAGGACAACGATGTCGGAGTCGTCTTCACTACTTAATTGTATCATTTCTTGATCAATAAATTTTCCTTTTTCTTTTTCTTTTTCTTTTTCATTGGACTTTTGTCCAACAAACTTCTCCTCAATTTTGATCTCTAGCTTAGAGCGGGACGAGGACCCTTTTGGAACAAAATATGTAGCATCTTCGTAGATCCCGATTTCTTGAATAGAAAATGGTTGAAGATCACCCTTAATCACATGTTCAATGCCATCTCGTTGGTACTTAATGCACTGGTGAAGGGTAGATGGAACCATTCTATATTCATGAATCCAAGGTCTACCTAAAAGAGCATTAAAGGACATCGCTGAATCAATTATATGAAACTTAGCTTTAGTTTTCAAATCTTCTATTTGTAAGAGCAAGGTGATTGAACCTAAAGCCCTCTCGCCCTTTTCATTGAACCCACGAAGCACCAACCTGTCGGTCGAGAGCTTGCTCGTATCAACTCTAAGGTATGCGAGGGTCTTTTAAGTTCATTATGTTGACCGATGCACCCGGATCAACAAGAACTCTTGATAACTTAAAGTTTCCCACATCTACGGTAATGTAAAGGGGATGATTATGGTTAGCGGTTCTCAAGAGGAAGTCTTCATCTGAAAAGGTAACTCCAGGAACTCCTTTGAAGTAAAATGCCTCACCTTTTGAAGTTGCAGCTAACTGGGTTAAACAAATCTCGGGGTTGAGAAGTGCCTTAATTAAAGACTCCCTCATTTCTTTAGAGAGAAGGAGGGCGTCATAAATACTTAATTTCGCTGGCAACTTTCTAAGGTGGGCTAAAACGTTATAATTAACCTTAGGAACGACAGATTCAAAACCTGGAGGAATTAAAGGAAAGTCTAGTTGTTGAGGGGAGTTTGGATTTAGATCTTCGAAGGGAATTTGCTTGCCTTTCTCCTGAGGGGGAAGCCTAGGGGGTAAGACTTTACCACCACGGAGTTGCACCTGCTCGATATCTTCGGGAGGGCAAACTAGGGCAGTGTCTACGCACACCATAGGCGTTGGATCATCACTTCCCGAAAGCGAGTCAAAATCCAAAAGTTCTATCAAGATAGGATTCCCTTGGAAATTGAATTGAAGGAAATCACTTTCTGATAAAGCTTCACATTCGACCTCTTCTTGAATAGCTGATTCGGGAGGGTTAATCTCTTTAATATTAAGACTTTCTTCACCAGAATTTTGATTTAAAACAGGAGAGTCATCAACTTGCATTTCATTTCCATGTTTAATCATCAAGACGGAAGCAGAAGAATGTTTTTTATTCATCTTCTGACCCTTCGCCTTTGATGGGGAAAAGTAAAAGTCAAGAGGGGAGAGGGTTTTAACACTCCCATCCGCCATCCTAATACATCTCTCATCTACACACTTCCTCTCTACAAAATCAACTTCTTTTTCTTTTAAGCATCCAGTAGTAGTTCCTGTGACTACTGGAGAGGAAAGTGGCTCAACATCCTCCTGCGAAGCGTCTAGGTCAACCTTCCACGTCAGGGCCTGGGCTATCGTAGTCAGCTGTTGAGAAAGACGAAAAGACTTATTAATTGACTTTTTAAGTGTCCGGAACAAAGCAATGTCCCAACCATCTTCAACAAAATAAGAAGAGTTAAGAGGGTTACCTGAAATGGTTTTAATTGAGGCTTTCTCTGGATCGACCAAGTATTCCTTAGGTATTATAATGTTACCTTGGGTGTAGATCCTCTCAAGCCAATCTTTGAACACAACGCAATCTTCAAGAGGGTGACTAAGCATCCGGTGGTATGGGCAATACTTGGGATCATCTTTCTTGCTCTCATCCTCAGGCCTCCTGGCCTCTGGCAACTGAAAATATGGTTTCTTTAATAGACTCCTGAAAATCTTCTTAACTGCTTCCCTCTTAAATTAATATGGTTTTGCCAATTTCTCTCTAAAAGGGATAAAGTTAGGATCTCTGGTGTACTGGGGAGTAACTTGAAAGGGCTGTCTCTAAACTGGCTGTGGTAGCGGTGGTGGAGGAACACTGGGCTGACTAGTCATTGGCCTTTTTCCTTTGTCAACTGCCGACACTGCTGCCTTCTTTTCAAAAGTCTTAACCAATCTAGGACCCTTCTTGTCTTCAGACTGCTCTCGTAGGAATGACATCTTATGAGCCTCTTCCTGCAAATTGCTAGCCTTATTAAGAAGTTTTTGGAAAGTTTTAATAGTGAAACCTTTCAAGAAAAAAGCAACGGGGCCGTGGATATTCTTAAGAAGGATCTCCATTGCATATTGCTCTTGCAACTGGGGTTCACACTTCATCGAGAGGTTTCGCCACCTCAAGATGTATTCAACCAGAGACTCTCCCGGCTTTTGTTTCTCAACAACAAGATCGCCCACAGTAGTTCGTTGTTGCGCTCCAGAAAATCTTTTAAGGAAAAGATTTTCTAGATCGGTAAAAGTTTTAACTGAACCATTGGGCAGATCAGTGTACCATTCAAAAGCGATGCCAGATAGACTACTTACAAATTGGCGAAATAGTAGAGCATCTGACCCTCCCGCATTGCAACAACTTGCTCTGAAGTGGGCTAGATGCTTTCTCGGGTTTTCTATTCCAGTGAAAATTTTAAAAGTTGGTGGCACGAAGCCTTTTGGATAAGGAACTGAGTCATATTCTTCGGGGTAAGGTCTACCTTTTGGAATAGACGCGGTTCCTTGAGAAAAGGCTAAGGCCTCCCTTACCTGGTCCTCGATCAGTTGCTTAATGTCTTTCTGGGACAGAGCAGGGGGAACTGTAAGTGCTGCTGGAGATGTCTCTGATAGGCAAAGAGGGATCACTGGTGCCGACTCAGGAGGTTTGGGACCAGATTCTGTCTTTCTAACTTTTTCCACAATTTCTCGAGCCGTTTGTTGAATCTTAAGTGAATCCTGCTCTGACTTATCAAATCTTTCTTGCATTTCTTTGACTTGTGACATCATAGTTGTCAACTGGTTTTCCAAATCTTTAATGTGTTCTTCGCCCCTAGCCCTTACGGACTCATCTGAATCGGACCCAGCAACCTATGGGTCATCGTCTCTAGCAAGCCGGCGTCTACCAGGTTCGGCCTCCTTGTTGGAACCTCTAGTTTTGACCATGGAGACACTACCAACATAGTCGTCTTCCTCTCCAAGGAGGTCATCCAGGTCTGGATCAAAAGAAGTCGTTCCCTCTTTATTTAGTAGAATGTTTCTTATCCCTTGTACTACCTCCTCAACTGGTCTATCCCCAATTGACTTAGGATCGAGGGGTAGATATCCTTTGTATTCAGCCATATCAAACAATTCTTCAGAATCCAGGAGAGCAATGATTTCTGTAAGTTTCGGATTAGGATCTGACTGAGACTCTGTAACTGGCTCTTCATTTATCTCAAGATCGAGGTCAATTCCTTCCTTGACTGTCCCAAAATCGGTAGTCGGAGAAGTGGCATTCTCTACAGGGAGAGGGACATATACCTCATGAGGTGAAGGAGGAGCCTGTAGGGAGATTTCTCCTACATCGGGTAAGGTAAGGTCCTCAGACTCTTGTGTAGGAAGCCTAGGAATGACACATAGATCTAAACTATCAACCACTGGATCATCAGCTGGAATCATCACTGAATCAGGAACTGGACCGACTGTAAGAGAACTATCTAGTGGAATAATTGGGGTACTGGGTTGATCATCCATTGACTCAATCAAAGCTGGAGGAGGTCTAGCTGGGACTCGTTGGAGTTGGAGAATGAACTTAGAGGTTCTTGGAGGTGGTGGTAAATCCTCCAACTTAGTCCTTTTTGGAATAAATTCCTTCTCGGGGGATTTGGGCCTCTTGCCCTTGATGTCCGGATGTTTTAAAGTCTCATTCCCCTTTGGTTTAACAACTACTGAGGCCAACCTTACAGCTTTGGAAGGGGGTACCGGGGGTCTACCAACGGAACGGTGGCCTCTCTTGGACCCAGTCAACACGATGCCCTCTGTCTCAGAAGAAGGAGGGCGTGGCGCCCAGTGGTATCCATCAACCAGTACTAAAGTAACGGGCTGTCTGACATACTTCTTGTTTCTCTTGACAGATTGTGGAGTTAAATTCTTTGCCTCAGATGCCTCTTCTTTCAATACTTCTTTTTGGAAGCGATGAGATATCACTCCCTTTAACTGTTTCAGGTACTGCTCTTTTGTTTGTCCAGATTGTGCAGCACAGGTATGGATTATATTTCTCAAAGCCCTTGTTTTCTGTAGATGCTTTTCTTTTGAGGTCTTTTTAGTCGAGTAGTCGATCGGGCATGGTGGGGAATGAGCTATCCTAGCTATCCTCTCCTCCCCTTGAGCAGAAGCTAAGGGGTAGAAGCGGCTCCCTTTCAGAAGGGGAGAGGAAACAGAAATAGGTAGCTCCTCATCAGCCTCAGGCTCCACTTGAGCTAAAGTCTTAAAAGGCACGATTCTCTTTGCCTTAGAAATCTTCTTCCTAAGTCTCCTCAAGTAATTCTTCTTTGGTTCTTAGTGGAGAAGTTAAGTCTACAGCTAGATCCTTCCTCAAAAATAGACTTGACTTCAGTGGGAGGCTCAACAACTGGCTCAGATTGTTTCTGATCATCAATAATCACTGGCAAAGTGGGTGCAGACCCCACAATCAACTCAACCACTGGAGGAACTTCCTTACTGGCATCCAAGCTAACAATCTGGTGTCCATCCATAGAAAGTTCAAGGGTGCTGAATCCCATTCCAAAGATGATGGTGTTTCCTTGGTCATTAACAGTCGAGGACAACGCTCGGTCGAAAGAGAAGATCAATTGGCCAACCATTTGAATTTTCTGAAAGTTAAAGAGAGGATTGAAATTAGATTTTGTTTCAAAAGCAATGGAAAAGAGTTTGTTATTTTGAAACTTAAGGCTTGTAGACTAATCTCAACCTTCCAACACGTACTGAGTGGTAAAAAAAAAATACCCAACACACGTTAGGAAGGTAAAGAGACTAAATACATGCCAAAAGGAGAGTTTTGTCATAAAGTGAACATATGTTAGCCCATAAGATGATTATATGGGGTAACATATGAAGGTTTGAAACTTGGAGAAAATCGTTATTATCTTTCTTTCCACATTTTGAAGGGAGTTTGAATCTCAAATGACTTAAGATGGGGTTCTTTTACAGAATCCAAAACGCAACGGACAGAGTTTCCCCTTGCCCAAAGGCTTATGAAATTGTAAGAAAAACCCAGGTAAAGTAAATGGTCTAACCCTCTTCACTCTTAAAAATTCAAAGAAAGTAAAGGGGTTAAGACTAAAATACTTCAAAAACTTTCTTAAAGTCAAAAGATCTTTCAAACTCCTTTCAATTTGAAAGGAAGAGATATATTGAATGTGGAATTTGTTAATCAAAATTTTAAAAGGATATTTGGGGAATCTGATTTGACACTGTCGCCTCATAGGAAATCCCAGGGCAGAAGGTCAAAATCAGGACAATTAAATTAGCGGAAAAAAAAGGGAGGTAGAACCTCTCCTTTAACGTTTTAAAATTCATTGTTTAAATGTTGGCCACACTCCCCTAAGGAAGAAATGGGTCGAGGGACCAACGGAAGGAAGGTAGTTAAGACTACCGATGAAATAAAATTTCATTCTTATTAAAGATGAAAAGAGATATTTGTCCCACCGGGCGTGCCATTTTTTTGTTGGTGGAATTTTGAAAATGGGTTTTGAAAAATATTAGTTTTCTTTGGGAATTAGAATTGAGGTTGAATCTTAATTCTAAAAGTCAAACCAGCTTGTTCGAAAAAATATATCACCCCGAAGGATGAAAATAAAATCCCATAACGGCGTTCAGACTTAGAATTATGTGATTCATTTTTAATATCATAGCTAGACTCTAAAGAGAACTTCACACGGCCCCGAGGGGACAAGGTAAAGATCAACTAAATGTCTGGTTATGATATTCGAGGGGTATTGTTGTCGATTTCATATCCAAAGCCTTACTAAAGAAGAATGTATCTCCCCAAAGGGAAATAACACCTTTCAATGATAATTCTTCTAATACGATAACGACAATCATTTTCTTGAACTTTTCCCAAAGAAATCTAAGAATATTTTAAAAAGGTTAATTTTGAAATCAGGTGTGTGGGGTTCCAAATCTCCTACGAGCGCAAGCCCTCGTAGTTAATTACATTGTAGGGAGACAGAGTCCCCTACGAAAACTCTCGATTAAAATAAGAATGAAATTTTGTTAGATTTTCTAGGAGTGATATCAAAAAAAATTGAATAGAATCCTTTAGAGAATCAAAAGGGAATGGATCAAGATTGAACAGTTATTAACAGAGTCAAAGGAGGAGAGGTAGGGGACAGAGATTTCAGAACCATCAGGAAGTGTACCAACTTAGTCTAAACGTTGGGCTTTACATTTTAGGATTGGAAAAAGGTTTAATTTGAGTTGAACATTTTATTAGAAGTTTGGGACTATATTCCCGAAGTTGGGGTCTTATAATCAAAGATCTGCCCCGGATCCTAAATCTAATTTGGACGCTGGACCACAGCCGTCCGAACCTAACTAATGCAGTGCAGAACCTGGTCTTAAATGTAAATTAATTAATAAATGTCCATAGGCAAAGTTGCCTTGCTTATTACAAACCAGAGTTTTACAGAAAGTAAAGTGGCCGGACACCACTAACAACAACCCGGATTTTAAGCCTAGTAATGACGCAAGTTATTTTGAGTGGGATACGCTCAATCTTCAAGTCTTCATTTTTTCTCTTCTTCAGACTCCTTTTCTTCAAGCTCCATGGATTCTTTATAGTAGACTACCCAAATGGATAAGAGGGCAGTTCCTTTAAGGGGAAGGCCACTCTTTCCTCTTTGGATATAAGAGAAGTGTGATCCAAATTTTGATTTTCAAATGGAAAAGGAATAGTTCCCAAAAGGGCATCCTTTTCTCTTTGGAATCCAAGCTTTGGACCTAAATATCCCAACTCAAACTTAACTTTCACAACACTTGACAATTTACAAATTACATTTATATCAAATCAAAAATCTAGACTCACCTGCAGGGTTATCCTAAGCAGTTAATTAATCAAAGAAAATATATTCCCAAGCAGTTATATAGGTGCAGAAAAGTAAGTAAAACATACTGGCCACGCTCTTTTATTTGGGGGCTTTAGCAGCTGAAGCACTTGTGCAAGTATTTACAACAATTAACATTTATTATTAACTTAGCCCCCCCTTTTTATTGCCCTGTATGAGCGTGGCCACCTGTAGAAAATTATGTGAACATCCAGATCACACCTAACCTAAGGGTAATCTAGTCGCCAAAAACATCAATCCATCCACAGAGTGCAGAAAAGTAAGCAGACACAGCAAAGCAATTTCATCCACAACATGCAGTGAAAACCACGAAAACCCGGCATACAGCAGTAAAGTAAACACCGGCCTAACCTAGATCTAGAGTTGGTTGTCCTAGCACATCATCTAAAGTGTGTGTAAAAAGGTTGTGTGGCTCGGGTAGGTTCTGAAGTAGGTGGTTTGTTAACGTTGACTAAAGTTTTAAATTTGTTAAGGCTTAGAAGGGAGATTTGAGTTAAATTTTAAATATTAATAAATTAGGAATTTTAATTAAATGTATTTTAAGGGTTAATTGATTACTACCTTTGCTTCACACCGAGGCCATGAAGTTTATTTCACCTTCCTTGGGGCTAAACTAATAGCCTCGTAGGCTTGGGTTACCCAGTAGCAATCGGGATTAATTAAGTTCATTTAAATTGGTTGGAATTAAAGAAGTGAATTAATATCAAGGAGAGTTGATTACTGATTTTAGTGGGTTGGTTGAAATCTTTTAATAACCTATTAAAAGAATTTTAAGGGTTAGAAGAGTTAACAAATTTCACAGAGTTATCCGGGTATGCTAACTAAGAGGTAAAGATTTGGCTTTCAAAATTAGAGTCAATCTTATGTGTTTTAAATTTTTAATAAATAATAGACTTAATCATGAGTTGTTAAACAGGTTGCACACTCAATTTGGAGTTTCCTATGGGAAGTTATGATTTTTTTAGATGTTCTGGCCCGTTCTAACCTAAGGTCACCTAAGATGTTGAATCCTTGGTTTTAGCTAGATTATGGAGGTTTGATGTTTCTAGGAAGTGATAGAACCTAATTGAAGTCACTATCCACTAAGTTGATTAATCAAGAATTCTCTATAATTAACAGTGAATTTTAGGAATTTTACACATTCTAGCTAAAACATCAACACACCAAAAATCACACCCTAAATCCCATTGGATAGGTCTATATCCCCTTTTGAATTTAAGGGTCAAACCATGACCCTTAAACTTAAAAAATTAGGGAAAATGCCCTTGAACAACTTAAAATGGGGAGATAAAATTTGGGCATGTCAAAAACATGTCCAATTTCAATCCCCCAAAATTCCAGACCTGGTGGACATGTATTTAAAAAGTAATTAAAGAAATTCATAAAATGCTCAAATTAAAATTAAAACTAAGACTAACCTAACTAGGGTCTGGAACCAAAGGCTTTTGTAGAGCTCCCTGAGACCTTTCCAATGAGCCAAAGAACACCTAATTTGGACAAGTGTGCAGGGAGTTATGAATTTTTGAAGTTCCCTTGAATTTCTGGATTTATTAATCCGGCAATTATACAGTCAGCAGCCGTTACCACGCAGCGCGCGCTGATTCGCCAGGCAATGATTGGCGCTAACCGTTAACGGCCGGATTAACCACAGCCGTCGGATGGCAGATCGAACGGCTGGGATCGAAGGCGCTCCGATACCGTGGGATTTAATCCGAGCTGTTGATCAAGATCAACGGCTGGGATTTTGTCTTCAACCTCCCGCTCGTATCCGAGACCACAGAGCTTCTCCGGCTTGATCCGGGCGATCCCACCTGCAAACTCCGATGAAATTTCACAGGGAGGATCAGGACGGTGGAAACTTCCAATCCAACGGTGGAGATCCGTTGGGGTGAAGGTTTCCTTCGCACTTGAGCAAACTACCTAGCTAGGGAGCTCAGGATGAAGAGATTACCGCAGAGAAGGCCTCAACGAATGAGCTTCTCTATCAGGAAGCTTCAGGGGACGGTGGCGAACAGTTCTCCTTCAGGCGTCGGGGTCAGAGGACGGCCGGAGGTGCGACTTCGAGCGGGACGCCGAAGGCTTTCACGGGCGCTTGCTCGAACGGAAGGAGGGATCTATCTCTAGGCTCGAAGGAAGCTTCCGGGAGTTTGCAGGAGCTCTGAGGATCTAACGAGAGCGAATGCCAATGCCTCGTGAGTTCTGGCGAGCTCAGGGGTATTCGGCCACCCTTTGGGAGATTGGACGGCCGGGATTGAACTGAGGAAGGCTCGGATCGCTGCCAGTGGACGATGGCGACGTCTAGGAGGGATCGTGGAGATCAAACCGGTGGGCAGCAGCCTTGAGCCAGTGATTGTCTGGGGGGTACCATCGGAACTTAAATTCCATTGGCTTCGACCGCCGCCGGTCATGGCCTGGGTCGGGTTGACCGGGGGAGACCGATGGGGACATGCTGGAGCCAAGGGTGAAGTCAATTTGGCCTGGGGAGGCCTGGATCAAACTGGTGACTGGGTTGGACCGAGCCAGGCCAGACCCTGGGCTTGGTATGGGAGGTAGGTCTGGGTCTGGTGCACCCAATGCAGGTGGAAATTGGATCCAATTTGATCTGGGTTGAAATATGGCTCGGGTTGATCCAAACCTGCTCGGTTCGGGTCGATTTGGGCTCAACCTAGGTCAGGCCAGACCCTGGGCTTGAGGTGGGAAGCGGGTCTGGGTCTGGTGCACCCAATGCAAGTGGCAATTGGGTCCAATTTGATCTGAGTTGGGAGATGGCTCGGGTCCAAGTGTTTTTGGCTACTTTGGGTTAGCCTAACTCTTGACCCAAGCTAGCCCAAGGCATGGACTGGCTGGAGGAGATGTATTGAACCTAGGGCCACCTATGGGAGGTGTTGGTCGAGTTCAATTGGGCTTAGGTTGAGAGTTGGCTCAATCCCAAGTGCTTTTGGGCACTTTGGGCTAGCCTAACTCTTGACACAAGTGAGCCCAAGGGTTAGGCTGATCAAGGAAGGTGTATTGGGTTAATGGGAACTCAATAGCACCTTAATTTGGATTCAATTTGGTTAAGATCAAAAAATGGCTCAAGGGAGGCCTCTTCTTGGTCACTTGGGTCAAGCCATATGGCTAACCAAGTGAGCCCAAGGCTTGGGTCACCAAGAGGGGTCTCTTGGGTACCCAAGATGTTATCCCATACATTCAAAGGACTTGGAATGGACTTGATTCAAAAATTTGAAAGAGGAAGGGTGTATGGGTCCATGGGTCAAACTTGGTTGACTTGGTCAACCAGGTTGACCCAGGGTTTGGGTTTGAGTTCAACAAGTTGAGTTTAACATTTAAAATTCATTGGAAGTGGTTTCAAAGAGTTTGGAATTGATTTGATTTGAAATGGCCATTTGAATTCTCATAAGGGTATTTTGGTCAATTTTGACCTATTGGTCAACTAGGGTAAAAAATGGATCTGAAAAATACAGTTTACTGTTCAGTGGGTTAAAATCAAGAGTCTGGAAGTGTTTGGAGGCTTTGATAATGGCTCCAAGATCAAAATCTGAAAGGGGTTAGGTTCAGTGGCATAGGCTGTAAATATTTAAAGGTTTTACAGCTTTTGAATTTTAATTCAGATTCTAGGGTTAGAGACCATAGAATAGGCTCAAAATTGGAGGGTAACCTCCAGAGACATGTCTTATCACTTTGCAAGTGATAGACCCTGAATCATAGGCCATTTGACTGGGTTTTGAAATGTTTGAAAATTCTTTGAAAAGGGTCTTTAGGACAAGACCTTAGGACTTTGGATTTGAGTTTGGATTTCTGGATTTGGAATGGATTTCAAGTTTGAATGATCAATATTGGGGTATACAAATCATTTACAATCATGTGGTGATTGTTAATGAATGGATAAGGTCAAAGCTAGATCAAAGGTAGAATCAAAGTCTAAGTTAAATTTTGGATTCTCAAGTGGATTGAATCAAAGTTTGGATGTGTTTAAAATTTGAATTAATTGGGGTTTGAGTTGAATGAAGTTTGAGATTTAAATTGATCAAAGGTAGGAATCAAATTTAAGTTGGAATTGATCAAAGGTAGGAATTGATTTGAGTCTAGATTAACCCTAAGATCTAAAGGGTTTTTAGGATCTAGGATCTAAGGGAACCCTAGGCTCTAGAGTGGGCCCTAAGGTCTGGCTCTAGGGAAGGATCCTAAGGTCTAGAGTGGATCCTAGGGTCTAAAATTAATCTGGAGTTTGGAAAGGCCTTAGTGACCTCATACCAAAAATGAGGTCAATAATGCCTTGATCAAAAAAAAAAAAAAAACTTTGCTTTCGTTCTTCTTTTTTATCTTCTGTTTTATTTTCTTTTCTTTTCTATTTTTTGCCTCTTTTTTGTGATGGCAAAAAGAGGAGTAGTGGGTAATAGTTGAGTTATTTCATTGTACTATTTTACTTATATTTGTGTTTTATTTAGTTTTAATTATTTTATGTTTGCAATCATAAAAAAAGGGGAGATTATTATGAATATGATTTCAGGGAATAGAATATTGATGATAGCAAAAAAATTTATTTTTTTACGACAGTCTTGCCTACTAATATTTCAGGTCCATAAGATCAAATTGCAAATCAAACCAGCTCAAGATTGGGTAGATTAGGACTGAGTTAGCTTGTAATGTATGTCAAATATCTTTTACCTTTTCTTCAATCCATTGTAACTTTATGAGTCATGATGCTAAGTAATCTTGCACACACACACACTTGGGGAAAAATTATATATGTTCGTTAACATTTTCTATTTTTATCACATCATTCAGGATGATCCAAAAATCATCCTAGATGATTGATTAAAAATAGAAACCCTAATTATGGCATCCTAGTTAAGGCAGCTACAATTAAGTGAATCGTCCTGGACGATATTAGTATCAGCTGGGACAATAGGCTCAAAATTAAAAAGAATCAGCCGCCAGATCTATTTAGGCATGTTTTATTTTTTGTCATCATCCTAGATGATATAATATAGTTATACCTAAATTAATCTGGTAATTAAAGAAAGAAATTAATATTTGATTGCTCGATTATATCATCCTAAATGATCACAGGATTATACAGGAAAATCAGTTCACAAACCTTAGTTCTTTCTCGATGATTAATAATCGGCCTAGCTCCATTCAGAGCGATGCTCTGGACAATATGTACTGAAATGAACTAATTATCCGGGATGATCGTGAGATCAGCCTAGACGATCAATTTATTTTTTTTATCATCCAGACATCCATTAAGGGTGACAATTTGGATGATATTTGATGACTTGAATTAATCATACAGGATGATATCAGATAATCCAAGATAATCTTAATAAAGTAACCTTCTAATCACCAAGACTCTTGCAAATCGCCCTAGGTGATTGAGTTAAATTTGAACTGATCATACATGATGATTGATTGATTGTCTTAGATGATAATGTTAGTTTGTTGTAATTAAGAGCAAATTCGAAGGTCTTCTATATAAGACCTCTTATTTTACCCTAGAGAGTATGTTTTGCTACTGTCCTGACCTGAGAGAGCCAAGAGGAGAGGGAGAACAAGGGAGAGAGAGAGAGAGGATCTTGTGAGGGGAGATTATGAGGGGGTTCACAAAGGTTTCACCAAGTAAGGATCCACAATGGTTTCACCAAGTAAGGATCCACATAATAAGGGAGAACAAGGGAGAGCGATACTCTGCTGACACTTAAAGGGTGTGAAAGGATGATGATACTATACCGACACTTAGAGGGTGTGAAAGGATGATGATTCTATATCGACACTTGGAGAGTGTGAACAAATGATGATTCTCTACCGACACTTGGAGAGTGTGAAAGGACGACCATTCTATGCCACACCAGGGATTGGTGGAAGAGAGGTTTTTGTAAAGGCTTCTCCGCCTTGCTGTGGGGGAAGAAGGAGACACACTTTGGTAATAGTGCAATGCCTGAAAAGGGAGTCTTCAGGGAGTGGATGTAGGTCATGTTTGATTGAACCACTATAAATCTTTATGTCTTTTAATTTTTGTATTTATTTATAGCAAGTTATTTACTGTGGATGAAAAGTTTATTTTAAACTTAAATTAACTTGCTTTGAGAATCAAAATGATTTTTTATTAAAAAAATCCAAGAGAATTTTTAAATTACCAATTCACCCCCCTCTTGGTTAGCCTTGGGACAATAGCTTAGATTTAACAACCTATACATAATCAACATATATAACTAACTTGACCTAAGGATGGGTTTCCTTCTAAGTAGCGCGCTAAGGTTATAGTCTTAAGCTAGACATTGCCCAAATTTTCCATTTGGCTATGGTGGATGCTTATTATTCTTTAATTAGGTCTTATTGGAATATATTTCCTTCTTGTTAGGATTAATTTCAAACTAAAAGGAAATTTAATGGGTCTAGTACTCACATAAATTACAAGCTAACTTAGTTGAGGTTTCAAATTTTTAATTGAAGCAATTTTATTTTGTAATTGATTTTCCAATTGTATGAACCCTTCTTCTAATAGTGTTTTTTTGTTCCATATTTATTTCTTTGATTAAATCCATGAGGACATGCTAATCTTTGATTATTATTAGCTTGATTTTGCTTATTTCAATTTTTGTCTTAGTGATTTTAATCAAAATTTCATTAATTTTCATCATTATTATTAGACAAACAAAAATTTTGGTGATTCTTCTAACCAAAATTATATGTATTTGAATAGGAAATATTCATCTTCCTATCAAATTTATATTTATAATCCCTTGGATATCTTTTTCTTCCATTGAGCTTAATCTTCCAAATGTAAAGATGAATTAGAATTTAAGCCTAAAGTGCCTAATTTCTTTGATATTTCTATAACTTGTGCAGTCAAAAATAGATAAAGAATTATTTTCTTAAACTCCAACCACTCTCTTTGGATTCACCCTATTAGCATGCCACTGAAGATATTTTTTTTTATCATTTCTTTAATTAATTCATAAGCATCTTCAAAAGGCTTTGACATCAAAGAACCTCTAGTTGCAATATCAATTATGACTCTAAGGGATCCCGACAATCCATTATAAAGTGTTGGAATTATCAACCAATCATGTAAGGCATAGTGATGGCATTTCTTAAGCATGTCCTTGAATCGATCCTAACTCTCATAAATAAATTCTTTATCTAACTGAGTAAAAAAAGTAATATTATTTATAAGCTTGACAGTCTGAAAAGGTGGAAAATACTTTTCTAGAAATTTGTGGGTGAACTCATTCCATGTGGTAATAGGCCTAGAGGTAAAGAATTTAACCATATTTTTTCCTTATCTCTAAGAAAAAATATGAATAATATATGTCTAATGACATCATTACTAACATCATTGTACTTAAATGTTGCAGAAACTTTTAAGAAATATTACAAATATAGGTTAGGGTCTTCAACGGGAGTTTTCCCAAACTGATAATTTTGTACCATTTGAATGATTGAAGGTTTTAATTCAAAATTATGTGCTTGAATAGTGGGTCTATTTATGCTTTGAAGAATTATGTATACTAAAGGGTTTGCAAAAAAGGTAAGTCATTTTAATTTTTTTTTGGTGGTTTCAATTTTAGAAAGTGTTCTCTCAATTTAAGAAATAAAATTTACGCGTACCTCCCCTCTATGTCATCTCAACATGTAACTATAGATATTAAATCAATAAATTAAAATAAAACAATAAAAAATATGTATGAATAATTATGCAATTGATTTATCAATATAATAAATTTGTAAATAAAATAAATTCTTATCTGGTAAAGGTGCCAAAAATTTGATGGGGCAGTGGACTAACCTAAAGAATTATAAAATTTAGGGCTCTATCAATCCCAAAATAATGCTTAAATTTGTTTTATATAGAAATTATAAAAACCCCACTTAATTTACATTAGTATACTTGCTGAGTAATGTAATATAACGACAGAATAGAGTATCGATCCAATGAGAAAGAATATTTACTTGCAAATGCTAGTACTATTTACTTCAGCTATAGTAATTATTCTACTTAATTTAAATAAGTTTTGATGGAGATTCAATCCTTTAATTCAAAATAAAAAATAATTAAATGAAATACTATTTGGATAAAATATTCTAGATTGATGGAATGTAAATACAATGTGTTTCCTAATGATTCTATTTTTATATTGATATTATTTTGAGCATATGCATCACCTACCGTCTAGTCAAGTGTAAAACACAAAGGATAGATTAAGCTCTTCCAATCTTAATACCACTCTAAACTCCCATAATTCGACACCCTATAAAAATCTTAGATAAGTAAGTAAAGCATATACTATTTTTGAGTTTAAAAAAGGATTTCTATTGCATTGGAAAGAATTTAAAGAAAATTAGAATTAATTTTCTTTGTGAAAACTTGATTTATGGAATTTACATTTTTGAAGTCAAACAAGTCATTATGAATGATATATCTTCTCAAGAGGCAAGAATATCATTCACTAATGGGTTTAGACAACAAAACTATAAATTTCATCCTAATTATGATAGTCGAATTCAAGAAAAAATTGTATATGACCCCGAATGGTCAAAATGACATTTGATCAAGTATTTGATTAGAATAATCTAGTTAAAACATCATTTATTTTATATTTGAAGTCACGATAATAAATGATATATCTTTCCAAGGAAGGATGATATCTTTTATTACTGATTGTCCAAATATGACCATAATGATCGTCATATTATTTTGATTTTTCCAAAGAGAATTAATTGAATTTTGAAAATTGATCTGGAGTTTTTAAATCTCCTATGAGTGCATGCCCTCATAGTTAATTACATCGTAGGAAGCTTGAATTTCCTACCAAAAATCTCGATTAAAATAATAATAGAAATTTTATTTTTGATACTTTTAAAGAGTGATATCAAAGGGAGTGAGGCTAGAATTTTTAATCTTGATTAGATTAAATTTGAACACTTATTTCATGAGGCCAAAGGAGGAGAAGTAGAGGGTATTTCAAGATTCTAAATTGATTTAGAAATGCCCTAGTCTACCTTATGTGCTTGAAATTTTGGTTTTGAGAGATTTTAATTTTAGCTATTAATTTATTAGAAGGTTGGGATTATATTACTAGAATTTAGGACCTTATAATTTTGAGTTTGCCTTAAATCTTAAGTCTAATTTGGGCACTAAATGATAGTGGCCTGAACTAAGCTAATGCAATACAAATCTGGACTTATCCTAGCCTGGATGGTAGTCAACTAACCACCTAGGCACTTAAAAACAATGTATCTGATCTTTTATGAAATATGGGTAGGGACATTATTATTTAAGTTTTAAGGAGTTATGGCTAATGTAAGAGCAGGTCCTAATTGTCCCCTTGATTTATGTAGGGTTATAGTGCCTCAAAAATGTAATTAAAGTTTATGATTCTTTAATTTATTTCTAAGGCAATGCATGCTGATTGACATTTAAATGCATAAAATTGATATGAAATAGCTTTAAAATTAGGCTTAAAAATATATAGATTTTTTCCTAAAAATTGTTGAATATTCCCTTAATAAAGATGCACCCTAATATGCTAGGTGGTCTGCATGAACCCGCATGCATGATGGTGCTTAACAACGAAGAGAAGAATTTAATATGAATACATGGGAACTTGTAGTAATCTTGAGCTTATTTCTTAAATCATTAAAAAATTTATGTGTGGCTAAAAATTTTATTTAGTTTGAGTAGAAAAAGTTATTAACATTCCCTCATGAGCCTCCATACATTTCCAACCTAAAATAAAAATGGCAAGAAAGAGAAGAAACCTAAAATTATTGTAAATTTCTATTACATAAACAATATAAACATTCAATCAATACATAATTAAATAAATTTAATGACCATATAGCAAGTGCAACTTAATTATAACCTAGGGTCTGCAAAAAATAAAAGTTGTCAGGTACCACTGACAACAACTCATATTCTAATCTTAAAACTAATGCAAGTGATTTTTTAGAGTGGGATATTCTCTAAGTCTTCACTACATCATCTAACTTCCTTCTATAAGCTCCTTGGATTTGTCGGGTCTGGATATCCAAATGAAAATAAACTCCAATATAAAGGGTGTTTTTATTTCTCTTTGGATCTTCAAAACATCCTAACCTGAATCTCCAAATGATGAGGAACTCTCCCCTAAGGGATGTTTCCCATCTCTTTTGATTTAAGGTTGGATTATTAATATCCCATCTCAAAGATCAACGTTCATAACACTTGACTCAATCAAATTTTATATAAAGAGTTCAAAGAAAATTCTAAAACAACCTGCATGGTTATCCTATGCAAATATAATTAAAAATATCAACAGTCCTAAGAAATTATATATTTAATCAAATTAAAATTTATAGATACACTTGACCATGATCTTTTAACTTCAAGGGGACTTAGCATTTTTTAACACATGCAAAAAATTTGTCAATTTATGTTGGAATTTTATCCCTTTGTCCTAGCCCTTGACAAGTATAGCCACGTGTAGGAAATTCTTTGAGCATCTAGATCATTCTTAACCTAAAATTAATCTAATGTCCATCACATCAATTCATTAATTACATAAAATTTAACACATAAATAAGCTATCACATCAATCAGTTGAAGAAACTAGCAAGAACTAAAAATCACAAAAAGCTTGGCACACAAGTAGCAGAAAAGTAAACACCGACCTAGCCTAAAACTATAGTTGATTTTCCTAACAAACCATCTAAAATGTGTGCATCAGGCTATATGGTTTGGATATACCCTATGTTGGATTGTTGCTGAAGTTGCCTAGTGTTATAATTTGTTGAATGTTTAAGGGATTTGAGTTTGAGTTTAAGTATTAATGATTTGAATTTTATTTTAAGATGAATATTTTTATGGGTTGAGTGATTACTATCTTTATTTACACCATGACTTTGAAGTTTATTTCACCTTCCTTAGAGCTAAGTTAATAGCCTAATGAGCCTAGGTTACCCAATAGTAACCAATATTATTTAGTTGATTTAATTGGTTGTAATTAAGGGGTTTGTTACTTTTAATTAAATTGATTGGTTGTTGATATTAGAGATTGAGTTAATTATCATGGTGTTGTCATAATGGGCTCTTGTATGAAACCACTTTATGACACATAGCCCTACAACTCAAGGTAAACAATCCTAAAAATAAGGTTAATGTAGTTGAATTAAGGATTTTAATTTGGTTAAGTAATTAATAATCAATTAATTTTAAATTTTTGCACTCCATTGAATATGTTTATAGTGTTGTTATACTGGGCTCAAGTTGAAACGTCCTTAAGACACTTAGCCCTGTAGCTCAAGGTAGTCCATCATAAAAACCTCATATTTAGAGTGCTTGTTAAGTATTCAAGGGGTTGGTTGATTGATTTTAATAATCAAATAAATGTTTGTAGTTTAACTAATTATTAAATTATTGAAATTTTATGAATTATTTAAATCATTAAATTAAGGGGTTAAATTTTGACTTTTCAAATTAGGTTGAATTTTAGAATTTTAAAATTTTTTCCTAAATACTAGACCTTAAAGAGAGTAATTTAATACTAAGTTTGTTGGATTTGAATTTGTTTAGATTAAGCTATAAATGTTTTAAGTTTGACTCAAATTTGAACTGTAGATCATCAAAACGTTGACTTTTGACTTTGACTTAATTCTGGTGGTTTAACATTTTTAATAAATAATAGACCCTTAATGGAGTCTAATGCCTTTGAGTTTGTTCAATTTGGAATTTTTAAAGCTAGTTATAAATTTTGAAATTTGAGTATTTAATTGAATTTTTAAGTTGGTTAATTAAAAAATTCTTTTAATAATTTTGCTCCAAACTTCATGAAATCACTCCTAAAGGTTAGGAATGATCCATGGGAGTGTTCTCAAGTGTTATAGAATTATGGTTCATTAAAAATTAAATTAAGTCAAATTAAGGAACCAGTATATGGGCTTTTAATTTTCTAATGTTGGGGGTCTAATTTTGGTCAATTTGATATATTATTTGTATTTTTTTGGATTTAAATTGGATTTATTGTGTTTTTTTGAAGTTTTAGGGCCAATTAAGGGACTAGTTTTGACTTAATTAAATTTCTCACCTAATGAATTTTAAAATCAGTGAACTCCTAGCCTAAGGTAGGCAATGCCACCATGTTTAGGTGTTTTGAATTTCACCCCTATTGGTGTATACTGGATTTTCTAAATTTTTTTCTAAATTAGTTCATATCATCCATGATTTGTGTCCTTAAGTGTCTCTATGTTGTATAGGTTTACAATCATAATCCCCTAACCTCTAACATATATACAATCAGCCACATCACACCAATCAAGTGACCTAAATCTAAGTGCACTATGGAAGATGAATATTTAAGTATTTGGGCTAACCCATAGCCCAAATACTTAAACAATCACCATATGATAACTTCCCCTTATCACTAACATAAAAATGCTATGGTAAATAAAAGAAGCAAACCATAGTATTGATTAACCAAACCCAAATGCCTAAGGAATTCTTATGCAAAATAAAATAAGGGATTATATGCCAATGTCCTAGATGCTTGCATTATATTTGATTAATTCAATTCACCTACAACCTAGCTTTATTGAAAACTTTTAGAGAGATGTTTGGAATGTTTGAAAAAGTTTTGAAACAATGCTTTTAATGAATTTCCAAAGTTAAAAGTCAAAGTGTGACTTATGATTTTTGACATTTATTAACTAACCATATGCACATTAAATAGGTTTAAAAAATTTAGGGGAGATCAATGATAGACCCTAGCTCTCACTTACTAAAATTTTGCAAATAACAATTGAAAAATTTTTAATTATAAAAAAAATACACTTTTGTATATTAGTGAAATAGTCAAATTAATATTAATCAAATTGTTACAAAATTATTTTTAGAATAAGTATTGTTCATCTTGAATCCATAGAGTCCAAAAACTCTAATATTGGATTAAAAATGAATTTATTATGTTTTTTAAAGTTTTTGTAATTAAAAAGAATTTAAAATCAAACCATATCAATTAAAATCAAAATGGTGGTGGCGATGGGCTACGTGGAAGCATACTATTTTCCAAGTCAAAATGCAAGATAGTTTACTCATTATGAATGATTAGATAATGGCTATGCTGCTCACTTATCAGAGTCAACATTGTGCTGCGCCATTTTATCTTCTACGGTTTGAACCACCGTCTCAAATAGAATAGGATGAAAAATGAAATTGTGGTATAAACAACATTTTCTGTATAAGAAAAAAAAACATTTTATGTACAAGCCATTGGAAAATGAGATCTAAGCCATTGATCGCATGATCAATGGCTCAAAAAATATATCATTGAGGGGATCACTAGGATTAAAAAAATATGCTAATTCTATCAAACCATTAAAATTAATTTCAATAAAATTTTAAATATAGATAGGTATAGTATAGAGCATCAATGGGGAAGTGCTTATTGGCTTAAAACATGCTTTTCAAAAAGCTATTTAAACTAGATTGATTTAAGCTATGGTTGAGTTTTTACCATAATTTGACTGATGGATTTCTGTGTTCTTGGGCTGGTTGATCTTATAGACTGTCCTCATACACTTTCCAAGAAGAAACACACCATTCCAAAATGCTTAGATCAATAGCTAGAGGGCTGGGATTGAATGAGTGGTTGGTTCAACAAAAAGTAGCCACCGATGGTGTATAACCACCTAGTTTTTATAGATAAAGTGTGGAGTATTAATTCTGTATAGGTTGTTAAACCTAAGCTATTGTCCAAAGGCTAATCAAAAGAGGGGTTGAATTGGTAATTTTAAAATTCTCTTGAATTTTTTAAATAGAAAACTGATTTTAAAAACTTCTTAGCAAGTTAATTTAAGTTTTAAAAATAAAACTTTTTAACCACAGTAAATAACTTGCAGTAATAAAAATGCAAAAATTAAAAGACATAAAGATTTATAGTGTTTTAGTCAAACATGACTTACATCCAGTCCCTGAAGACTCCCTCTTCAAGTACTACACTATTACCAAAGTGTCTCTCCTTTTGCCCCCATAGCAAGGCGGAGAAGACTTTATAAAACCTTACTTTCACCAATCCCTGGTGCGGATAAGAACTGTCATCCTTTCATGCCCTCCAAGTATCGGCAAAGAACCGTCATATGTTCATACTCTCTAAGTGTCGGTAGAGAACCATCATACTTTCACACCCTCCAAGTGTCGACAAAAAACCATTGTCCTTTCACACTCTCCACGTGTCAATAGAGTATCTTCGTCCTTTAATACCCTCTAAGTGTCGACAAAGAACCTTCATCCTTTCACACTCTCTACATATCGGCAGAGTACCAGATCTTCTTTAAAGATCTTCTCACGAGCAACTAGAAAGAAGAAAAGAAGAGGAACCACCAAAATCATAAAGAGATCCTTACCTTTGAGTAACCTTGTGAACCCTTCACTCTCCACTTGCAAGAAATCTCTCTCAAACACTCTCCCACACTCTCTTTTTTACTTGATCTTGAAAAAACATGAAGACAATACTTTTTCATATCATTTTTAGTTGACCTTTTATACTAAAGACACGAAACACAGTCCAAAAAACTGAAATTTTCAATTTTGAGCATTCACGATCGTATAATATGATAGTATGTTCGTACATATGAACAGTTCAAAAATTATTTTGTACGAACCTATTTTGAATCACTACCAAATCATTTTGTACCCGATAATCATTTGGTATGAACCAAGTTCATCCGATACTAATAGTTAGAAATTTTTTCATCTTTGTCGGGATGAAGAGGTATCCCATAATTTTGTACCCGATATGGAATACATACAATGAATACATCATATGATTTGATTAGTTATGAAAAATTTTATGTTCATCGGGATGAAAAGGGACCTGTCCAATTCATACCCTAGACGACATGCGTATGATGATGACATCGTACTATACGATCACTTACAAAAACTTTCAAGTTCATCTAGATGAAAAGTTGTGACAAAAAGGGACCCATCCAATTCATGCTCTAGAAGGTATGTGTGAATGGTATATCATACAGTACGATCCATACTTACAAAAAATTTCTTCTATCACTTTGTTTGATTGCTCGAAAGGAAAAATAACTGATTAGATCATCCCGTACAAAAAGACATCATACATTATGATTAGTTTAAAAAATTATATATTTTTAACTCTCCTCTAGTGTGTGTGTACACAATTATTCAATTATAATCACACTCTCTCAGACTCAATAAAATGAAAAAATATAGACTTCATTTACAATAAACTCTAAACTGATTTGATTTGAAGTCTTCAATAATCCGGAGTATGATTTTCCTGAAATGTTAGTACACACAAATAGCAAAAGAATTCTTTCAAAATATGTTAGGAGAAATAATAATCAAAGCAATAATATTTGGAATCATAAAAAAATATACAAGTTGCAAGAATACAACAAGCAAGAACTAAGTAGCAACTATCTCAGTAATCTCCCCCTTTGGCAAAATAATTATTATTTGAGTGAACTTATATACCCTAAATTTCTCCTTAGCTCCCCCTAAAAGAATAAACATATGAATTTAAGAGAATTCCTTGAAGAACACAATATATATATATATTTTAAATTTTTTAAAACAAACACAAAAACATAAGAACAAAAATAGGAAAACACAAAAATAAGAAAATATGAAGAAAACACAAAAATAATATTACTCCCCCTTTTGACAACAACAAAAAGGGAAAAAGGATTGTTGAAATAAAAGAAGTCATATGAGAAACCTTAGTAATTGATCTTGAAATTGAATGAACTATAATTGCAATAATAAAGTTAATGACCATTAGATGAAAAAGAAAGATTGAAAACATTTAAATTAAAGTATAACATATATAAGAAAAATTGATCAAGGTCACGGAGCTTTTTAGACAATTAGATAAAGAGAATTATTGCAAAAGTGATGAAATAAAGATTATATAATTTAAATTTTCAATATAAAATATAATTGAACATTAGATTGATTTGAATTTGAAGATTAAACGAGAGAGGCAAGAACATATTAAATTTGCAACATTGTATATCTTTTCAAATATTTGTGCCACACTTTGTGCATCTTTTTATATTTGGGCTAATTTTGTGACTCTTTTTAATTTGCGAACTATTGCATATTTTTTATTTTTGTACCTATTGTACATTTCTTTTTGATATTTTTTTAATTGATCTTTCCAAAATCAATAATTAAAAAAATTGAATTTCTTTTATTAAAAAGATAATTATATTGACAAGAGAAATAAAAAATAAAAAGATATCAAAATTATAATAAAAATATTTAAATTATATTTGCCTAAAAAAGAACATGAGATTGATGCCCTTAACTTGATCGAGTTATAAGTTAACTTAGCATATTTTAAAAAATTAGATTTCATAATGAAATTAATTTTTGTATTGCATTTTAATTTATAACACTATTTAGATCAATTAAGATAGGATTGTTATATAGGCAAACTTACATTTCAAACAACAAACAAAAGTAACTAATCAAAATAAGACATTTTTTATTGATACCAATTTAAAGATCAAATACATTTAAGCACTTTGATATCAATTTCATCAAATTAAAAATATCACAACATCAACATAAAGACTAAACAAAGTCAAGTACACAAAGCACTAAACAAACATAAGTACACAAAATATTTGAAATCATCACTAATATCATCACATCTATAGAGGACTAGAAAAGACAATGCAAAAGAAGTATATTTAGAACGCTGAGGGGCCATGGTCTGGAAGAAGAGGCTGGTTGAAGATAGAGAAATAGCTATTCATTATAGCTACATTAGTGTTCACGGATTTGAACTGTCCTCTGATCTAACCCATGTCTTCCTGGTATTATGCATCTTGCTGGTTCAAGTGAGTTTGAATTTGATAAAAACATTAATCAAAATAACTCTCTAACCAGTCAAAGCATTGGACCATCTCCTGAAAGTAAGGTCTATGAACAGGTGCAGGTGCTCCCCCTTCTTCCTCATTATCTTCACCTGAATTGTCATTCTTTCCAAAAAGTGCTCAAAAAGAGGCATCAGTGAAGTAGAATGGCATTTCAAGTGGAATCTTAGGATATACAATGTTGTACTTCTTTTATAAGACATATCTCACTAGATGTCCTAAAGTAATATTTTTTTTATTCTATGAGAAACATGCCCAATTTTAGAAAGGTTATGAATATAATCTAGAATGAGTTAGGCTTTATCTATTAGTTATCCAGTCATGATTAAATAAGTAACAGTGGACAGAAGAGGAGTTATATTTATGTGATTACCAGCCTTAGGAATAATTGAAGTTCTAAGGACATGATGGATGATCTTGGCATTTTGATTTAAAGTATAGACTCAAGCCAAGTGACCAACTTGACTTACCCCTCTAAGAGTTCTGTTTATTTCAGACCAATTAAAGTCTGATTTGGAGGTCATAGTGTGTGCTCTAATCCCTTGAGTCCTTAATTATAGAAAGGGTCCTAGATCTTCCTTATTGATTTCTACCTATTTCTTTAGGACATATGATCTTATCCTACTCTCATCCTCACTAAAAGTCATATTTTCCAAGAAGTGGTGAAAGGTCTCTTTATGGTAAGCATGAATCAGAGTCAAAATGAAGACAAATTGGGTTGAGGCAAAAAGAGGCATTACTTGAAAATGAAAATCATACTTAATGTATAGTCTAGATGGAGTAATTTTTGCAAAAGCAAACCTATAGTAAGAAACCTTATTTGCTTTAGATAGAAAGTTTTTGTCTCCTCCCCTGGAAGACAAATCCTTCGAGACTCTACTTCACTTGCTAGAACTGGCCATTTCAAAGATGAGAAGGATTGAAAGGGGATGTTGAAGTCAATGAAAATGAATTCTAAAACCCTCCTATTTAAAGAAAAATGACCCTTCATAAGTATAAAAATGGATTCATATAGTATGATAATTGTTTCGTACATGACAAAAACAATTTCGTATGTACGAATGAAAATGTCCAATTAAAATGACTCTTCATAATCACGCAAGTTACGAAGCATCCTTTTCATATAGGCTATTTGACCAGAAAATCATACAGATGAATAAGTGTTCGTCCAAGATGATCAGTTATTTAAGATTGTTTTCTTGACGGTTAGGTTCATCCTCCACATCGAATGACTTGTGGTTCGTATGTACAAAATAAGGTTTTGTAGATATGATCAGTTATAATAATTGATTCTACCTGGATAACCGTCTACATGCATACAGACGAATGAATATATATCATTTGGGATGATATAAATATTATACAGTATAATATGTATTAGAAAATAAAAACTATACGCATTCAGTCTTAAATAATAATTAAAATGCTACAAAATTCGTATGGGACAAAAATAATTTTGTATAATACGAATAGAACACTTAGAAAATTTAGCATGAACATTTAGAAATAGGAATTTCGATATGTGAGAATATGTCAAAATCACACAAAATATAAAATAAAACAAAAAATTTGAAAACACACACACAAACAAAAATTATTGAAAACTATAAAAGGAAAACACATTGAAACATATCAAGTTTGTAAAGGATTGTGTTTAAGCATTAAGATCGATCACACCTTGCCTTATTCTTAACATACTAAAAGTATCAAAAGCTAGTGGTTTTGTAAAAATGTATGCAAGATGATTTTTAGTAGAAATATGGTTTAATTCAACTTCTCCTTTGGATACATGATCCCTAATAAAATAATACCTTATGTCTATATGTTTGGTTCTATAATATTGAATAAGATTTTTTGAAATACAAATGGCACTAGTGTTATCATAATAAATTAGAATTGAGCTTATTGTAAATCCTAAATCAATCAACTATTATTTGAATCAAAGAACTTATGCCATACAGCTTTCTAAAGCAATATATTCAGCTTCAACAGTAGATAGGACTATAAAATTCTATTTTCTACTGGATCAAGAAACTAAGGAAATTCCTATAAATTGATAAGCTATAGATATAATTTTTTGATCAACCTCATAATCTGTAAAGTCCAAATCTAAATATCTAATAACTTCAAATGAAGAGCTATACTTAGGATACCAAATCCCTAAATTCTGAGTTCCCAAGAGATATATCAAAATCCTTTTTACTGCTATCAAATATGATTCTTTTGGATCTAATTTAAATCTAGCATACAAATAAATACTAACCATAATATCGGGTCTGCTAGCAGTCAAATAAAATAAAGTTCCAATAATTCATCTAAATTTTTATTGAACAACAAATTTTCCCTTTGGGTCCTTCTCCAACTAAACTGAGGAACTCATATGTATACTAACTGATTTAGCATTATCCATTTTATACTTCTTGAGGATGTCCTTAATATACTTTGACTGACTAAGAAATATTCCATCCTCAAATTTTTTTAATGCTAAAACCTAAAAAGTAACTAAGATCTCGCATTAGGCTCTTCTCAAATTCACTACTCATTATTTTAAAAAAATCATTACAAATATTTTTTTTATATATATCCAAAAATGATATCATCAATATAAATTTGAACAATGAGTATATCATCTTCCAGTTTCTTTAAAAAGAGAGTGGTATCCATACTTCCTTTTTCAAAATATATCTCAAGTAGGAAAGTGTTTAACCTCTCATACCAAGCCCTAGGTGCCTATTTCAATCTATATAATACCTATTTTAATTTAAAAACATGATTTAGATATTTTGAATTTTTAAAATCTAGAATTTGTTCAACATAAATATCCTCTTATATCACCCTATTCAAAATGGCACTTTTAATATCCATTTAATATAACTTGAATCCTCTAAAACATACAAAGGCTAATAAAACCCTAATTCCTTCAAGTCTTGCTATAGGAGCAAAAGTCTCGTCGAAATCAATCCCTTCAGTTTAATTATACCCCTTAGCCACCAATTTATCTTTATTTCTAACAATAACTCCTGAGTCTTTCATTTTATTTTTAAATATCCACTTAGTTCCAACTATACTTTGTTCCTTTATCCTTGCAATTCATTCCCAAACATCATTTCTTATAAATTAATTTAATTCTTCTTGCATTGCCAAAATCTAAAATTCATTTGAAAGTTCTTGATTTATATTTAAGAGTTCTATTATTGAAACAAAGGCTGAATAATTGACTTCTTTTCTTAGTTTATGCCTAGTCCTAACACCCTCACTAGGTTCACCTAAAATCAATTCCTTCATATAACTTTATTAAATACTCTATAAGATTTTCCAACATTAGAGTATCCAAGAAAAATTCCTTCATATAATTTTGAATCAAATTTTTTTAAGGTATATTTTCCTTTATTATGTATGAACACCTTACATCTAAAAACATGCAAATTTGACAAATTAGCTTATAGGGTGTTTTGTTCAATTTTGACCAAATGTTCACCCTATTCAAAACATAACATGCAGTACTAACCTCTTTAGCCCAAAAATATTTAGAAAGTGAATATTCAGCCAACATGGCTCTAGCAACTTCAATTAATGTTATGTTCTTTCTTTTTGACTACCACATTCTACTGAGGGGTTCTAGGTGTAGAAAAATTGTGATCAATTCCTTTTTTTTATAACAATCCTCAAATTTATCATTTTTAAATTCACCGTCGTGATCACTTTGAATTGTTAAAATCTCACATCCTAGTTTCCTCTGAATCCAAGTTGAAAAGTCTCTAAATTTCTCAAATGATTCACTCTTATGAAATAAAAATTTAACTCACGTGAATCTTAAGAAATCATTAACTATCACAAATTCATATACCTTCTCTCATAGACTAATAGTGCTAACCGATCCAAAAAGATCCAAATGAATAATCTCTAATAGTTTATTAGTTCTATGATCCTTATTAGAATTAGATGAGGACTTCATTTGTTTCCCTAAATGGTATGCATCACAAAGGTGATCCTTAGTAAAGTATAGTTTTGGTATACCTCTAACTAAATCCTTTTGGGTCATTTTCCTAAGGTTTTTTATGCCAGCGTGGCAAAGTCTCCTATGCCATAACCAAGATTCATTAGAAATTATTTTCAAATAAAAAACATTATGAGTTTTAATACAATTTGAAAGTGCTCAGATGGCACTTGAAAGTTCATTAGGGATGTTAGACCCTATAGAACTGGCCCAAAGCTAATTTAAAAGAGAGAGGTGAATTAGAAAACCTTAAAACCAAAGATAAAACTCCAACCAAAATCACCACAAACAAAGTGCGGAAGAAAAATAAATGCGGAAGCGAAAATAAGAAAAGAACACATCAGATTTATAGTGGTTCGGTCAAACCATGACCTACGTCCACTCCTTGGAGGCACCCTCCAAGTATTGCACTAAAATCATGACTCTCCTTTAGCCCCCACAGCTAGGCGGAGAAGCCCTTACAAAATCACTTCCACCTTCCCCGGTGCGGCGGAGTCGCTGGGTCCTTTGACACCAAAGTGAACTTCTTCTTTGGTGAACTTCGCTCGAGACAAGCCTTGAATCCGATGGTATTAAGGTGCAAGCCTACCGGAGCAACCGTGTGGATCCCCCACCACACTCCCTTGAGTCCCCGCTCACAGGATCTTCTTCCGCCCAGACTTCACCCGCTCCTCACTCCCTTTCAAGCTCTCTCTTCAAGTCTCCCCCATAAGAATGAAGCTACAATGACTGCCAAAGACTCTTACAAAAGTTGCCATACCATAGCTTAAATAGAAGCTCTCAAAACGAGCTCATTAATGTTACGGATCAATGGTTTAAGATTTTGATGATAGCAAACATTCCTTATTTCTCTACGATTGCCTTATATGCTAACGTTTCAGGTCCACACGATCATACTGCAATTTGGAACTAGCTCAAGATTGTGTAGACTAGGTTTGTGTCAGTTTGTAATCCTTTTCCTTTCTCGAGTCTGTTGTATTTGGTGTGGCATCTGATGATTTGTAACTTGGAAGATTTTCTGTTGTGCCCTAAAAAAATTCTATTTTTGGTAACATCGTCTGGGACGATATTTATATAGTCCGGGATGATCTAACAAAAGTAGAAACCCTAATTAGGGCATCCTCATTAAAGCAGCCGTCTTTATGCAAAACACATCATCCTGGATGATTTTGTATCGGCCAGGACGATCGGCTCAACTCAGCAAGAATCTGTCGCCATATCTACTTAGGAAATACTTATTTTTGGACATTATCCCAGTGGATCATCCTGGACTATAAAATATCATCCCGGATGATCCAGAGCAATTTTTCCAAAATTTCTATGGCAATTTTGGAAAGCAATTAATGGTGATTTCGTCTGGGCCGATCGCAAGATCGTCCGTGATGATTAGACATCGTCTAGCTTCATTTCAGGGCAATATTCAGGATGATTTTACTCATATTTGAACTAATCGGCCAGGACGATATGCCTATATCGGCAACTTGCATTAATGAGCTCATTTTTAGCTCTTCTATTTAAGCTATGACAAGGCACTTTGTAAGTGTCTTTGGCAACCATTGTAGCTTCATTCTTATGGGAGAAACTTGAAGAGAGAGCTTGAAAGGGAGAGAGAAAAGGGTGGAGTTTGAGAGGGAGAAGATTCTGTGAGGGGGGGGGAACTCAAGGGAGTGTGGAGGGGATTCCACACGGTTGCTCCGACGAACTCGCACCTTAGTACCATCGAATTCAAGGCTTGTCTCGAGGTAAGTTCACCAAAGAAGAAGATCTCTTTGGTGTCAAAGCACCCGGCGACACCGCCACACCGGGGAAGGTGGAAGTGATTTTGTAAGGGCTTCTCCGCCTAGCTGTGAGGGATAAAGGAGAGTCACGGTTTAAGTGCAATACTTGGAGGGTGCCTCCAAGGAGTGGACGTAGGTCAAGGTTTGACCGAACCACTATAAATCCAGTGTGTTCTTTTCTTATTATTACTTCCGCATTATTTTCTTCCGCACTTTAATTTCTATGGTGATTTTGGTTTGAGTTTTATATTTAGTTTTAAAGTTATCCAATTCAGCTCTGTTCTTTGTTAGCCTTGGGCTAGTTCATGAGGGCTTAACATCCCTAATGAACTTTCAAGTGATTTCAGAAGCACTTTCAAGTGCCTTCAGATCACTTTCAATTAATGCAAGTTGCCGATATTATCATCCAGGACGATAGGCATATCATCCTGGCTGATTAGTTCAAATTCAGCTCAACGGCCTGGGATGATTTGGGCTGATCAGAAGAAAATTGGTTATATCATCCTGGCCGATCTCACGATCGTCCTGATCGATTAGTTTAAAACTTATTTTAATCATCCTGATCATCGCCCTGATTTGGTGCTGGCCGAAGTCAACCGTCCAGGCTATCGTTCTGGCCGATCATAAGATCATCCCGGATGATGAGATCATATCAATCATCCATTAATGATTTCCAAATAATACCAGATAAATTTAGGTATAATTGAGTTAGATCATCCTGGACGATAGGAATATCATCCTGACCGATTTCCTAAAATAAAGAATACCTAAATTGATTATGGCGGTTGATTCTTTCTGAATTGAGAATATTGTCCTGGCCAATACAAGTATCGTCCAGGCCGATGTGTTTATGACGACTGCCTTAATGAGGATGCCCTAATTCAAGTTTTTGATTTTAGACATATCGTCCAGGACTATATAAATATCGTCTCGGCCGATATTACCAAAAATAAAAATCTTTTAGGGAATAGTAGGAAATCTTCCAAGTTACAAATCAATAGGTCTCACAATGAATACAACAGACTCAAGAAAAAAAAAAGATTACAAAATGACTCAGACCTAGTCTACCCAATCTTGATCTGGGTCAAAATTATAGTCCGATCGTATGAACCTGAAACGTTAGCACATAAGGCAATTATAGAGAAATAAGGAATGTTTGCTATCATCAAAATCATAAACCATAGATCCGCAACAATCTCCCCCTTTTTGATAATGGCAAACAATTCAATTTGAATTTAAAAAAAAAGTAATATCTCCTAATCTCCCCTCACTAGAATAACACTTTAAAAAATAGGGGAGATCAAAATATTTTTGTTCTTTTGAATGTTTTGACAAAAAAATGGATACAAATTCAACAGTACGTTCTCCCCCTTTGACATTATCAAAAAGAGAGGAGGCACAAACAAAAAATAAAACGCACAAAAGATAAAAACGTTTCCTGATCTAGTTTAAAAAAAACATTCTTAAAATGAGAAAGTTACCTCTTGATTTTAATCAAAAACTTAGTAGAATTGGATTGACAACGCATAATCCAGAAAAGATTAGAAACTCAGAAATTGATAATCCAAACTCAAGTTCTTTAAAAAGGCAAAAAAACTTTTTAAATCAAGATCTAAATCAAGGAATAAATTAGAGAAAATAATAATAATTTTTCAAAAACTCATTCCATAAAATATATCTAATAGAAGATCAATGCATAAATTTTTGAATCAAGAATCAAGATTTTCAAACTCAAGTATCGAAAGTATCAAGTGTTTTTTAAGCTTTTTAAGAAGTACAAGAATTGTAAGCATTAACTTTGTGGGCTCATTTTATGCCTCTTGACAATTGGTTGGCACACTGCACATCTTTTGATACACTTTGTGTATTCTATATTTTCAAATTGGCGTCTTTGCGCATCTTTTATTTTTGGCATCATTGGCCAATTTTTTTGAATATGCTTCTTTTCTTAAATCTTAAAAATAAAGGAAAACCCATCTTAGTGACAAAGCAAATTGCTTGATTAAGAAAATTAAGAGTTAGATTCAAAAACTTGCAAAAGATTCCTCTGTGATAAATAAAATGTAGGGAGATAAAAAATTTTGTTTCAAAAACTAATTTAAAAGATGAAAAAGATTTTAAATCAAAAGTAGGATAACCTCTTTTAGAAAACAGAGATTGAGAGTAAAAAAAAGAGTTTCCTTCCTTTGACTGTTTTAGAGAAGTCAAACACAACTTACCAAAGATTTTAAAAAAATCAGGAAGTATATTTTTCATTTTTAGAAAAGTGAATGTGTGTGTTGATGAGAAAAAAAATTTAAGGAAAACAAAAACACACAAAAAAAAAAATGAAAAACAAAAAAGAAAGACACAAATAAGGCATTTAACCATTATCTCTTTCCTGGTCCGATGCTTCAGAAACCAGATCTGCCCATGAGATTTTTTGTCTTTCATTATTTTTCCAGTTTAAATTTTGCTTTTCCTTGCCCTTTTCTTTCGTAGGAAGAATTTTTAAATTAGGGCACTGATTTTTCATATGTCCAGATTTCCTACATCGAAAGAAAATAACGTCAGAAGGAATATGAACATCCTTACCATTTTTACCTTTTTCCTCTTTTACTTATGCTTTGGTGAGCTTTGTGATTTGCTTGATAATTCATTGCATTCATCACCAACTAAGCAATCTTTTTCCGTATCTTCAGCTTTTAGAAAAATCGTTTCACCTGCATCCAAAAGTCTTTGACCCAAACTTTGCTCGTAGGCAATGAGTGAGCCAATCAAATTATCAATAGAATATACATTCAAATCTTTAGATTCATAAATAGCAATAACTTTAGGATCAAATTTATCCAGTAGACATCGAAGAATTTTGTTAACCTTTTCAAAATTTGAAAAATCTTTTCCTAAAGCATTTAATGAGTTTACAATTTGAATGAATCTGGTATACATGTCTAAGATCATTTCAAAAAGTTTCATGGAAAATAATTCAAAACCATGCATTAATAAATTCAACTTGGATTGCTTGATTTCACTAGTGCCTTCGTATATGGTGTGCAATTTATCCCAAACTTCCTTACCGATAGTGCATGTGGATACTAACATAAAATCATTATAATTTAAAGCAGAAAAAGCAATTTAAAGACTTCGCATTCAATTGAACATTGAGTTGTTCTTCCCTGTTCCATTGACTAAAAGGAATATCAATTTTAACTCCATTAACAATTCGTGATGGTGATGAATAACCAGTTAAAATCATATGCCACATACGAAAATCAATCGATTGCAAGAAAATAGACCTGCGAGTTTTCCAAAAATCAAATGACATATTTTTAAATAAAGGAGGTCTGGTGATTGAATAACCTTTTGCAATAGTACGATTAGCCATGGATAAAAATTCAAAAGCTTTTAAAAACTTATTTTATGAAAACTTGCTCTGATACCACTTGAAAGTGCTCAGATGGCACTTAAAAGTTTGTTAGGGATGTTAGGCCGTATAGAACTGGCCCAAAGCTAATTTAAAAGAGAGGTGAATTGGAAAATCTTAAAACCAAAGATAAAACTCCAACCAAAATCATCACAAATAAAGTGCGGAAGAAAAATAAATGCAGAAGCGATAATAAGAAAAGAACACATCAGATTTATAGTGGTTCGGTCAATCCTTGACCTACGTCCACTCCTTGGAGGCACCCTCCAAGTATTGCACTAAAATCGTGACTCTCCTTTAGCCCCCACAGCTAGGCGGAGAAGCCCTTACAAAATCACTTCCACCTTCCCCGGTGCGGCGGAGTCGCCAGGTCTTTTGACACCAAAGTGAACTTCTTCTTTGGTGAACTTCTCTCGAGACAAGCCTTGAATCCGGCAGTATTAAGGTGCAAGCCTACCAGAGTAACTGTGTGGATCCCCCACCACACTCCCTTGTGTCCCCGCTCACAGGATCTTCTCCCGCCCAGACTTCACCCATTCCTCACTCCCTTTCAAGCTCTCTCTTCAAGTCTCCCCCACAAAAATGAAATAACAATGGCTGCCAAAGACTCTTACAAAAGTTGCCATGCCATAGCTTAAATAGAAGCTCTCAAAACAAGCTCATTAATGCAATTTGCCGACATTATCATCCAGGACGATAGGTATATCGTCCTGACCGATTAGTTCAAATTCAGCTCAATGGCCTGGGATGATTTGGGACGATCAGAAGAAAATTGGTTATATCATCCTGGCCGATCTCATGATTGTCCCGACCGATTAGTTTAAAATCGATTTTAATCGTCCTGATTTGGTGCTGGCCGAAGTCAATCGTCCAGGCTATCATCCTGGCCGATCATAAGATCATCCCGGATGATGTGATTGTATCAATCAGCCATTAATAATTCCAAATAATACCAGATCAATTTAGGTATAATTGAGTTAGATCGTCCTAGACGATAGGAATATCGTCCTGGCCAATTTCCTAAAATAAAGAATACCTAAACTGATTATGGTGGCTAATTCTTTCTGAATTTAGAATATCATCCTGGCCAATACAAGTATCTTCCAGGCCGATGTGTTTATGACGGCTGTCTTAATGAGGATGCCCTAATTCAGGTTTCTGATTTTGGACATATCGTCTAGGATGATATAAATATCGTCCCAGCCGATATTACCAAAAATAGAAATCTATTAGGGAATAGCAGGAAATCTTCCAAGTTACAAATCAATAGGTCCCACACTAAATACAACAGACTCAAGAAAAGAAAAAGATTACAAACTGACTCAGACCTAGTCTACCCAATCTTGAGCTGGTTCCAAATTATAGTCCGATTGTATGAACCTGAAATATTAGCACATAAGGAAATCGTAGAGAAATAAGGAATGTTTGATATCATCAAAATCATAAACCATAGATCCGCAACACAATTCAAATCTAGCATATAAATATTGTTTATCCTAATTCCATATAAAACATCATTTTCATTTAGGCTTAATATGTAGCTAGTGGGAAAAAAATTTACACTATACCCTTTGTCACATAGCTGGCTAATACTTAGCAAATTATACTTTAAGCCTTCAACAAGTAATACATTTTCTATGAATTTTTTTTTTTTCAAGTTTCTGATCATACCTGTGCCAACCACTTTCTTAGTGGTGTTATCTCCTAGTGTAACATTGCCTCCATTCCTGGCTTCCAGCGATATGAATTATTTATTATCTCCAGTCATATACTTCGAGCAACCACTGTCCATGCACCAAATTCTCTCACGAGGCCTTATATGAGAGCATCCCTACAAAATTATCAAATATTAGACTTGAAAACCCAATCAAGTTTGGGTTATCCTTTTGACAAAATAAAACTAGATGCATGTATAATATAACTTAGTTTATGCATCTTAGGTCTTCACACAAAATGAGTTTTTTTATCTAAGGTACAAGTGTGTGAAATATGTCTAATCATCCCATAAGTATAACATTTAACTCCAGGAAATGGGTTTCTCAAATTTTTATAATAAATCTATCTCTTCCTAGGTTTTAAAATTTTGGACCTCAAAATAGCATTAGAAAAATCTTCAAGCTTTGGGGGAATCCTTTTTTCTTCAAGAGCTTTCTTTGTTATTCTAAGAAATGAATTTGCATCCTCTAATATAATGTTATCATATTTCAAATAGTGCTCTTTATTTTGAGATTCATCCTTAAAATTTTTAAAATCTTTTTCCAATTGTGCATAGGATGATTTTAAAAGATCATTCTTTTTATTGAAGTCATCGAATTCATTAAGTAAGCTCATGTGGTTGTTATCTATCAGTGCAATATCTTTCCTAGGGATGTCATACTCTTTTTGAGATTCTTACATTTCTAGGTTTAGATTAGCATACATTTTCTTAAGCTTTCTATATGCATCATGAATTCTTTCAGAAACTTCTAACAATTCATTATAGGTTAAGTCACATACCTCTTCTTAATTTGATTTATCATGATTATCGAGCATTAAATATAGATTGATGACTTCCTCCTCCTTTTCTATTTCCAACGAATCCGAAGCTAAGTTTGCCAAAAAATTCTTTGAAATCTCTTCTTACCCTTCTTCACATTTGTTTTTCCTTCAACCTTCTCCTTGTTAGGAGTGGATTTTAGATTTGGGTAGTCCAATTTTATATATCCATATTTCCTACATTCAGAGAAGATGACATCATTAAAAATATTAATATTTTTGTTGAACTTACCTCTGTTTCACTACTGGCATCTCCTCTTCTTCCTTTTAAGAAAGCTTTTGAATTGCCTAGTCATTAAGGCAATGTCATCCTCATCCTCAGGTTATGATTGATCACTCTTCAAGTTCTCCACTTTCAGTGCTATGTTCTTCTCCTTTTGTTGTTCACCTACATCAATCTTCCTTTGATTCACTTCTTACTCATAAGCAATTAGTGATCCAAGAAGATTATCAATAGAATAAATATTTAAATCCTTAGACTTTGTAATAGTAGTTATTTTAACATCATAAGCAGTAGGCAAACAATAAAGAATTTTATTGACCATTTCAGCTTTCATTAGTTCCCTACTTAATGCATGCAAAGAAGTGATTATTTGAGTGAATCTTGTGTACATGTTAGAAATTGATTTATTGGATTTCATGCAAAATAATTCATAGTCATGTAGCAAGATTTTTAATCTAGATTGCTTTACTTCATAAGTAATACAAAGTCTATTCCAAATGTCCTTTCCACTTTTGCAAGGGGAAATACACATATAATCTTCTGACTTAAGTTTATAAAAGAAACTATTTAAATATTTTATATTTAATTATGCTAAGTCACATTCTTCTATAGTCCAGTCAATAAAGGGTGTTTCAACTCTAACGACATCAAGTAATCTAGTTGGTCTAGTTTACCCTTCTTGAACCAAAATTCACATGAGATAATCTAGTGATTGTAGAAATATAAACATACATGTTTTCTAAAAATTGAAAGGAATATTATCAAATAATAGAGGTCTAGTAATCGAATCCCCTTATGATGTGTTTGGTTTCCAAAGTAGGCATTCTCATTTTTCAAAAAGTAGTCTAAACTTATAGTTTTGAAATAAAGCTATGATACCACTTGTTGATTCTGTATAGATTATTAAACCTAAGCTATTGTCCCAAGGCTAATCAAGAGGGGGGTGAATTAGTAATTTAAAAATTTTCTTAAAATTTTTAAATACAAAACTAATTTTAAAAAATTCTTAGCAAGTTAATTTAAGTTTTAAAAATAAAACTTTTCAACCACAGTAAATAACTTGCAGTAATAAAAATGCATAAATTAAAAGATACAAAGATTTATAGTTATTCGGTCAAACACGACCTACATCAACTTCCTGAAGATTTCCTCTTCAGGTATTGTACTATTACCAAAGTGTCTTTACTTCTGTCCCCACGGCAAGGTGGAGAAGCCTTTATAAAACCTCTCTTCTACCAATCTCCAATGCGGCAGAGAACCATAATACTTTCACACCCTCCAAGTGTCGGCAGAAAATTGTCATCTGTTCACACTCTCTAAGTTTCAACAGAGAACCATCATTCCTTCACACCCTTTAAGTGTTGGCAGAGAACTATCATCCTTTCACACGCTCCACGTGTCGGCAGAGTATCATCATCCTTTCACACCCTCCAAGTTTTAGTAGAGAACCATCATCTTTTCTCACTCTCCATGTGTCAGCAGAGTACTAGATCTTCTTCAAGGATCTTCTCACAAGCAAGTAGAAAGAAGAAAAGAAGAGTAATCACAAAAATTATAAAGATATCCTTATCATTGAGTAACCATGTGAACCCTTCACACTCTACTTGCAAGAAATCTCTCTCAAACACTCTCTCTTTCACTTGGTCTTGAAAAATCATGAAAGCAAGACTTTTTCATGTTAGTTTTAGTGGACATTTTATACCAAAGACATGAAAAACCACCTAGAAAACTGAAAATTTTCAATTTTGAGTTTACACGAGTACGTATGAATAGTTCAAAAACTAGTTTGTATGAACCTATTGGGAATTGGTACAAAATCATTTCAAACATGATGATTATCCGGTATGAACCAAGTTCATCTGGTACGAATAGTTAAAAAAAATTTCATCTTAGTCAGGACAAAGAGGGACCCCACAATTTCATACCATGTATGGTGTACGTATGATGATGACATTATACGGTATGTATGTATGATGATGACATCGTACAGTATATTCAATTATAAATTTTTTGAAGTTCGTCTGGATAAAAAGTTGAGATGAAAAGGGACCCATCCAATTCGTCCTCTAGAAGGTATGTAGGAATAGTATATCATACAGTACGATCCATACTTAGAAAATTTTTCTTTTCTCTACTCATTTGATTGTCTGAAAGGGAAAATAACTAATTAGATCATCCCATACAAAAAGATATTGTACAGTATGATCAATTTAAAAAATTATAAATTTTTAACCTCTCTAGTGTGTGTGTGTGTGCATAGTTACTCAATTATAATAATACTCTCTCAGACTTAATAAAATGAAAAAATATAGATTCATTTCCATTAAACCCTAAACTGATCTTATTTGAAGTCTTCAACAATCTGGAGTATGATTTCCCTAAAATATTAGTACATATAAAGAGTAAAACAATTCTTTTAAAATATATTAGGAGAAATAATAATCAAAGAAATAATATTTGGAATCATAAAAAACATAGAAGTTATAAAAATATCAACAAGAAAGAACTAAGTAGCAACTATCTCAACATGGAGCACTGAAATGAAAGAAGTTTTTGACTGGAGAGGGCTTCCGGGCTGAGGATTGAATGAACTTTCAAAATTAGACCCTTAGGCTCATTTAACTCTAGGGTTTAGGTTAAATGACCCTGATGTATCAGGGCCCTTACTCTAATGAGGGACAAGTGTCCCAAGTTATTGGGATGGCAGGGGGAAGGTTGGGTCAAGCACATTCCCCATTGGGTGGTTCTATAAGTGAGGGACTACATATTTCCACTTCTAGCTAAGCAAATCCTTAGACTTTGTTTGAGGAAGGTTAGAGAACCTGTTAGAGTTGATTTAGATAGGTTAAAGTAGGTGGCATGGAGAGAAATGGTTATAGGAGGAGCTTTAACTACTTTGATCCCATCTAAAGGCTTATATTTATTATTTAACCAGTTAACTGGTCATGTTGATTAGTAAGGTGGCATTGAGGGTTCACATGTGCTCTTGAGCTGGAGTGGAAGGGGTTAAATGTGGTAAGTCTAATGCATGGATGATTACGTGATGGGTTTGACCACATGTAATTATTTGACTTGGTCAAACCCATTGGTCTTTGATTCATAAATAATTTAGATTAGTTGAAACCATGGAAAGGAGTGAGATTAAAGGCTTAAAATGTTTAACTTGACTAGGTAAATTGAATTGACCCACATTATATGAGTTGATAAAAACATGGGTCCAATTGACCAAGTTAACTGTTAATTGGGTTAAGGTGTTAAATCTTGATTAAAACTTTAGGAGAGATGTTCAAAGCATGTAATTAAATGATCTTGAGGTATGGGGAGCTTCATTGAGTATGCATAGTGATTTAACCTAAATATGTCAAGTTTTACCAAACCTGGTCCAGTTGATCAAGACAAGTATTGAATGGGTCAAAGTGTCTAATCAGGTCCAAATCACTAGAAGAGATTATTAAATGAGTTTTAAATGAACTTTAGAGTGAATTTGAAGATTGATTGAGTGTTAATAATGGTTTATGGTTGATAGTCAACAATGGTTAACTTGGTTAACTATATTAAATTAAGATATAGGTTTGGGTCTAATAGGTTCAATTGAATGGTTTGAGACTAATAGAGGTGGTCTCATGCCCTGGAATGGCCATTTCGATTGAAATGACCATTTGAACCCTTAAGGGACATTTTGGTCAATCATGGTTAACTTAGTCAGCTTAGTCAAACCAAAACCTAGATTTAGGTCCAATGAATTCATTATGATATTTAGGATTTATTGGAAGAGATTTTAGAGCTTGATTAGATCAGACCATGTTGAAGTTTGGAGGAAACTTCAATTTTCCCCTATAAGGGCATTTTGGTCATTTGGGCCCCTGGTCAACTGAGGGTCAAATTAGGTATATTAAAATGCATTTTAATATTCAAAATTCCATATCAAAGGAAATTGATATATTCAAGGGTTTTAGGAAAGGTCCCAAAGTCAAATTCTACAAGGTGGCAAGTCTAGTGGCAAGGTTGTAAGTATTTAAAAGTTTTGTAGCCTTTAAATTTCAATTGAGTTTCTTAGGTTAGAGGTGTCAGATTGAACTCAAATTTTAAGAGTTGACCCTAGGGACATGCATAATTAATATTCAATTATCATATCATGAATCAAGGATCATTTGATTGGGTTTTGAATTGATTGAAAATTTTCTTAAAAGGGGTTTAAAGACAAGGGTCCTTAACCCTTATTTTTTATCTAATTTTCTAGATTTTAATTGGACTTTGAATTTGATTAACTGAGTTTATTTATCCACCTCAATCATAACAAAATTAATGATTATTGATGCTTAGATAGGATTGAAGCTTGATTAAAGATTGATTGAAGGCTAGATTGAGATTTGATTAAGCTTTAGATTATTGACAACTGAATGATTATCAGCCATCATAACAATAGGAAGGAGTCTAAATGGTTCTTGATGACCTCATATAGAAATGAGGTCAACAACAATTAAAATCCCCTCATAATAAATCTTCTTTATAATTTTAATACATGGCAAACACTATGCCTATGCTTGCTTTATACCAATCCAACATACCTAGCTGTGCCTACTATTTTTTTCCTTGACTCCACATTACACATGATATTAACTATATATATGGATACTATGTGCATTGAATGAAGACCTATTATATTAAAATTATCATTATATTATTCATGAAGAGAATTCATTAGTACTCCATATTTCATTCACACCCATAGAATTTAGTTAGACATGAAGAACAACTGAAGCAAATTCATTTTTGTTGAGTCTAGTGAATAGGTTGTTAGACCTAAGTTAATGTCCCAAGGCTACCAAGAGGGGGAGTGAATTGGTATTTTTTAAAAACTTAACCCTCTTTGAAGTTTTGTTGAACCGAAATGAAATTTTTTAATGAAATTTTTTTATAGAAAAGTTTTTCAACCACAGAGTTTTTCAAACAAAAGAAAAATGCGGAAAATAAAAAAAAATAGTAAAGTAAAAGACACAAGATTTATAGTGGTTCGATCTAAACCAGACCTACATCCACTCCCCAGAGGCACCCTCTGAGTATTGCACTAATACCAATAGTGTCTCTCCTTTTGCACCCACAATAAGGCGGAGAAGCCTTTACAAACACTCTTTTCACCACTACCCGGTGCGGCAGAGAACCGTAGTCCTTTTACATAATCCCCAGTGTTGGAAGAGAACCGTCTGTCCTTTCACACTCTCCAAGTGTGGGCAGAGAACCCTTCGTCCTTTCACACTCTCCTAATGTGGGCAGAGAACCCTTTGTCCTTTCACACTCTTCTAGTGTGGAAAGAGAACCCTTCGGCTATTCACACTCTCCAAGTGTCGGCAGAGAACCGGATCTCCTTGACAGATCTTCTCATAAGAAATCTAGAAGGAAGAAAGAAAAGAGTGGAGTAATCCCAATTCACAAGTAGAGATTCTTACCTTTAAACACCAAGTGAAGCCTTCACGCTCCAGTGGTAGGAATCCTCCTTTGAATGCTCTCTCACACTCTCTCCTTGACTTTTCTTTCAATAGGCACGAAGATCAAATGGCAAAAAGATTGGGTGGCAGTCAAGTTTGAACTATTTATACAAAAGACAAGGAAAACTGCCCAAAAATTACAAGTATTCAATTCTGTATGCAGTGGATCATCCCGTACGATCGTGGATC
The DNA here is from genome assembly GCA_019514585.1 of Dendrobium officinale. NCBI lineage: Eukaryota > Viridiplantae > Streptophyta > Magnoliopsida > Asparagales > Orchidaceae > Dendrobium > Dendrobium officinale. The sequence goes on from CM033693.1 coordinate 21,458,805, forward strand.
GTCCTAAATGGTCGGAAATGAACCTTATGTATATTGGTACGAATTATTTTTGTACACGCTAATCGTCCCGTACGAACCAAATTCGTCCGGTATGAAACAGTTATTACATAGGTCAATTCTCAAAAATTTTAGGATGTAACCAACTGACGTAAGTCGATTCTGTTCGTCCTGGGATGACTAGTTTTTGTCTGGACGAATAGAGCAAGCTTCAATACAGAGACGTTCGTCCTGGGACGAACCTTATTTTTCTTCTGGACGAATGGAGCGACCCTCAATACAGAGACGTTCGTCCTGGGACGAACCTTATTTTTCGTCTGGACGAACAGGGGACGGTGAGAATACAGAGACGTTCGTCCTGGGACGAACCATTGATTTCATCTGGACGAATAGTAGAAAGTGAGAATCCCGAGACATTCGTCACGGGACGACTATTAAAATCATCCTGGATGATTAGGACTTAGAAAAATTTTTTCTCTCCGCCTGTTTCGATCCATTGCTCTCCTTAGGGGTAATTTGACATGATCGTCCCGTACGAACTAAGTTCGTCCTGTACGATCAGTTCACAAAAAAAAAGTCCCCAAGTGTGTATATTGTGATTTTTTCACTCAATTACAATCACTCCCTCTCATATCAAAACTTATGAAAATTTGTTTAATTTGATTACAAGTCTTCAATATCTTGGAGTTGATTTTCCTGAAATGTTAGTACACACTAGAGTAAGAAATAAATGTTCCAAATAGTGTTAGGAGATATATGTAAAACAAATAATAATTGAAATCATCAAAATAATACAAGTTGCAAGAATGTAAAACATGCAAAATAGCAACTCTCTTAACAATCTCCCCCTTTTTTATGATGGCAAAAAAATTAATTATTATTTATAGGAATTCCAATTCTAAATATCTCCCTAAACTCCCCCTGAATTGATGAATACATGAAATATAAGGAGGCTTATATGTAAAAAAAAAAAATTTTTTAATTTTGAAGAAACAATCAAAACACACACTCAACTACAATAAGAACAACCAAAACCCAAAAAAAAAAAAAAAAAAAACAAAAAACAAAACAAAAAAAATAAACAATTTCTCCCCCTTTTTGACAACAGCAAAAAGTAAAAAAGAAAAGAAAGATAGAAATGTAAGTAGAAGTATGAAATTCAGTTTATAATTTAATCTTGAAAGTGATTGAAATAAGATATGCAAATAAAATTAAGTCATTAGAGAAATCATAGAGATTCATATAATTGAAGAAGTGTTATAACATAGAGAATAAAAAGAATTTATCAAAGGCATGTGTCAATTTAGACATTAAGATAAAGAAAATCATTGCACGAGGGATGAATAAAAAATTTTATATTTCACATTTCAATGTCAAGTATAAATGAACATAAGATCAATTTGAATTAAGAGATTGAAAGAGTTTGGAAAGAAAGAATTACCACATGTGGCGCTTTGCGCATCTTGTTCATATATTTTTTTTTTGGCACATTTTTGTGCATTTGTTTACTGTGGGCTTATTTTATGCCTCTTTTTGTCATTGCAAATTTTTTGCACAACTCTTTTGATTTTTGTACATTTGTACACTTTTCAAGAGTAATTGAATTTTTCCAAAGTCAATAATCTAATATTTCAAATTTTTCTAAGTGCATAAATATTATTTGAAAAGAGAAATACAAAATAAGAAAAAATATCTAAAATGCAATAATAATATTAGTACTAGAGTAGTCTAAATAAGAGACATGGAATTGAAGATTCTAGTAATATCAAGTTATAAGCATTTCTTAATTGTAGAATAAATATATTTTCTAATGAAATTAATTTTAATTTACAATTTAAATAAGGCACTATTAAGATTAAAAAAAAAATTGAAAGTCATAAAGTCTAACACACATTTCCCAAAACATTAGACAACAAAACATTGCAACATTTATTTATATCAAATGAAGATATTACAATTTAAGGTACATGATATCAATAACAACAACATTAAAACAAGAAAAAAGATAATAATCTAAAACAAATCAACTAAAAAAGAGACACTTAAACAAATACTACAATCATTATGAAGGACCCTGATCTGGAGGAGGAGGAGGTGGTGCAGCACTAAAAAGTTGAAATAACTACTCATCATAAACATATTGGAATTAATGGAATTAATTTGTTCACCCATGAATCCCATGTCTTGATTGTACTGAAGGTCTTGCTGCTGTATATGAGTTTTAATTTGATCAAAGTGAGCCTCTAAGTTGTCAAATCTTTGAACCAAATCCTGATAATTTGGTTCAGCAGCATGTGAAGGTTCACCCTCTTCTTCTGTTTCACTCAATACTACATGAGGTTTGCTTGGCTCGTCCTTGTTGAAGATTGCCCTAAATGAACCGTCGTTGTAGTAGAGTGGTTCTTCAAAGTCTGAATCTGGGTGAGTTAAATCATACTTCTTCTCTAAAATGTGGGCAATTAGATGGCCTAAGGCTATGTTCTTTTTCCTTTTATGATCTCCATGACCAATTTCAGAGAGACCATAAATATAGTCTATTAGGAGTTGGGCCTCATCTATGGGTTGCCTGGTCATTATCAGGTAGAGAGAAGTGGAGTGATGTTGACTCTATCACCAGCTTTAGGTATAATAGAAGATCTAAGAACATGCTGGATGATTCGGGCATTAAGAGTTAAAGTGGATACTTTTAGCAAATGATCCTTAACTTTTATTCCTCTAAGAACACGGTTAACTTCAGTCCAGTCAAAGCTAGTGGTGGTAAAGGTGTGCGCTCTAATCCCTTCAGTCCTTAAATTTAAGAAGATACCAAAGTCAGCCTTGGTGATTTCTATTTTCTTTTTGAAGATAAAAGAACTGATAACAGAGTGGTCGAAATTAAATGACATGTTTGCCAGAAAATAGTGGAAGGTTTCCTTATTGTAGAGATGGACTAAGGTGAGGATTAATCCAAATTGAGTTGAAGCAAAAAGGTGCATTACCTTAAAGGTCAACTGCTCCTGAAGAAGAACTCTAGATGGAGTGATTTTTGCAGAGACAAATCTAGGAAAAGATTCTTCATTGGCTCTAGACAGGAAGTTTTTGGAAGTATTCCTAGGAGGGCCCTTAGCCAAAGTCTTTTGGCGCTTGCTAGAACTTGCCATTGAAAGATTTGAAAAGATGAAGTCTTTGAAAGTGATGTGTGAGAGTGACTGTTCAGTAAAAATTACCGTTAATTTAAAGAAAAAATGATGTTCGTACCGGACGAAATTCCGTTCGTCCCGTACGAAATTAATTCGTCCCCGTACGAAAATATTTCGTATGGACGAATAAATGAGTTAAAAAAATAACGGCTTTTTGTAATCACACAATTTACGAAGCGTCCTTTCGTACAGACTTTTGACCAAGACGATCGTACAGACAAACACGTGTTTCGTACAGACGATCAAAAGTTAACTCGTTTTAATGGCAGTTGAAAACCGTCCCCCGCTATGAACCAACATCTGTTCGTCTGGATGAACTAAACGTTCGTACAGACGAAGTTCATAATAAAAATAGTCTTATCCTTTCAACTGCTGCAATCAATCGTCCCGACGTTTGAGAAAAAGATATTTTATCCCGGATGATCGTGCAGATCGTACAGATGAACTACATTAAAAATTGTTCTCAAGACGGTTTGAAAACACGCAGATTGACATTTTACACACATCGTCCCGTACAAAAATTTTTTCGTCCTGGACGATTAACACAAATTTTTTGGATTTTTGCATTTTTATCAAAGAAAACCAAAATTAACACACAAAGCATAATAGTAAATGACAAATGTACAGACTCTAAATAAAAAACACTCAAAAAACAAACAAAAATATAATCATAAAAACTTAAACTACGAAAACAGAAACATCAATATTGCAAAAACATTTTTATTTAAGCATTCAAATCAATTACACCAAGCCTTGTTCTTAATGTACTGAAAGTATCAAAGGCTAAAGGTTTTGTAAAAATGTCTGCAAGTTGATTTTCAGTTGTAACATGTGTAAGTTCAATTTCTCCCTTGGATACATGATCCCTTATGAAATGATGTCTTATGTCAATGTGTTTGGTTCTTGAATGTTGAATAGGATTTTTGGAAATGAAAATAGCACTAGTATTATCACAATAAATTGGAATAGTGCCTATAGTTAATCCTAAATCAATCAACTGTTGTTTTAACCAAAGTACTTGTGCCACACAACTTCCTAATGCAATATATTCTGCTTCTGCAGTAGATAGGGCCACTGAATTTTGTTTTCTACTAGACCATGAAACTAATGAATTTCCAATGAATTGACATGTTCCAGAAGTGCTTTTCCTATCCACTCTACAGCCTGCAAAGTCAGAATCTGAAATAACCAATAATTTCAAATGAAGAGCTAAACTTAGGATACCAAATTCCTAAGTTCTGAGTTCCTAGTAAATATCTTAAAATCCTTTTCATTGTTGTCAAATGTGATTCTTTTGGATCTGATTGAAATCTAGCACATAAGCAAACACTGAACATAATATCTGGTCGGCTAGCAGTCAAGTAAAGTAAAGATCCAATAATCCCTCTATATTTCTTTTGATCAACAGATTTTCCCTTAAGGTCCTTATCCAACTGAACTGAGGAACTCATTGGTGTACTAACAGGTTTAGCATTATCCATTTCAAATTTTTTTTGAGGATGTCCTTAACATATTTAGTTTGACTAAGAAATGTACCTTCCTCAAGTTGCTTAATGCTAAAACCTAGAAAGTAATTTAAATCTCCCATTAGACTCATTTCAAATTCACTACTCATTGTTTTAGAAAAATTATCACAAAGATTTTTATTTTTGAAGATCCAAAAATGATATCATCCACATAAATTTGAACAATGAGTATATCCTTTCCAAATTTCTTTAAAAAAGAGAGTTGTATCCACACTTCCTTTTTCAAAAGATCTTTCAAGTAGGAAGGTGCTCAATCTCTCATACCAAGCCCTAGGTGCCTGTTTTCAATCCATATAATGCCTTTTTTAACTTGAAAACATGATTTGGGTATTTAGAATTTTCAAAACCTGGAGGTTGTTCTACAAAAAATCATCTTCTTCAATTACCCCATTTAAAAAGGCACTTTTCACATCCATTTGAAATAATTTAAATCCTTTTAAAACAGGCAAAGGCTAGTAAAACCCTAATTGCTTCAAGTCTAGCTACAGGGGCATAAGTCTCCTCAAAATCAATTCCTTCAATTTGATTAAACCCCTTAGCAACTAATCTAGCCTTATTTCTAATGACTACTCCTGAGTCATTCATTTTATTTTTGAATACCCACTTGGTTCCAACAACACTTTGATCTTTTGGCCTTGAAGTTAATTCCCAAACTTTATTTCTTACAAATTGATTCAACTCTTCTTGCATGACCAATATCCAAAATTCATCAGAAAGTGCTTGATCTACATTAGTGGGTTCTATAGTTGAAATAAAGGCTGAATGATTGACTTCTTTGTTCAATCCACTCCTAGTTCTAACACCCTCACTAGGTTAACCTATAATCAATTCTCTTGGGTGGTTTTTAGAAAATCTCAAATCTCTAGGCAAAGGGTTTGCTAATTCCAAATTTTCTTCCACATTTTCTTCCAAATTTATTCTATCAATTTTTTGAGAGTTTTCCTCAATGTCATCTTTAACAACATTTGGCTCTTCCAAATTTCCAGATTCATCAAATACAACATGTGTGGTTTCTTCAATGACCAAAGTTCTTTTGTTGAATACCCTATAAGATTTTCCAACACTTGGATATCCAACAAAAATTCCTTCATCTGATTTCGGATCAAATTTTCCTAAGGCAGATTTTCTATTATTATGAATGAACACCTAGCAACCAAAAACATGCAAATGAGACAAATTAGGCGTTCTACCTTTTAGCAACTCATAGGGTGTTTTATTTAAATTCGATCTCACATTCACCCTATTCAGAACATAACATGCTGTGCTAACCGCCTCAGCCCAAAAATATCTAGGAAGTGAGTATTCTGCCAACATTGCTCGGGTGGCTTCTATTAATGTTCTGTTTTTCCTTTCGACTACCCCATTTTGTTGAGGGGTTCTAGGTGCAGAAAAATTGTGATCAATTTCTTTTTCTTTACAAAAATTTTCAAATCTTTCATTTTCAAATTCTCCTCCATGATCACTTTGTATAGAAATTATTTCACACCATAATTTTCTTTGAATCCAAGTCAAAAAATTTCTAAATTCCTCAAATGATTCACTCTTATGAAATAGAAATCTAACCGAAGTGAATTTTGAATAATCATCCACTATAACAAATCCGTATACCTTCCCTCCGAGACTTATAGTTCCTACTGGTCCAAAAAGATCCATTTGTAAAATTTTCAATGGTTTACTAGTTCTAAGATCCTTATTGGACTTAAAAGAGGACTTCACTTATTTTCCTAATTGACATGCATCACAAAGGTGATTCTTAGTAAAGTCTAGTTTTGGTATACCTCTCACTAAGTTCTTTTGGGTAATTGTCCTAAGATTTTTCATACTAGAATGACAAAGTCTCCTATGCAAAAGCCATGATTCATCAGAAACAATTTCAAATAAAAAAGCAGTAGGAGATTGATTACAATTAGCATATAAATATTGTTTACCCTTTTTCCATTTAAAACATCTTTCCCATTTAGGCTTAATATGTAGCTAGTAGGTAAAAATTTTACACTATAGCCCTTATCACATAGCTTACTTATACTTAACAGGTTATGTTTTAAGCCTTCAACCAATAACACATTGTCTATAAAAAAGTTTTTCAGATTTTCAATCATATATGATCCAACCACTTTCTTTATGGTACTATCTCCAAGTGTAACCTTGCCTCCACTCCTAGCTTCCAGCGTTATAAATTGAGCAGTATCTCCAGTCATATGCTTTGAATATCCGCTGTCCAGGTACCATATGCTCTCACGAGATCTTGTGTGAGAGCGATCCTACAAAAATATCAAATGTTATTTGATAGACCTGGGAACCCAAACAAGTTTGGGTTCTCCTTTTGGTAATTTATAATCAGATGCATGTATGATATGTCTAGGTTTATGCATCTTAGGTCTCCACACCAAATTAGATTTCATCTTCAAAGTACAGGTGTGAGCTATATGTCCAAATAATCCACAATTATTACATTTGACATTAGGAAAAGTATTCCTAAGTTTTCTACCATTTGTTTGTCTTCTAGGGGATTCCATACATTTAGGATAATATTTAGAATTTGTAAAATCTTCAAGTTTGGGGGGTATCCTATTATCCTCAAGATCTCTTATTTTTAATTTATAAAATGAATTCATATCTTCCAAGATTCGATTTGTATAATTGATTTGATATGTTTTGCTCTCAGATGCATCCTTAAATATTTTAAAATCACTTTCAAGATCAGCATATGATGATTTTATATTCTCATAATTCTTATTCAAGTCATCATATTCATCAAGTAGTTTCATGTGGTTGTCATCTATTAATGCATGATCTTTCCTAAGGATTTCATGTTCCTTCTTAATCTCTTCCAATTCTAAACTTACACTTGCATGCATCTTTTCCATTTTCCTATATGCATCATGTATGTGTTCAGAAACTTTAAATAATTCATCATAAGTTAAGTTACATACCTATTCTTGATTTTATTGATCAACATTATCTGCCATCAAGCAAAGATTGGTGACTTCTTCTTCTTTTTCAGTCTCAGATGAGTCTGAAGCTGAGTCCGCCCAAAAAGCTCTTTGAAACTTCTTTTTGCCCTTTTTTACAATTGGTTTATCCTCTACCTTCTCCTTGCTAGGAGTGGCTTTGAGTTTTGGGCAATCAGTCTTGATATGACCTGGTTTCCTGCATTCATAACAAATCACTTCATTAGAAACCTTGCCATTTTTGTTAAACTTACCTCTATTCCATTGCTGACGTCTCTTCTGCTTCCTCTTTAGAAAGCTTCTGAATTGTCTAGTCATTAATGTAATATCGTCTTCATCCTCAGGTTGTGAGTGTTCACTCTCTAACTCTTCCACTTTTAGTGCTATATTCTTCTCCTTTTGTGGTTCACCTGCATCAATCTTTCTTTGACTTACTCCTTGCTCATAAGCAATGAGGGAACCAAGAAGATTGTCAATAGAATAAATGTTTATATCTTTAGACTCTGTAATTGCATTAATTTTAGCATCATAAGTAGTAGGTAAACAACGAAGAATCTTATTAACCATTTCAGCATTAGTTAATTCCCTACCAAGTGCATGCAAAGAAGTGACAATTTGTGTGAATCTTGTGTACATGTCAGAAATAGATTCATTTGGTTTCATGCGAAACAACTCATAATCATGTAACAAGATATTAAGTCTTGATTGCTTAACCTCATTAGTCCCTTCATAAGTTATACAAAGTATATCCCATATGTCCTTCCCACTTTTGCAAGTGGAAACCCGCATGTAGTCTTCAGATTTTAAAGCATAAAAGAAGTTATTTAAATATTTGGCATTTAGTTGAGCTAAGTCACGTTCTTCTATAGTCCAATCTGCAAAAGGTGTTTCTACCCTAACTCCATTAACTAATCTAGTTGGTTTTGTATAACCTTCCTAGACTAGGATCCACATACGATAATCAAATGACTGTAAGAAAGTAGACATGCGTGTTTTCCAAAAAGCGAAAGGTATATTGTCAAACAGTGGAGGTCTAATAATAGATTAACCCTCAGGTGTATTTCAATTTCTGAATGTAGCCATCTACGTTAATCAAAAAGTAGTTTAAACTTATGATTTTGAAACAAAGCTCTGATACCACTTGTTGAGTCAAGTGAATAGGTTGTTAGACATAAGTTAATGTCCCAAGGCAACTAAGAGGGGGGGAGGGGGTGAATTGGTATTTTTTAAAAACTTAACCCTCTTTGAAGTTTTGTTGAACCGAAATGAAATTTTTTAATGAAACTTTTTATAGAAAAGTTTTTTCAACCAAAGAGTTTTTCAAACAAAAGAAAAATGCGGAAAAAAATAGTAAAGTAAAAGACACAAGATTTATAGTGGTTCGGTCTAAACCAGACCTACATCCACTCCCCAGGGTACCCTCTGAGTATTGCACTAATACCAATAGTGTCTCTCCTTTTGCACCCACAACAAGACGGAGAAGCTTTTACAAACACTCTTTTCACCACTACTCAGTGCGGCAGAGAACCGTAGTCATTTTACACAATCCCCAGTGTTGGCAGAGAACCATCCATCCTTTCACACTCTTCTAGTGTGGGCAGAGAACCCTTCGTCCTTTCACACTCTCCTAGTGTGGGCAGATAACCCTTTATTCTTTTACACTCTCCTAGTGTGGGCAGAGAACCCTTCGGCTGTTCACACTCTCCAAGTGTCGGCAGAGAACCGGATCTCCATGACAGATCTTCTCACAAGAAATCTAGAAGGAAGAAAGAAAAGAGTGAAGTAATCCCAATTCACAAGTAGAGATTCTTACCTTTAAACACCAAGTGAATCCTTCACGCTCTAGTGGTAGGAATCCTCCTTTGAATGCTCTCTTACACTCTCGCCTTGACTTTTCTTTCAATAGACACGAAGATCAAATGGAAAAAAGATTGGGTGGCAGTCAAGTTTGAACTATTTATACAAAATACAAGAAAAACTGCCCAAAAATTACAAGTATTCAATTTTGTACGCAGTGGATCGTCCCGTACGATCGTGGATCGTCCCGTACGATCGTGGATCGTCCCGTACGATCGTGGATCGTCCTGGACGATTTTACTTAAATGGTTGGAAATGAACCTTATGTATATTAGTACGAATTATTTTCGTACACGCTAATCATCCCGTACAAACCAAGTTCGTCCGGTACAAAACAGTTATTACATAGGTCGGTTCTTCAAATTTTTAGGATGTAACCAACCGACGTAAGTCGGTTCCGTTCGTCCTGGGATGACTAGTTTTTGTCTGGATGAATAAAGCAAGATTTAATACAGAGACGTTCGTCCTGGGATGAACCTTATTTTTCGTCTGGACGAATGGAGCGAGCCTCAATACAGAGACGTTCATCCTGGGATGAACCTTATTTTTCGTCTGGATGAACAGGGGATGGTGAGAATACAGAGACGTTCGTCCTGGGACAAACCATTGATTTCGTCTGGATGAACAATAGAAAGTGAGAATCCCGAGACATTCGTCCCGAGACGACTATTAAAATCATCTTGGACGATTAGGACTTAGAAAAATTTTCTCTCCGTCTGTTCGATCCATTGCTCTCCTTAGGGGTAATTGTCATGATCGTCCCGTACGAACTAAGTTCGTCCTGTACGATCAGTTCACAAAAAAAGTTCCCCAAGTGTGTATATTGTGATTTTTCACTCAATTACAATCACTCCCTCTCATATCAAAACTTACGAAAATTTGTTGAATTTGATTACAAGTCTTCAATATCTTGGAGTTGATTTTCCTAAAATGTTAGTACACACTAGAGCAAGAAATAAATGTTCCAAATAGTGTTAGGAGATATATGTAAAACAATAATAATTGAAATCATCAAAATAATATAAGTTGCAAGAATGTAAAACATGCAAAATAGCAACTCTCTTAATAATTTTCATTAATGGCACAAAAGATGTACAAAAGAAAAGATATCACCAAAGGGGTTTAATGATCTCCTTTATATGCCTCCTTGAACTTACATAATTGCTTCCATAAACAAAAGCCCAACAATTTAATAGAATGTATTTAGTACTTCTCTTAATTCCCTTAGTTGTGACTCCTAAGGAAAAATCAAAGATGCACTATAAGGACTGTAATTCAATAAGTGTTTGAACTCATTTATTAACATTACAAATAGACTATTTATATGAAAAATATAAAAAATAGATTTTAGCATTGCAGTGCTCAAGACACATGCACCATGGCATACATAAAATGAGCTAATACCACAACGATGAAGGGTTTCGTCTGCTATAGCGCTTGCTGACATGGACCCGCTATTTAATGAATCTATGCATATCTTTGTTAGAAGATTATGGACTAAATAGTTAAAACTATAGTGCTGCGGCATTATTGATGGTTGAGCATTGCGATGTCCATGTGACACTCCCTTGACTTAATGACATTGTGTAGACAAAACTAGCATTGTGACGCTGACTCCTCTGACGTTACAACATATGGATAATTAGTTGAGTTTTATGGCACTAACTCCTCCGACATTGTGGTGCTATCAAATAGAGATTGGGCTTTTCCATGCCCGCATTTGGATGCTCCGGTGGTGTCAACGATGGTGCAATGACGGTATTTTATCCTATATCGTTGCATTGTACCATGCTTAAAGATTTTGTCATCTTCTTGTATTTTTACATACAAACAACTAAAATAACACATTTTCACTAATAGATTAACACATATAATATAACATTATTTACACTTATAACATTGTGATGGAGAAGTTATCCAAATGAAGAGCCACATTAACTCAGCCAAAAGATGCACTAGTTCACCTAGTAACCATACCAAGTCAACCTAATGCCACATTAGAGCAAACATTACAGTGTCGAGGCACTAGTTCATTTTATACCACCATGACACAACTTTTTCAAGCACCACGGCACTTGAGTCCATTTTTGTATGTGTATAAATAGTTTTTAGTTGTTTTATTTGAGAAGTTATATTATTTTAGTGGAGTCATGTACTTTATAGTGTCTTCCTCTAATTCCACGTTAAAGTAAAGTCTAAGAGAGGCTAGGAAAGTGCAAGATAATTTCCTTTGGGAGATATTAGCCTCTATTATGTAAAAATTTTTAATCATAGAAAAGAAGTGTGGAGATTATCAATTAATTCTTCCTGCTGACATTTATCTTATTTATTCTCCTGAATATTTTTCATATGAATGAAATAAATATGAGTTAGCTTTTTTTGTTATCCATGTCCAACTAAAGCTCTAAATTTTGGGATAATGATGTAAAAATATAATAAGTACTAATGCGGACTCATGTGATTTACATTATTCCATAAATATATTTTTAATATCACCTATTCTTCATTTATTGCATATAATGATCATGTAGGTAGTTAATATATAGTATGATCTATATCATTGATGGATAAATATTAGAATAAATAAAAATAATAAAGAATGTTGGCATACTAGATATAAAATTTTAAACCTTCTAAGTTCTATAAAGATAGTAAAATTATAGAAAGGCCTAAAACCTCCCTTTTTACCCCTACAAGCTCTACAAAGATCTTGGTATACATATGCTCCGATCCACATCTAAAATTAAGAGTCTCATTAGGAAAACTATTTTCTTGCATTTATTATTCCAAAATATTTTAAATATATTAATATCCAATTTCTTTGAAGTCCCTATTATGTGGAAAAAACTCAAAAATATCCATTTTCATATTTAGTAGGATAAATTGTTATTTAAAATAAATAGTATTATTTTAATAAAAATTAAGCTGAACACTTCCTTGTAGGATAAACACTCTTCTTTATCACTTTATAACTTGATTAACATATATACTTGTGTATTTAGTGGGATTATATATATATATATATATATATATATATATATATATATATATATATATATATATATATATATATATATATATATATATATATATATATATATATATATATATATATATATATATATATATATATATATATATATATATATATATATATATATATATATATAACTAAGCATATTTTAACATCAAATCAAAACAAGCACCAACCCACATCATAGCTTTGTAGTCTATTATTATTTTAAATGGTTCAAATTAAATTATAAAATATTATTATTTTTTTCAAAACTATATCTTAGGTTTTGCCTGTCATAAGCCAACATAATAGAATATGTCCAATTAGTGGGTCATGCTGTGTTGGGTTGTGATAGAAATGATCTCCATTTATTTTTTAAAAGGTTTTCAGCCACTTAAAGTGTTCAAAATTTTGTATCTCTAAATGTATTAGGGGGTGTAATTAGATGACTTAAGCCAAATTTGGTGAAATGTGTTTGGGGTCATTTAATAGCACTAGTTTTTTTTGTTGGGTATTCTAATAAATTTTATATTATTAATTCTTGCATTTACTTGAAAATGATTTAACTTGCTTATGATGGGAACTAATGACCTCATTAGTAGTTATTTGAGCTTATTCTTTATCAATATGATCAATTTATGAGTAGACTGACTCTTGTATTAATGCGTAGAAAGGTATACCAAAGAGTATTAGAGAGTAGAACAAGGTGTGAGTTAGTTTTTAGGAGTTGTGAGGAAGATATGATGGTAGACTATTGAGATAGTTGCTACTTAGTTCTTGCCTGTTTGATATTCTTGCAACTTTCATATTTTTGATGATTCCAAATATTATTGCTTTGATTATTATTTTCTCCTAACATATTTTAGAATAATTATTTTGCTCTTGTGTGTACTAACATTTCAGGGAAATCATACTCCGAATTATATAAGACTTCAAATCAAGATCAGTTTAGAGTTTATTTTAATTAAAGTATGTATTTTCCATTTTATTGAGTCTGAGAGAGTGTGATTGCAATTGAGTAACTAAGCAGACACACACCGGGAGAGAGTTTAAAATTCATATTTTTTTTTAAATTGATTGTACTGTACGATATACATTCGTATGGGATGATCTGGTTATTTATTTTCCCCATCAAGTAGTCGAACGGACAGAAATGAAACATTTTTTAGTATGGATTCTATTATACGAACCTAGTTATTACATGCCTTCTAGAGTATGAAATAGACGGGTCCTTATTCTCTCAAACAAAATTTTTTTTATGTATGGATCATATTATATGAACCCAGTTTATACATGCCTTTTAGAGTACAAAATTGTGAGGTCCCATTTCATCCTGATGTTTTATTTAGATGAGTTTGAAAATTTTTATAACTGATCATATCAGACGATGACATCATCATATGTACGCCATCTAGAGTATGAAATTATGAGGTTCCTTTTCATACAAATGAACTCAAAAAATTTTCTAACTATTCATACCGGGCAAATAAGGTTTTTACCGAATGATGATCGTATACAAAATGATTTCATACCTATTCATAATATATTTGTACATAATAGTTTTTGAAATGTTCGTACGTACAAACTCAGATCGTACTATATGATCGTGGATGCTCAAAATTGAAAATTTTAATTTTTGGACAATTTTTTGTGTCTTTTGTATAAAAGGTCGACTAAAATTGACGTGAAAAATTCTTGTCATCATGATTTTTTAAGCACAATTGAAAGAGAGAGTGTTTGAGAGAGATTTCTTTCAACTAGAGTGTGAAGGGTTCACAAGGTTACTCAAAGGTAAAGATCTCTCTGAATTTTTGGTTATCACTCTTCCTCTTATCTTTCTAGATTGCTCGTGTTAAAATCTTTGAAGAAGATTTGATTCTCTACTGACACTTGGTGGGTGTGAAAGGATGAAGGTTCTCTTCCTACACTTGGAGCGTGTGAAAGGATGAAGGTTCTCTTCCTACACTTGGAGGATATGAAAGGACAACCATTCTCTGACACACTTAAAGAGTGTAAAAGGATGATGGTTCTCTACCAACATTTGGAGAGTATGAAAGGATGATGGTTCTCTACTGCACCAGGGATTGGTGGAAGAGAGATTTTTGTCAAGGCTTCTCTGCCTTGCTATAGGGGCAAAAGGAGAGTCACTTTGGTAATAGTGAAATACTTGAAGAAGGAGTCTTCAGGGAGTGGATGTAGATCATCTTTAACCAAATCACTATAAATCTTTGTGTCTTTTTAATTTTTCATTTATTTAGTGAAAATTATTTATTTATGGTTGAAAAGTTATTTTGAAACTTTAATTAACTTGCTTTTAAAAATTAACATCTTTTAAATTTTAAATTCAAGAGAAAATTTTAAATTACCAATTCACCCCCTCTCTTGGTTAGCCTTAGGACTATAGTTTAGGCTTAACAACCTAATCAAGTTTTAACAAGTGGTATCAGAGCTAGGTTTTCAAAACCATAACTTTAGACTACTTTTTAAAAAATGAGAATGGCCACTTTCAGAAACCAAAACACACCTGAAGGGATCACTAGACCTCCTTTATTTGATAATATTCCTTTCAATTTTTGGAAAAAATGCATGTCTACTTTTTTGTAATCACTATATTATTGTATGTGAATTTTAGTTCAAGACGGGTATACAAAACCAACTAGATTGGTTAATGGCATTAGATTTGAAACACCCTTTGCTGATTGGAATGTAAAACAACGTGACTTAGCATAATTAAATGCGAAATGCCTAAACAATTTCTTTTGTGCACTTAAGTCAGAAGATTACATGCGAGTTTCCACTTGCAAAAATGGAAATGACATATGGGATAGACTTTAGATTACTTATGAAGAAACTAATGAAGTAAAATAGTCTAGACTAAACATGTTTTTACATGACTATATATTATTTCACATGAAAATAAATGAATCTATTTCTGAATTATATATAAAATTCACTCAGATAATCACTTCTTTGCATTCATTAGGTAGGAAATTAATGAATGCTAATTTAGTGAATAAAATACTTCATTGTTTGCCTACTGCTTATGATAATAAAATAACTGTGATTATAGAGTCTAAAGATTTAAATGTTTACTTTATTGACAATCTTCTTGGACCACTAATTTCTTACGAGCAAGGAGTGAGTCAAAGAAAGATTGATGTAGGAGAATAATGAAAGGAGAAGAACAAGCACTGAAAGTGGAGGAATCGAAGAGTGATCAGTCATAACCTGAGGATGAGGACAAAATTGCTTTGATGACTAGGAAACTCATGAGCTTTCTTAAAAGGAAGCAGAGGAGACGCCGGTAGTGAATAGAGGTAAGTTTAATAAAATGTTAAGATTTCTAATAATGTGATTTGCTATGAATGCAAGAAACCTGGATATATAAAATTGAACTGCCTCATTCTCAAAGCCACTCCTAGCAAGGAGAATGTAGAGGAGTGAGCAAATGTGAAGAAGGGCAAGAAGAGATTTCAGAGAGCTTTTTGGGCGGACTCAGCTTCAAATTCATCAGAAATATAAAAGGAGGAAGAAGTAACAAATTTGTGTTTAATGGATGATAATCTTGATTAATTAAATCAATAAGAGATATGTGACTTGACTTATAATGAATTATTAGAAGTTTCTGAAATAATTTATGACCCATATAGAAAGCTTAAGAAAATGCATGCTAGTTTAAATTAAAATGTTAGAATTTCAAAGAGTGAATGAAATATTTAGGAAAGATTACATATTGATAGATAACAACCACATGAGCTTACTTGATGAATTTGATGACTTGAACAAAAGGAATGATGTTTTAAAATCATCCTATGCTCAATTGAAAAAAGAATTTAGGGATTTTAAGGATGAATAAAAAAGTAGAGAGCATTATTTAAAATATGATATTAATATCTTAAAAGATGTAAACACATTTCTTAAGTTGAAAGTGAAAGTTCTCGAGGAAAATAGGATACCCCCAACACTTGAAGATTTTACAAATCCTAATTTGAGGTCAAAAATTCTATAACCCAAGAAAAGATATATTTACTATAGAAGATTAAGAAACCCATTTTCTGGAGTTAAATGTTATTCTTGTGGCATGATTGGACATATATACACTTGTACTTTGGATAGAAAAATTAATTTAGTGTAGAAACCTAAGATGTATAAACCTAGACATATCATATATGTATCTAGTTTTATTTTGCCAAAATAAGAACCCAAACTTGTTTAGGTTCCCAAGTCTAACATTTGATTGTTTTGTAGGAACGCTCTCATATAAAGCCTCATGAGAGCATTTGGTACCTGGCCAGTAGTTGCTAAAAGCATATGATTGGAGACACTAAGCAATTTATATCACTAAAAGCCAAAAGTGGAGGCAAGATTACACTTGGAGATAACACCACAAAGAAAGTGGTTGGATCAGTTATGGTTGGAAACTTGCAAAATTTTTTCATAGAAAATGTACTGATTGTAGAAGGCTTAAAGCATAATTTGTTAAGTATTAGTCAGCTCTGTGATAAAGGATACAATGTAAAATTTTTTCCCACTAGCTGCATATTAAGCCTGAATAGTAATGATATTTTGTATAGAAAAAGGGAAAATAATGTTTATATGCTAGATTTGAATTGTATTCAGTTCCTAATATTTTATGTTTGAAAAATATTTATGATGATTCATGGTTATGACATAGGAGAATCTATCACTCTAGCATAAAAAATCTTAAGAAAAATACCCAAAAAGATTTGATTAGAGGTATATCAAAACTAGACATTACTAAGGATCACCTTTGCGATGCATGTCAATTAAGAAAATAAGTGAAGTCCTCTTTTCAGTCCAATAAAGATCTTATAACTAGTAAACCTTTGGAGATTATTCATATGTATCTTTTTGGACTATTTAGTACTGTTAGTTTAGGAGGGAAGGTATACGTATATGTGATTATAGATGATTTCTCAAGATTCATGTGGGTTAGACTTGGATTCAGAGAAAACTGGGATGTGAGATTTTAATAATACAATGTGATCATGACGGTAAATTTGAAAATGAAAAATTTGAGAATTTTTGTAAAGATAAAGGGATTTATCAGAATTTTTCTGCACCTAGAACCCCTTAGCAGAATGGGGTAGTCAAAACAAAGAACATAATATTAATTGAAGCTGCTAGAGCCATATTGGCTGAATATTCACTTCCTAAATATTTTTGGGCTGAAGCTATTAGTAGTGCATATTATGTTCTAAATAGGTTGAATATTAGATCAAAATGAAATAAAATAATCTATGAGCTTCTTTAAGGGAGAACACTTAACTTGTAACATTTGCATATTTTTTAATGTAAGATATTCATACATAATAATGGAAAATCTTCTTTAGAAAAATTTGATCCAAAATTAGATGAATGAATTTTTCTTAGATACTCTAATGTTATAAAATATTATAGAGTATTTAACAAAAGAACTTTAGTAATTGAAGAGGTGCATATTGTATTTGATGAATCTGGAATTTTAGGAGAGCCAATTTTGGAAGAAGATGATTTAGAAAATAACTCCCGAAGGATTAAAAAGATTAGTTTGGAAGAAAATTTGGAAATTAAAAACCTGCTGCCTAAAGATTTGAGATTTTCTAAAAATCACCATAAGAAATTGATTTTAGGTGAATATAGTGAGGGTATTAGGACTAGGTGTGGATTAAGCAAAGAAGTCAATCATTCTGCTTTTATTTTAATGATAAAACCCACAAATATAAATCAAGCACTTTAAGATGAATTTTGGATATTGGCAATGCAAAAAAAATTAAATTAATTTCTTAGAAATGATTTTTGGGAATTAATTGCAAGACCAAAGGATCAAAGTTGGAACTAAGTGGGTATTTAAAAATAAAATGAATGGCTCATGAGTTGTCATTAGAAATAAGGCCAGATTGGTGGCTAAGGGGTATAATCAAATTAAAGGGATTAATTTTGAGGAGACTTTTGCCTCTATAGCAAGCCAATTAGAGTTTTGTTAGCCTTTACTTATTTTAAAGGATTTAAATTATTTCAAATGGATGTTAAAAGTGCCTTCTTAAATGGGGTGATACAAGAGGATGTTTATGTTAAATAACCTATATGTTTTGAAAATTCAATATACCCAAATCATATTTTTAAATTGAAAAAGGCATTATATGGATTGAAACAGACACCTAGGGTTTAGTATGAGAGGTTGAGCACTTTCCTACTTGAGAGATCTTTCAAAAAAGGAAGTGTGGACACTACTATCTTTTTGAAGAAATTGGGAGATAATAGACTCATTGTATAAATTTATGTTGATGATATCATCTTTGGATCTATAAATAAAAAACTTTGTGATGAGTTTTCTAAAATAATGAGTAGTGAATTTAAGATGAGCCTAATGGGAGATTTAAGTTACTTTCTTGATTTTAGCATTAAGCAAATTAAGGTAGGAATATTTCTTAGTCAGTCGCAGTATGTTAAGGGTATCCTCAAGAAGTATGAAATGGATAATGCTAATCCAGTTAGTTCACATATGAATTTCTCAGTTCAGTTGGATAAGGACCCTAAGGGAAAATCTATTAATCAAAAGAAATTTAGGGGAATTATTGGATCTTTTCTTTACCTGACTGCTAGCAGACCTGATATTATGTTTTGTGTTTATTTGTGTGCTAGATTTCAATCAGATCTAAAAGAATAATATTTAACAGCACTAAAAAAGATTTTGAGATATCTCTTAGAAATTCAAAACTTAGGAATTTGGTATCCTAAGTTTAGCCATTTATTTAAAATAATTCGATATTTAGATTTGGACTTTGCATGTTGTAGGGTTGATAGAAAGAGTATATCTAGAACTTGTTAATTTATAGAAAACTCTTTAATTTCTTGGTTAAGTAGAAAATATAATTTTGTAGCCCTATCTACAGTAGAAGCTCAATACATTACCTAAGGAAGTTGTGTGGCACAAGTTCTTTAGTTAAAATAACAGTTGATTGATTTAGGATTTACAATAGGCTTAATTCCAATATATTTGTGAAAACAATAATGCCATTTGTATTTCAAAAAATTCTATTCAATATTGTAAAACCAAACATATAGACATAAGACATCATTTCATTAGGGATCATGTATCCAAATGAGAAATTGAATTGAATCATGTTTCTACTAAAAATCAACTTGTATATATTTTTATAAAACCACTAGCCTTTGAAACTTTTAGCACATTAAGAATAAGGCTTGGTGTGATCGATCTTAATGCTTAATTAAAAATTTTCGGCAAACTTGATATGTGTATTTGTATGTTTTTTTTTTCAATATGCTTGTTTATGTAAGTGTTTTTCTATTTTTATTTTATGTTTTGTGTGTTTTTAAAATGTTTTAAAAAATCATATTTCCTGTTTCTGAATGATCGTGCGATTTTTTCTAAGTGTTTTATTCATACTATATAAAATTATTTTCACCCCATATGAATTTTGTAACACGTAAATCATTATTTTAGACTAATTGCATAAAGTTTTGATTTTTCAATATATATCATACTATATGATATTTATATCATCCCAGATAATTTGAATTACTTTATCTGTATGCATGTAGATGGTTATACGGATAGAATCAGTTATTATAACCGATTGTACATACAAACCATATGTTATTCAATGTGCGGGATGAACCTAACCATCTTTAAAATGATCTTAAATAATCAATCATCTAGGACGAACACCTCTTCATTTGTATGATAGTCTAGTTAAAAAGCATGTACGAAAGGATGCTTTATAACTTGCGTGATTATGAAAAGTCATTTCATTTTGAATGCATTCATTCGAACATACTAAAGTTTTTTTAGCATGTACGAAATAATTATCGTACTGTACAAACCCATGTTTGTACGTATGAAAGATCTTTTTTCTTTAAATATGAGGGCTTAAGTTTTCATTTTCATTCACTTCAATAAGCATCTTTCAATCCTTCTCTCTTAGTAATGGTCAATTCAAACAAGCATGGTAGAATCACTTAGGGAACATCTTCCAGGAGTGGAGCTGAAAACTTTTTATCTAAAGCAAATGAGGATTATTTCCTTAGGTTTGTCTCTGCTAAGATTACTCCTTCTAGACTCTTACTTCAAGAAGACATTCACTTTCAAGTAATGCCTCTTTTTTCCACCACTTAATTTCCTTTTATCCTGACTTTGATTCATGCCTATAACAAAGAAATCTTTCACTATTTTTTGGTAAACATGACTTTTAGTGAAGATGAGAGTAGGATAAGATCTTATATCTTAAAGAAAAGGGTAGAAATCACAAATGAAGATTTGGAAACCTTTATGCACTTAAGAACTCAAGGAATTAGAGCACACACATTAACCTCTATATCTTATTTTGACTATTCCAAAATAAATAAAGTTCTTAGAGGGATTGCACAAGTAGGTCATTTCCTTATGGTTTATACCTTAAGCCAAAATGCAAGGGTCATTCAACATGCATGTCCTTAGAACTTTTATAATTCCTAAAGTTATTGACCGGATTAACATTACTCCTCTTCTGTCCATTGTTACCTATCTTATCATGACTAGACAATCAATAGATGAAGCCCAACTTATTCTTGATTATATTCATGGCCTTTCTAAAATTGGGCATTCATCTCATAGGAGGAAGAAGAATATTGCTTTAGGATATCTAGTGACCTATATCTTAAAGAAGAAGTATAATCTTGTTCATCCTGAACCTCTACTTGAAATGCCAATCTACTTCACTGATGCTTCATTTCAAGCACTTTTTGGGAAAAGTGAAAATACAAGTGAGGATTCTTAGGGAGAAGGGGGAGCACCAGCACCTGCTCCTACACCTATTTAGGGATAAAAATTTTAGAAGATTATCCAATCCTTTGACTGATTAGAAAGTCATTTTTATCAATATTTTGATCAAATTCAGACTCACCTTAATCAGTAAGATGCACAGTACCAATAGGATATGGGTTGGATTCGAAGTCAGTTTGACTCGGTGAACACCAATGTGGCTATGATGAATAGCTATTTTTATATGTTCAACCAGCCTACTCCTCTAGACTAGGTCCCCTCAGATTTTTAAGAAGTGTTTCTTGTGTGTTGTCTTTGCCAGTCTTTTGAGTTGTTATGATCTTAGTGATGATTTCAGTAGTTTCTGTACTTGTGTTTGTTCAGTGATTTATGTACTTATCCTTTGTTCTATATTTTGTTTGATGTTATGTTGCTTTTGCTTTTATGTCTTGATATCAAAAGTGCTTCAATGCATATCATCTTTAAATTGATATCAATAAATTATGTCTTATTTTGATTAGTTGCTTATATTTGTTGTGTGAAACGTAAGTTTGTTTATATTTTAATCCTATCTTCATTGATCTAAAAAGTGTTATAAAATAAACTACAATACAAAAATAATAATTTCATTATGAAATCTAATTTTTTCAAAAAATTATGTTAATGTATAACTCAATCAAGTTAAGGCTGTCAATCTCATGTTCTTTTTAGGCATACATAATTTAAATATTATTATTACATTTATGATATTTCATTATTTTTTATTTCTCTTTTCAATAAAATTATTTTTGTACTTAAAAAATTTTGAGTTTATAAATTACTGATTTTGGAAATATCAATTAAAAAAGAGTATAAAAAAGAAATGTATAAGTGTACAAAAAATCAAAAGAATGCGCATAGTTTGCAAATTGAAAAGAGGCATAAAATTAGCCCAAATATCAAAAGATGTAAAAAGTGTGCCACAAATATTTGAAAAGATGTGTAATATTGAAAATTGATAATGTCCTTTCCTCTATCTTTTAATCTTTAAATTCAAATCAATCTAATGCCTAATTATATTTTGTATTGGAAATTGAATTTAACTAATCTTCATTTCATCACTTTTGCAATAATTTTCCTTATCTAATTGTCTAGAATGTTTCATGGCCTTGATCTATTTCTTATTATATATATGTTATACTTTAATTTAAATATTTTAAATCTTTATTTTTATCTAATAGACATTAATTTTATTATTTCAATTATAATTCAATCTCTTTCAAGATTAATTATTAAAGGTTTCTCATATGACTTCTTTCATTTCAACTTTCCCTTCTTCCTTCTTTTTGTTGTTGTAAAAAAGGGGGAGAAATATTATTTGCATTTGATTTTTGGTTGCATTTGATTGTTTGGTTAGTTAGTGTTGTTTTATTTTTCTATTTGTGTGTTTTATGTGCATTTATGAAAATTTTAAAAAAATGATTTGCTCTTAAAAAAATTCCCTTATATTCACATATTTATTCATTTAAGGGGAGTTAAGGAGAAATGTACGATACATCATAAGAAAGGGGGAGATTGTTGAGATAGTTGCTACTTAGTTCTTTCTTATTTAATTTTCTTTCAACTTGTATGTTTTTTAATGATTCCAAATATCATTACTTTTATTATTGTTTTCTCCTAACATATTTTAAAATAATTGTTTTGCTCTTGTGTGTACTAATATTTTAGGAAAATCATATATTGGATTGTAGAAGACTTCAAATCAAGATCAGTTTAGAGTTTATTATAATTAAAGTCTGTATTTTCCATTTGATTGAGTCTGAGAGAGTGTGATTATAATTGAGTAACTGAGCACACACACATCGGGGGAGAGTTTAAAATTCACATTTTTTTAAACTGATGGTACTGTATGATATACATTCGTACGGGATGATCTGATAAGTTATTTTCCTGTCAAGCAGTCGAATGAACAGAAATAAATTTTTTTTAGTATGGATCATTCTATATGAACCAAAGTTTGTGCATGCCTTTTAGAGTATGAATTGGATGGGTCCCTGTTCGCTCAAATAATTTTTTTTTCTAAGTATGGATCATACTGTACAAACCCCGTTCATACATGCCTTTCAGAGTACGAAATTGTGACGTCCCATTTCATCCTAAAGTTTCATTCAGATGAATTTGAAATTTTTTATAATTAATCGTATCAGATGATGACATCATCGTACGTATGCCATCTAAAGTATAAAATTATGGGGTTCCTTTTTATACCTATGAACTCAAAAAAATTTCTAATTGTTCGTACCATACAAACATGGTTCATACTGGATGATAATCGTGTACAAAATGATTTTGTAACTATTCACAACAGGTTCGTACGCAATAATTTTTGAACTATTTGTACGTACAAACTAAGATCATACTATACGATCGTGAATGCTTAAAATTGAAAAATTCTATTTTCTGGACAGTTTCTCATGTTTTTTGTATTAAAGGTCCACTAAAAATGACGTGAAAAATTCATGTCTTCTTGATTTTTCATGGGCAATTGAAAGTGAGCGTACGAGAGAGTGTTTGAGAGAGATTTCTTGTAAGAGGAGTGTGAAGGGTTCACAAGGTTACTCAAAGGTATGGATCTTTTTGTAATTTTGGTTATCACTCTTCCTGTTGTCTTTCTAGATTTCTCGTGTGAAGATCTTTGAAGAAGATCTGGTTCTCTACCTACACTTGGAGGGTGTGAAAGGATGAAATTTCTCTACCTACACTTGGAGGGTATAAAAAGATGAAGTTTCTCTGCCAACACTTGGAGGGTGTGAAAGGATGTCGGTTCTCTGCCGACACTTGGAGAGTGTGAAAGGATGATAGTTCTCTAGCGACAGTTGGAGAGTGTGAAAGGATGACAGTTCTCTACAGCACCAGGGATTGGTGAAAGAGGGATTTTTGTAAAGGCTTCTCCATCTTGCTGTGTGGGCAAAAGGGGTAATAGTGTAATACCTAAAGAGGAAGTCTTCAAGGAGTTGATGTAGGTCATGTTTGATTGAACCACTATAAATCTTTGTATCTTTTCAATTCCTCATTTATTTACTGCAAGTTATTTATCTGTGGTTGAAAAGTTATTTTGAAACTTTAATTAACTTGCTTTAAAAATCAACGGCTTTCAAATTTTAAATCTAAGAGAAAATTTTAAATTTCCATTTCACCCCCCCCACCCCCCTCCTCTCTTAGTTAACCTTGGGATTATAGCTTAGGCTTAACAACCTAGTCAAGTTTCAACATAGACTTCTTCAAAACTTATTGGATATATATGATAGTTATGCAGTGATCTATATGCTTGTAGGGGTCAGAAATCCTATTATATGAATTAATTAAATATAACTAAAATGTGGGTATAATATGACAATGGAGAATTGCATCATTTAGAGGTGAAGACACTTGAAAAATATGATAAAGGCTAAATTGGTTCCTTTTCCTCATAAGGGATTTTCCATAAATAAAGTGTTGTAGCTTTTCTCTTATAATATAATGAGGGGTGTCAATAAAGTGAAGTTGATTTATTTCTACCAAGATTAATGGAGGATTATAAGTCAGCTAAGGAACATGGGAATGATGAATTTAACTATTAATGTTTAAGAGAATTTGATAAGATTATGGTGGAGGTGATCTGCGACATGACGATGAGAATGAGCTACATGGATGGCATCAAATTATTTAATCCTACCATGTTATTGATTTTGTAATGAGATAACTCCATCATGCTATAATGGTGTTATTTGTTGTTTAATCTTCTGTAAGAGTTGAATGATTTAAACATGAACTTTCCTTCAAAATGAGGCTTGGGTGGCCTTCACCACTTAGATTGTATTGTTTTTTAATTAAGAGATTGATTATTATGTTGATAAATATTCTCATAAAAGGAAACAAACTATTGCATGCTAGAAAATTCATAATGATAGATAGAGCTTTATATCTTAGCTTTTCACTATATATCGCGCTCATATACACACTGATAAAAAAAATATAAGAGACACTATAGTTTTTATGTGAAAACTTTCGAAAGAGAAAAAAAATGTAGGCATGTCCTTGTTGAAATAATCCAATATATACATGAAGTTAAAGAAGTTCTGCTCGTCTTCGTAAGTATAGAAAACACGATTATAAAGTTTGGGGCACTTTCTTGGTCTACCGTGTAGTAGAGGTTATGAGAGACATAGTGGAGGGTTGATAATTCTAGTTATATGATGTTAGTTAAGAAATGATGGTTGGAAGATAGTGGTCAAGTGATGGGCGACAACAGTTAGATTATGGTGGTCGAACTACAATGAATTTATTACGATATCTAGTCAATGGCGGTCAAATAATTACAATTACAGTAGTGCTCAAATGATGTCAGTTTTGTGATGGTGGTGATTATTATTAATGTCAAACTTCTTGTAGTTCTCTAGAGTTCCTCATATCTTTGTGATAATTTTAAACTCAAGTCAAGGTATCCTCACATGAAGAATGATGGTTTATTTAAAGTATTTTGATTGTGATATTTTAAAAAATCTACCCAAATTTTCATAAAACTTCATTAAATGACCCATTTGACTTCTTTGTCGTATAATGATTATTCAACAATTAAGTGTCTTAATGATCTTATAATTGAATAATTTTCATATAATTGGATTCATCTTATCATGCCACTTGATTTATCTTTTATCTTGTAAGGTTTAGAGACTATTTGATCCAATTAATGTTCTAAAATTTTTAATTATACTTTATGTCCTTTATTTGGGCTCATTTGGACTTGGATTTATTTATCATTAGTATCTTTATATTCATCTTGCCAAGACATTCAATTTGATTATAAGCTTGTTGAAATTAGAATTAAGAATGATCCTAATTTAATTATGAAAGTTTCCAATATTAAATAATGCATTGAGATTTATGTCAATTAAGTGGAATTTTTGGACAAATCTAAAGTAAAGTACTAATTTTGAGTAAGTTGAAATTAATTAATAAAATATTAATTTAAAAAGATATTATTTGTAATGTAATGATTATGTAAAAGTTATTATATTAATAAGTAAGTACAATGTTATTTATACTAAGTATGATTGTAATAATGAGTGAAATGCATTGTAGAAAATGAGTTAAAATTATTATTGGAGTATACTCACATATTCCATTTACGTGCTTACTTGGTTGTCAGTATCTTAAAATAAAGGACTTGCATCTAATGGATCCCATGGAAAAACTTGCCCAAAGAACATTAGGCTTATCCGCACGGGCCTATGAATGAAGAATTCCCCTGTCAAGGTACCTAAGGACCTTATTGAGCCAATAACTTGGTGTTCGTCCCACATAATTAAGGCAAACATTAGGACAAGTTTCCCTCATTCAAGGGTAACAACTCATCAAGTACATCTAATATCAGCTTTTCCAATCAAGAAGTCCCTCAACTCGTCAAACATTAGCCAACCATTATACTTGTCTTCTTAGCCAATTCAACTCACTTTCCTTCTCTCTTAAGGTTCCACTTTAACTCAAGCCCAGCCATTGTGCTTACCTTACTCAATATACATTCACAGACTCACTCATTTGCACTCAGTACCATTAAACTTGCTTAAAGATAGCTCGACATGTCTCTGCAGTCCCTACTCTATCCAGACCAACCCGGAGGTAACACCTATATTAGGTATTTTTATGTTGCATTACTCTTTATATTTTTTGCAAGTTTTTTTCTATAGGCCTCAAAACCTTTTGAAAGTTCATTAGGGATGTTAATCCCTTGTGAATAAGCCTGAGGCTAACCAAGAGGGGGGGGGGGTGAATTTGTGTTTTAAAAATTCTCACAAACAAAATAACAAATACAACCAAACAATCACCATAGAAATTAAAGTGTGGAAATTTAAATGAGGAAAATGTAATAAGAAAGAACACACCAAATTTTAAAGTGGTTCGGTCAACTTGACCTATATCCACTCCCAAGAGTCTCTCCTCTAGGTATTGCACTAAACTCAGTGTCTCTTCTTTTGCCACCATAGTAAGGTGGAGAAGCCCGTACAGAAACTCCTTTCTATTGACCCCAGTGAGGCAGAGAACCTGACTCCTTTTGCTTCCTCCTAAAGCAGACATAGAACCCAGCTCCTTTCATTTCCTCCTGAAGCAAACAGAAAACCCAACTCCTTTCTCTTTCTCCTAAAGCAGGAAGAGAACCTCAATTAGTTGCTAAAGTATACCTCTCTTGAACCACCAAGGAACTAGGGATGACGACCGAAGAAGATAACTTGGAGCAACCATTGTGAAACCCCTCATAGACTCCTTACAAGATCCTCACTCTCTCCCCCTTGCTCTCCCTCTCCTCTTGGCTCTCTCAGGTCAGGATTGCAGCAAAAGATCTCCTCTTGGGTAAGGAAGAGATCTTATATAGAAGGGCTTCAAATTTTTGCTAATTTGCAATTAATCGTCAAAGATCTTCCAGGACAATTGACCGATCGTCCAATACAATTAGTTCAAATTCAGCTCAATAAGTCAGGATGATTTGGGAGAGTCTGGATGATTAGAAGGTTCTTTTGTTCAGATTGTCTATGATGATATGATATCATCCTGTATGATTAGTTCAAGTCATCAAATATCATCTAGAACATTGCCTTGGATGGATGTCTAGACGATGAAAAAATAACTTGATCATCCATATCGATCACACGATCGTCCGGAATGATTAGTACAAAATGTCAAATATCATCCAAAACATCGCCCATCATGCATGTCTAGACGATAAAAAAAATAATTGATTATCCAGGATGATTAAAAATCATCCCGGTTGATTAGTTCAAATTAATACATATTATCCAAACCATTATTCAGGTCATTCGGGAAGAAACTAAGGTTTTTTTATTGATCGTCTCAGACAATCCTGCGATCATCAAGGATGATATAATCTAGCAATCAAACCATAATTCTTTTCTTTAATTATCAAACTAATTTAGGCATAATTATAGTGCATCATCCAGGGCGATGTCTTGGATGATATCCAAAAATAAAACATGCCTAAATAGATCTGGCAGTTGATTCTTTTTAATTTGAGCATATCATCCAAGATGATGTTAATATCGTCCAAGACGATTTGCTTGCCTTAACCAGGATGCCCTAATTAGGGTTTCTATTTTTAACCGATCATCCAAAATTATTTAGGATCGTCCAGGACGATGTGATCAAAAACATAAAACTCTAAAATCAGACATAATTTTTCCCTGAGTGTGTTTATAAGGTTACTTAGCATCAAGACCCACTTTGTTACAATCGATTCAAGGAATGAAAAAAAAAAAAAAAAAAAACAGCATACAGACTTACTCTCCCCTAGTCTACCCAATCCTTAGTTGGCTTGAGTTATACTTGATCTTATGGACCTAAAATATTAGTTAGCAAGGCAGTCGTAGAAAAGCAGAAGTATCATAAATATTTGTTATCATAAAAAATTATATTTTCTGAAATCAGATTCGCAATAATTTCCACATTTTTAATCATGGCAAACAAAAATAATTTAAGTAGTTCAATAGAAATACAAACAAAAGTAAAATAGTATGATAGAACAACTCAAACACTATGCATTACTCCCCCTTTTGATATCACAAAAAGGAGGAGGAAATCGGAAAAGAAAAGTAGAACAAAAGATGATAAAAAAGAATGAAAAAATATAGCTTTTTTTTGGATCAAAGCACGAATATGATAAATTCCTCATGTGATTGAATTGAAAATTTGTAAGAATCAATGAGTTAATATCATCGAAATCAGAAAAATGGTAGAATAATTGATCCTATTAGCCCTAGCTCAGACTTCTCACAAGGCAAACCATCTTTTGAAAATAAAGATCTAACTCAAAAAAATCAATTGGATAAGAAAAAAGATATTCATTTAAAACTCAGTTCCAAAAAAAATATCTTATAAAATAATATAGCAAAGTAATTAGTCACAATCATGAATTTTGAAATCAATCCTTTGAAAATATCAAGTGACACATGATTCTTCTAAGATTTAATGATTTGAAAGAGAAGGAAGCTTACCTTTTATGGGCTTATTTTATGCATCTTTTCAATTAATTGATGCACTTTATGCATCTTTTGTTTTTTCATACACTTTTTGTATCTTTCAATTTTTTTTTGTAGTCATTGCGCATCTTTTCAATTTTTCTTATTTTTGGGCTCATTTTATGCCTTGACATTTTTGCAAGCTAAATCTCATTCAAAACTCTTAAATACTCTTATTTGTGAGTATATATTTCATATATTAGAGAAGAAAAACTTACTCTCTAATATAAGGAAGAATAAACCACAAAATACAATCAAATTCATAAGATAAATACAACGACAATATCATGAAAGTTTAAAAATAATATAAATACTTTAAATATTATATATAAGATAGATTACTGTAGAAAGATAGAAAAGATCTCAATCATAAAGTCCAGTTGTTAATTTGAAATAGACTTTTATTTAGAAAAGAAAATTGTACTGTTAAAAAAAGGTTAGAGGAAAGGAAATAATTAATGGTGTTTCCCCTTTTAACTAATTTAGAGATGTAAAATATTGACTAAAATTTTCAAAAATAAAAATAAGGCATAAAATATCATTTCAACAGTAATCACAAAGAAAAAGAAGAAAAAACTATAATAACAAAAATGAAAAACACAAAAAATAATGGTCAGTAAAAAGATAAATGAACAAATCTAAAACAAATAAAAGAGTAAAAAAATAACAATGAGCAACAAAACATAAAATTCAGAATTCAGTAAAAATCAAATTTATGCATTTATGTCAATCACACCCAATATGGTTCTTAAGATATTGAAGGTGTCAAATAAAATTTTGTTAGGGATGTTAAGCCCTTATGAACTAGTCCCGAGGCTAACCAAGAGGGGGGTGAATTAGTATTTAAAATTTTCTTCTAGCAAAAACACAAACACAACCAAACCAAGATTCACTATAAGAGAAATAAAGTACATAAATTAAATGAGGAAGAATAATAAGAAAAAACACACCAAATTTTATAGTGGTTCGATCAACTTGACATACGTCCACTACCTAGAGCCTCTCCTCCGAGTATTGCACTAAACTTAGTGTCTCTCCTTTTGCCCCCCACAACAAGGCAAGGAAGCCCATACAAAAATTCCTTTCCACAAACCCCAGTGAGGTAGAGAACCCAAATCCTTTTGCTTCCTCCTGAAGCAAGCAGAGAACACAACTCCTTTTGCTTCCTCCTGAAGCAAGCGGAGAACCCAACTTCCATTTCTTCCTCCAGAAGCAGACAAAGAACCTTGATTAGTTGATGAAGTAGACCTCTCTCAAACTTTAAAGGAACCAGGGATGATGACCAGAGAAGATGACTCGGATCTTAAGTTAGAGAAACCTTTGAGAAACCCCTCACAAAATCCCCCTCACAAGATCCTCTCTCTCTCTCTCCCTTACTCTCACTCTCCTTTTGGCTCTCTCACATCAAGACAACATCAAAAAATACCCTCTTGAGAAAATAAGAGATCTTTTAATCCAGGGGTCCAAAATTTCCCTAATTTATAACTAATCATTAAATATCATTGAGGACGTTCGATTGATCATCATGTATGATCAGTTCAAATTTAGCTCAATCAACTAAGACAAATTGTGAGAGTCTGGACGATTAGAAGGTTCCTTTATTCAGATCGTCCAGGATGATAGTATATAATCTAGGATGATAGTATATCATCCTGTATGATTAGTTCAATTCGATGAATATTGTCTAGACCATCGCCCTAGATGGATGTCTAGATGATGAAAAAACAACTTGATCATCTGGGCCGATTAGTACAAAATGCAATATATCATCCAGAACATCGCCCTGGATGGATGTCTGGATGATGTAAAATTAACTAGATCGTCCAGGCCGATCTCACAATCATCCGGGATGATTAATACAGAACATCACATATTGACCAGATCATCGCCCTGGATGGAGCTAGGCCAATTATGAATAGTCCATGAAGAACTAAGGTTTGTTAACTGATCATCCTAGATGATCTTGCAATTGTCCATGATGATATAATCGAGCAATAAAACCTTAATTACTTTCCTTAATTACCAAATTAATTTAGGCATAGTTGCACTGTATCGTCCAAGACGATGTCGTGGATGATGTCCAAAAAATATCATATGCCTAAATAGATATGGGGGATGATTCTTTCTAATTTGAATTTATCATCCCAGATGATGCTAATATCATTAAGGATAATTTGCTTAATTATGGCTGCCCTAATTAGGATGCCCTAATTAGAGTTTTTATTTTTAACTAATCATCAAGGATAATTTTGGGATCGTCATAGACGATGTGATCAAAATAGAAAACACTAACTAAATAAACAATTTTTTTCCCCAAGTGTGTGCGTGTAAGGTTACTTAGCATCAGGACCCATATTATTATAATGGACTCAAGAAAAGGTAAAAGACACTTAATCTATATTACAAGATGATTCAGTCCTAATCTACCCAATCTTGATCTGGTTCGATTTGAAATTTGATCTTGTGGACCTGAAATGTTAATAAGCAAGACACTCGTAGAAAAAAAATATTTGCTATCATCAAAATAATATTTTTAATATCAAATTCACAATAATATCTCCCTTTTTGATAATGGCAAATAATTAAGACTAAATAAAACATGACAGAAGTAAAATAGTATGATAAAACAACTCAAACAGCACCCACAACTCTCCCTTTTGACATTACAAAAAAGAGAAGGAAAACTAGAAAAGAAAAGAAGAATATAAGATGAAAAAGAAGAGTGAAAGAAAAGTTTTTTTTTTATGAAAGCATGAATATGATAAAGTCTCCATGTGATTGAATTAAAAAATTTGTAAGAATAATGAGTTAACATCGTCAAAATTTAAAAAAATGGTACAATAGTCTATCTTGTTAGCCCTTGCTCAGACTTTTCTTTGGACAAATTCATATTTTGAAAAAAAAAGACCTAACTCATAAAAACTAATTGGATGAGAAAAGGAGATCCATTTAAAACTTGGTTTTAGAAAAAATATCTAATAGAATAATATACCAAAATAATTTGTCACAATTGTGAAATTTGAAATCAAGTCTTTGAAAATATCAAGTGACATATGAATTCTTCTAAGATTTAAAAGTTTGAAAGATAAAGAAGCTTGCCTTTTGTGGGCACATTTTATGCCTCTTGTCAATTAATTGACACATTTTATGTATCTTTTGATTTTTGGTACACTTTATGTATCTTTCAATTTTTTTGGCGGTCATTGTGCATCTTTTCAGTTTTTCTTCTTTTTGGGGTTCATTTTATGCCCTTATAATTTTTTGCAAGCTATATCCCATTTCAAAATTCTTAAATACTCTCAGTTATAAGCATATCTTTTAGATATTAGAAAAGAAAAAATCAATCACTAATATAACAAAGAATAAGCCAAAAAATAGAATAAAATTCATATGATAAATGCAATGACAAGATTACAAAATTTAAAACTAATATAAAGACTTTAAATATTATATATAAGATAGATTACTGTAGCATGATAGAAAAAATTTCAATCGTAAAGTTTAGTTGTTAATTTGAGATAGGCTTTTGTTTAGAAAAGAAAATTACATCGGTAAAGGAGGCTAGAGGAAGGAAAATAATCATTGGTGTTTCTTCCTTTAACTTATTTAGATATGTAAAACATTAACTATAATTTTTTGAAAAAAAAATAAGGCATAAAATATCATTTAAGTAGTGATCATAGAGAAAAGAAGAAAAACTAAACTAATAGAAATAAAACATGAAAAATAAAAGCAAGTAAAAAGTGAAACAAACAAATTTGAAACAAATAAAAGAGTATAAAAACAACAACAAGCAATGAAAAAGAAAATTTCGAATTAAAAAAACATCAAGTTCATGTATTTATGTCAATCACACCTAATATGGTCCTTAAGATGCTGAAAGTGTCAAAATCCAGTAGTTTAGTAAAGATGTCAACCAATTAATTCTAAGTTGTCATATGGTGTAACTCAATGTCTCATTTGGTCACATGGTCTCTAATAAAGTGATACCTTATGTCAATATGTTTGGTCCTTGAATGTTGGATAGAATTATTAGAGATGCAAATGACACTAATGTTGTCACAAATGATTGAAATTATGCCTATAGGTACTCCTAAATATAGAATTTATTGCTTCAAACAAAGGACTTAGACCACACAACTCCCTAAGGCAATGTACTCAGCTTCAGCAGTAGAAAGTGCAATAGAGTTTTGTTTTTTAATAGACTAGGAGACTAAAAATTATCCAATAAATTGGCAAGCCCCAAAAGTGCTCTTTATATCCACCCTACATCTTGCAAAATCAGAATCAGAATATCCAATAATCTTAAAAGAAGTTTTATGTCTAGGATACCAGATTTCTAAGTTTTGGGTCCCAAAAAGATATCTAAAAATTCTCTTAACTACAATCAGGTGAGATTCTTTAGGATCAGCTTGAAATCTAGCATAGAGACAAACACTAATTATTATATCAGGATGGTTAACATTCAGGTAAAATAAGATCTAATCATCCCTCTGTACTTCTTTTGATCAACAGATTTTCCATTTGAGTCTTTATCCAACTGAACACTGGAGATCATGGGAGTATTTATTGGCTTGGCTTTATCCATTTCATATATCTTCAAGATGTCCTTTATATTCTTTGATTGATTTAGAAAGGTTCCATCATCTAATTGTTTTATGCTAAATCCCAAAAAGTAGGACAACTCTCCCATCATACTCATCTCAAACTCTTTACTTGTTATTTTGGAAAAATCATCACATAACTTTTTATCAAAAGATCTAAAAAGTATATCATCAACATATATTTGAATAATGAGTAACTCATCTCCTACTTTCCTTAGAAAAAGGGTGGTGTCTACGCTCCCCTTAACAAATTCCCTCTCTAGTAAGAATGTGTTAAGCCTCTAATACCAAGCTCTTAGTGCCTGTTTTAATCCATATAAGGCCTTTTTTAATTTGAAAATGTGATTTGGAAATTGGAAACTCTCAAAACCTAGGGGTTACTCTATAAACACATCCTCTTTTATTACCCCATTTAAAAAGGTACTCTTGACATCCATTTGGAAAAGCTTAAATCCCTTATAACAGGCAAAGGCTAGTAGCATTCTAATGGCTTCTAATCTAGCTACATGGGGCAAAGGTCTCCTCAAAATTAATCCTTTCTATTTGGTTGTACCCCTTAGCCACTAATCTCGCCTTATTCCTAATCACCACACCATAATCATTCATTGTATTCTTAAAGACCTATTTGGTTCCAACTATACTTTCTCCCTTTAATCTTTCTAGAAGCTCACAAACATCATTCCTAACAAATTTGATTAATTCCTCTTGCATGGATAAGATCCAAAACTCATCAGATAAGGTTTGATTAATATTTGTGGGTTTAGTCATTGAGATAAAGACATAGTGGTTCACTTCCTTCCTAAGTCCATATCTAATTCTAATACTTTCAGAAGGGTCTCCTAAGATCAATTCTTTAAGATGACTCAAAAAATATCTCCAATCTCTAGGTAAGGTGTGTGTAGGTTCAACCCTTTCCTCCAGATTTGCATTCTCTACTCCTTGGGTAATCTCACCTACTCCTTCAGTGTTTTGGGAATCTACCCTCTTCTCCAAAATTTCA
The DNA here is from genome assembly GCA_019514585.1 of Dendrobium officinale. Lineage (NCBI taxonomy): Eukaryota > Viridiplantae > Streptophyta > Magnoliopsida > Asparagales > Orchidaceae > Dendrobium > Dendrobium officinale. The sequence continues at coordinate 21,493,744 of CM033693.1, forward strand.
ACTCCTTTAGAAATCTCTCCAACATCATCTTCATCATCAACTCTAGACTCCTTATGATCAGATTCATCAAATACTATATGAGTTGTCTCCTCCACCACCAATGTCCTCTTATTAATCGCCCTAAAGGATTTTCTAACACTTGAATATCCTAAGAACACTCCTTCATCAGATTTTGGGTCAAATTTCCTTAAGTGTGACTTCCCATTATTAAGAATAAAAACCTTACAAGCAAAGATATGGAGGTGGGAAAGGTTGGTTGTCCTACCCTTAAGGATCTCACAGGGTGTCTTATCAAGTTTGTCTCTAACATTTACCCTGTTCAATACATAAGAAGTTGTGTTTACTGCTTCAGCCTAAAATTATTTAAGAAGTGAATACTCAGCAAGCATGGCTCTAGAAAATTCTACTAAGGTCTGATTCTTCCTTTCAGCTACCCCATTTTGCTGAGGGATCCTAGGAGCTGAGAAGTTATGGCTAATTCCCTTATTTTCACAAAAGTCTCCAAATCTCTCATTTTCAAACTCTCCCCCATAGTCACTATAGATGGTCAAGATCTCACAACCAAACTTTTTCTAAATCCAAGTGGAGAAGGATCTAAACTCTTCAAAAGACTCACTCTGAATCTTGAGTAGTCATCGATAGTTACAAATCCATAGACTTTCCCTCTTAAGCTGGTTGTGCTAATGAGTCCAAACAAATCCATGTGAAGGACTTCTAAAGGTCTAGAGGTGCTATATCTTTAATGGAATAAAAAGATGATTGCACTTGCTTCCCTAGTTGGCAGGCACCATACAGGTGGTCTTTGGTGAGCTTAAGCTTGTGGACACATCTAACTAGGTCCTTTTGGGTCACTCTTTTAAGAGTTTTCATATTGGCATGTCATAACCTCCTAATCCACAACCAAGAATCATCATCAATAATTTTTAAACAAAAATGAAGCAACACATTCAATATTATTTAAATCAAGCATGTAAATGTTGGTTATCCACTTTTCCAACAAAATAGTTTTATTATTCAAGCTAATAATACATGTATTTTCTAAAAAAATTATGATGAAGCCCTTATCGCACAGCTGACTGATGCTTAGCAAGTTGTGTTTCAGCCATCTACAAGAAAAATATTTTCAATCAAAAGGTTCTTGAAGTTTTTGAGTATACATATGCACACCACTTTCTTGGTAGTTTTGTCTCTAAGAGTGACCTTGCCTCTAGCCCTGACCTCCAGTGAAATGAATTGGTTGGCATCTCCAATCATATGTCATGAGCATCCACTATCCAGGTACCATATGCTCTCATGAGATCTTTTGAGAGAGCAAGTATGCAAAATTATCAAAAAAGCATATTTAGGAACCCAATTAGGTTTGGGTCCCTTCTTATAAAAGGAAGAATGTGATGCATATTTGTTATGCTGTGAATCATGCAATTTAGGTCTCCACACCCAATGTGTACTATGGTGAATAATGCAACTGTGAGAAATATATCCTAGCATGCCAAATGAAAAATATCTAACACCAGGAAAAGGATTTAATAATCTACTTGGGTGGTGATGCTTCTTCTTAATATTATGTGATGCATGGAAAGTTGGTTTATCATTTTCAAAAGCTTTGAGATTTTCTAACTTCTTAAACTACTTTTCTAACTCAACATAAGATGACTTCAAGGAATCATATGCATCTGTTAATTTTATATGTTTTTTATTTAACTAATCAAACTCATCAAGTAAAAATATGTGTCGTAACTCGTAATTTGGAAATTGAAATTTGAAAATTGTAGAAAGAGAGCTCCACAAATTAAGGAAGGATTTGGAAGAAGATCTTGAAGAATTAGTGTGGCATTGTTGGAGATGGAAGATGGTGGCCGGTCATCCAAGGATGATAGGAACACATAAAATTTTTTATCTACCGCGAGTCCAATCATGTTGGATTAAAAAGGTAGATTATCCTTCAATCAAATCTCTTCTTTTCAGATTTTGGAATCCCCTCCAGTCATAAAAGAGGGAGGTTTAAATGCTAGAGAAAAACCTTTGCCGATTTCAGGCAAAGGTAAAGAAATAATTTTGTTTTTTGATATGCCTAAACCTTTGGAGACTATCATTAATGGAGCAAATGACAAGGAAGCATCTTCTTCAAGAGGGAGTTTTGCTGAAATTTTGAAGAAGGACATGGTTATTCCAATTATTTCTCCAAAATTGGATATCCCTAATGTGTGGACTAAAAAACCTCACATTAAAATAAAATTAAGTGAAATTCATGTGATATGGGAGATGAAAATGTAGTCATTCTTGACAAGGAAAATGAATTATCTAATGTTCAAATTTTGAACAATTCCTTGGTTGTTAAGATTCTTAGAAAAAATTGTCCTTTTTCTAAATGTGCATTAGAATTAAAAAAAGCAATGGTCGAAATTTGGAGGATTTCATATTACATTGCTTTGTCTAGATTGGTTTCTTTGTTCTTTTTAATCTCATGAAGCCAAGGAGGGAGTTCTTAATGGAGGACCTTGGTTTGTATGGGGTTTTGTGGTAGGATTAGATAATTGGTCTCCTACCTTCTCTCCTCATTCTTTGAATGAAATTTCTTCTCCAATTTGGGTTCGTCTTCCTCATTTGTCACTTCACTGTTGGGATGAATCCAATATCACTAGAATTATTTCTAGAATTGGAACTCCAATTTTATTGGATGGTAATATGTTTAGATGGAGGAGAAGGGAATTTGCTAGAGCTTGTATCCGAGTTAATTTGAATTCCAAACTCCCCTCTGGAATTTGGGTGGAAGGGGTGGAAGGGGTTCATGGTAAATTTTTTCAGAAATTTGAGTATGAAAATTTATCAGCTTTTTGCTTCAAGTGTGGAATAATCGACCATAATGAGAATGTGTGTCCTAATTCTACACATAATTAAAATACTTTTGTTAAAGAGATCCCTTCCAGTTCTTTGAAATCTAAGAATTATAATTTTGGGCCTTGGATGCATGTGAAGTTCAAAAACAAAAGAAGGTTCAATCATGAGAAAAAGCTGTTTGAAGTTGTCTCAACCTTGGATAAATCAAAGGAAGTTTGTGTTAATATCAAAGATGCAGCCTTTGAAAATGTTGAAGGAGACGCAATTGCTGGTGCAGTTTTTGCTGAAGATCATTTGACAGCTATGGAAGCTGCGGAAAATAAGGGAGAAGAAGATAAGATACTTAGACAAGGAGCTGAAATTCCCAACATTGTTCCTAAAATTGCTGAAACGGCTGATTCAATGCAGGAAATTCAAAATTTAAATTCAGCAAATCATTTGACAAATCCTGTGAATATGGAAGGTAATATGCTGTATCTCAACATCAATTTGAATTCAAATTCTGAATTCAAATGTCCTGAAATTGAAAGGGAGAAGTCTATGCTGCCGATTCATCTCAAGGTGCTGAAATTAAGGGAGTTAACAAACCTTTGTTTGAATTTAAAATTGTTGATTTTCAGGAGGTAAGTGCAACTCCTTTAACTAAATTGGCGGCTGAGTCTATCATTAATGATGATCCAATTATTAAATCAGCTAATGATCCTGAATTCAAAACTAATATTTGCTTATTAAGAGATAACTCTCCTCATTAAAAGACTCATTCTTATGTGACAAAAATTTAATCCAAGTAAACCTTGAGAAGTCATCGACAATCACAAATCCATAGATTTCCCCCCTAAGCTAGCAGTGCTAAAGGGTCTAAACAAATCCATGTGAAGAACCTCTAAAGGTCTAGAGGTGTTAATGTCCTTAATGGAATGGAAAGAGGATTGGACTTGCTTCCCTTGTTGGCATGCATCACACAGGTTGTCTTTAGTGAACTTAAGCTTAGGGACACCTTTAAGTAAGTCTTTTTTGGATCACTTTCTAAGGGTTCTCATACTGGCATGACATAACCTCCTTTGCCACAACCAAGACTCATCAGTAGTAGTTCTTAAGCAAAATGAAGCAGTATATTTAATGTTATTTAAATCAAGTATGTAAATTTTATTGATCCACTTTCCTTACAAAATCGTATTGTTATTCAAATTAATATTGCATGTTTTTGCCAAAAATTTATTATGGAGCCCTTATCGCACAGTTGACTGATGCTTTGCAAGTTATATTCTAGTCCATCTACAAGAACAATATTTTTAATCAAAAGATTCTTGAAGTTTTCTATTATACTTGTGCCCACCACTTTTCTGGTGGTGTTGTCTCCAAGAGTGACCTTGCCCCCAACCCTGGCATCCAGCGAAACAAATTGGTTGGCCTCTCCTGTCATATGTCATGAGTATCTGCTGTCTAGGTACCACATGCTTTCACGAGGCATTTTGTGAGAGCAAGCCTACAAAATCATCAAACATCATATTTAGGAACCCAAAAAAGTTTGGGCCCTTCTTATAAAAAGAGGAATGCAATGTATATGTGTTATGTTGTGAATCATGCAATTTAGGTCTCCACACCTAATGTGTACTATGGTGAATAATGAAAGTATGTGAAATGTGTCTTAACATATAATATGAAAAACATCTAACACCAGGAAAAAGGGTTTAGTAATCTATTCGGGTTATAGTGCATCTTCCTAGATTTCAAAACTTTTAGATCAGGTGTGGGTAGAGTCCTATTTTCCTCAAGTGCTTTTAATTCAGCTTTAAACATTAAGTTAGCACTTTATAAAAACAATATTATTAACCTTCAAATAGTGCTCCCTACTTTCAGATTCATCCATATATATTTTAAATCATTTTAAAGTGTAGTGTATGATGCTTTTAATGAATCATACTTAATGATTAACTCAGAATATTTTTTATTTAACTCATCAAACTCATAAAGTAATGACATGTGATTGCTATCAATTTGGGTGTGATCTTTACGTAAAACTTCATGCACTTTTTGTAAATTTATAAATTCTAATTTCATGCTAGTATGCAATTTCTTAAATTTCATATATGAGGCATGAATTTTTTCATAAACTTTAAGTAATTGTTTATAGCTTAGTTTGCATACCTCTTCTTGGTCAAACTTTTTACGACTCATTGCTCATGAGTTTATATTTTTGATAATAATAAACATTATGGCTCACATCTTTATATTTCATAATATTTCCATTCTATACTTATTTTGTGTGTATGCTAATATTTCTGAAAAATTATACTCCAGATTATTGAAGACTTCAAATTAGAATATATTAGGGTTCATTATAAATGGAGTATGTATTTTTTTATTTTATTGAGTCAGAGAGAGTGTGATTCTAATTCAGTAACTGTGCATACACACACTGGGGGAGTTTTTAAAATTTACAAATTTTTTAAAATGATCATACTATACGAATTCATTTTGTATGGATGATTTGTTTTGTTATAAACTCCTACGAACAGTTAAATAAACTTGAAAATTTTCATAACTGATCGTACGTACGATGTCTAGAGTCTAAATTGGACGGGTCCCTTTTCATCCCGATAATTTCAAAGATTTTTATGAATAGTTTGTAATGTACGATGAATGATTTATACAAACGAATTTGAACTATTCGTACGGGACACTATGTGTTCTGACTGATGATTCGTACAGGATACTACATTCGTATGAGCGATTCGTATGGGACATTACATGTTTGTATGGGACACTATACATTAGTACAAGTGATTTGTACGGGACACTATGTGTTCGTACTGGACACTATGCATTCATACGAGTGATTCGTGTCCCGTATGGGACACTATGCATTCATATGAGTGATTCGTATGGGACACTATGTGTTAATACACGAACACTATGCATTCGTACGAGCAATTCATATGAGACACTATTCATTTATACAGGATGATATGCGGTTGTACAGTACGATCATAGGATAGTTTTCTTATAATTTTCAATTTTTGGATGATTTTTCATGTCCTTTCTATATAAGAAGTCCTAAAAACTGCCACAAAATGCCTTTGTTATGAATTTATCTTGAGAGGGATCATTGAGTGTGAATGTTTGGGAGAGATTATGAGAGTGAAGTGTGAGAGATCAAATGAGATGGTTGTGAGGGATTCACAAGGTTACCCAAAGCAAAGATCTCTTTATTTCCTTCAAGTTTCTGCCCATCTCCTTTGAAGGCTCTTAAGTGAGTTCTTCAACATCGGTTGTGGGTTCTCTGCCTTCACTAGGAGGGTGAAAAAGGATGACGGTTCTCTACCGATACTTAGAGAGTGTGAAAGGACAACGTTTCTTTGCTGACACTTAGAGAGTGTGAAAGGATGACGGTTCTTTTCCACACCTAGGATTGGTGGAAGAGAGATTTTGTAAATGCTTCTTCACCTTGTTGTGGGGGAAAAAGGAGAGACACTTTGTTAATAGTTTAATACTTGAAGAGGGAGTCTTTAGGGAGTGGATGTAGGTCGTGTTTGACTGAACCACTATAAATCTTTGTGTCTTTTAAATGTTTGCATTTTATTTATATTCTAGGGTTGAAAATTTTGGTTTTAAAGTCTTAATTAATTTGCTAATTAAATCAAAGGTTTTCAAATTTTAAATCTAAGAGAAAGTTTTAAAATTACCAATTCCCCCCTCTTAGTTAGCCTTGGGACAATAGCTTAGATTTAACAACCTAATCAAGAATCAACAAAACTGACCAAGATGATCATCTGCCATCAAGCACAAGTTTATAGTTACCTCCTCAGCGGATTCAGATGCAGAATCTGTCCAGAAAGCCTTTTGGAACCACTTCTTGTCCTTATCTTTTCTGAACTTGGGTTTCTCCTCACCCATCTCCTTGCTCGGGTGAGCCTTAAGTGTAGGACAATCAGCTTTTATATGTCCTGGCTTCCTGCATTCAAAGAAAACCATATTAGAAGTAAATTTAAATTTTTTGCTATCCTTACCTTTCTTCCACCTCTGATGGTGCTGGTGATTTTTTCTTAAAAAACTTTTAAATTGCCTAGTGATTAAGGCAACACCATCGCTTTTAGACCCAAAAGAATTAGTATCTATATCGTTAGCTTTCAGCGCCACAATTTCTCTTTTTTCTCACCTGCATCAAGTTGTCTTTGGTTCACACCTTGCTCATAAGTAAGGAGTGATCTAAGAAAATTGTCAATAGAATAAGTATTCAAATCCTTAGATTTAATTATTGCAGTAATCTTAGTATTAAAGGAATAATGAAAACATCTCAAAATTTTATTCACTTTTTCATAGTTAGTTGGCTTTCTTCCTAAGGTATACAATTAGGTGATAATTTGAGTAAACATAGGATACATGTCTGAAATCGATTCAGTATGTTTCATACAAAAAGTTCATAGTCATCTTCAACCTAGACTGCTTAACTTTATTTGTTCCTTCATATGTAATACTCAATCTATCTCAAATATCTTTACCAGCAGCACAAGTTGAAACACGCATATAATCTTCCGATTTCAAAGCACATAAAAATAGTTTAAGCATTTCATATTAAGTTGCGCTAAATTCCTATCATCAAAAGTCTATTCAGTAAAAGAAAGTTTAGTTTTAATGCCATTAATTTTACGTGACGAAGGTGAATAGCCTTCTTTAACAAGCATCCACATACGATAGTCAATCAATTATAAAAATGTAGACATGCGAGTTTTCTAGAAGTCAAAAGGTATATTGTCAAACAAAGGTGGTCGGGTAATAGAATACCCTTACACAGTATTATGATTACCGAAGTTAGCTATGGATCAAAATTCAAAAGTTTTTAGAAACCCATTTTTATGAATCCTGCTCTAATACCACTTCAAAGTTCATTAGTGATGTGAAGCCCTTATGAACTAGCCCGAGGCTAACCAAGAGGGGGGTGAATTGGTGTTTTAAAAATTTTCTCAAACAAAATAATAAACATAACCAAGCAATCACCATAGAAATTAAAGTGCGGAAATTTAAATACGAAAATTGCAATAAAAAAGAACACATCAAATTTTATATTGGTTTGGTCAACTTGACCTACGTCCACTCCTAGGAGCCTCTCCTTCAGGTATTTCACTAAGCTCAGTGTCTCTCCTTTTGCCCCAACAGTAAGGAAGAGGAGCCCGTACAAAAACTCTCTTCCATTGACCCCGGTGAGGCAGAGAACCCAACTTCTTTTGCTTTCTCTTGAAGCAGGCAGAGAACCCAACTCCTTTCGCTTCCTCCTGAAGTAGGCAGAGAACTCAACTCCTTTCACTTCCTCCTAAAGCAAGCAGAGAATCTCGATCAGTCGTTGAAGTAGACCTCTCTCAAACCATTAAGGAACTAGGGACGACGATCAGAGAAGACAACTTGGATCCTTGCTTGGAGCAACCTTTGTGAAACTCCTCATAAACTCCCCCTCATAAAATCCTCTGTCTCTCTCCCTTGCTCTCCCTCTTCTCTTGGCTCTCTTAGGTCAGGATAGCAACAAAAGATCTCCTATAGGGGAAATAATAGACCTTATATAAAATGGCTTCAAATTTGCCCTAATTTTTAATTAATTATAAAAGATCATCCAAGACGACTAACTAATCGTCCTGTACGATCAGTTCAAATTCAGCTCAATCAGCCAGGATGATTTGGGAGAGTCTGGATAATTAGAAGGTTCCTTTGTTCAGATCATCTAGGATGATATGATATACGATTAGTTCAAGTCATTGAATATTATCCAGAATATTACCCTGGATGGATGTCTGGATGATGAAAAAATAACATGATTGTCCAGGACGATCTCATAATTATCCATGATGATTAGTAAAAACGTCAAATATCATCCAGAATATCACCTTGGATGCATGTCTAGACGATAAAAAAATAACTTATCATCTAGGATAATTAAGGATCGTCTCAGATGATTAGTTCAAATCAATACATATCATCTAGAGCATTATTCACGTCGTCCAAGAAGAAACTAAGGTTTGTTTAACAGATTGTCCCAGATCATCCTGCGATCGTCTAGGAAGATATGATTGAGCAATCAAACCTTAATTTCTTTCTTTAATTATCAAGCTAATTTAAGAATAATTATAATGCATCTTTCAGGACGATGTACAAAAATAAAATATGCATAAATAGATCTAGCGGCTGTTTCTTTCTGATTTGAGCATATCTTCCAAGATGATGCTAATATCGTCTAGGAAGATTTGCTTAATTGCGGCTGCCTTAATCAGGATGTCATAATTAGAGTTTCCATTTTTAACTAATCGTCCAGAATGATATGATCAAAATTATAAAACGCTAAAATCAGATAGAATTTTTTCCTGAGTGTTTGTGCAAGATTACTTAGCATCAGGACCCACTTTATTACAATCAACTCAAGGAAAGGTAAAAAACCCCTTACAGACTTCCCCTAGTCTACCCAATCCTAAGCTGGCTTGAGTTGCACTCGACCTTGTGGATCTGAAACGTTATTAGGCAAGGCAGTCGTAGAAAAGCATAAGTATCATAAATGTTTGCTATCATCAAAATTATATTTCTTGAAATCAGATTCACAACACCTTTTAAATAAGGGACGAAGATGAGTATTTTAAATTTTTTGCTATATATTAGATCTCACAGATGATCTTCACTTGTTAGTGAGCTTTCTTTTTATGAATTTTTAGTATTTGTTCATAACATTCCTCTCTTTCTATTTTTCTATTCTCTTAGGTTCTCTAGTCTTCTACCAACATAGTAAGTCTAGTAGTAATATCGGTTTTCATACATAGATAAATTTGAAAGTTAATTAAAATATTTAAATCTTAAAATATGCATTAAATTAGAAGAATCATAGCCAGAATGCGATAGATGTTAGAAAATCGTTGTTAGGCGAGTGGAGTTGGAAGGATTATAGTATGGAGACAGAGGTAAGAAGGACCGTAATCAGCGGGTAACGAAGGTAGAAAAAATCATTGTCTAGCAAAAGAGGTCATAAGGACCATAGTAGACAAGCAATAGTGGTCAGAAAGATCGTTGTCTGGCTACTGAAGTCGGAAGGACCGTAGTCTAATAACGGTGGTCAATAGGGCAGTAGCTGGTAGGCGATAAAGGTCTAAAAAATTATGATTTGATGACTGAGATTAGAATTATGGTTGTGTAGCGACAGAGGTTAGAAGGACTATAGCCGGTGGGTGATAATGGCCAAAAAGATCATTGATGATGGTCGAGTAGAAGTCCGGCTTTAGTCGGTAGCCTGACAGAAGTCCAATGTGAGTTGGTGGCTGGCTAGAAGTCTGTCATCAGTCGGTGGCCAGGTTGAAGCACGCTGATAGTCTGGCGATGGTTGATGATTCGATGGTGATCGAGGAGTAGTCTGGTGGCAAGATAACTCTAGTTTCCCTCTCTTCGTTCTCTTCCTTACTTCCTCCTATGGTTCTTTTTTACTTTCTCCCTCTTTCCATGATGAATGAGGGGTCTATTTATAATATTCTGAGAGTGGCATGACCAGTAAATATGAGGGAGATCAAGGGTATGTTGGGAGTGGTTTGAATAGATGACCGATATTAATCTCCTTAATCATGGATAGCTTATTAGATATTTGAATGCCTTAATAATGTAAGAATTTGATGATCTTAGAACTGTTGGATTTGTCTTGTCGAGTCGCTCAATTCGACTATGAAACTATTTGATCATCAGATTTATGATTTCAACCTTTTAAATGTGCTTCGTGTCTCGAATATGGATCCATGTAGTCTTAAATTGGGTCGAATTTAATGTCCTTAGGTTCGTCATTTTGAGGCGTTCAGTTCGACTATAAGTTTGAAGAAATCATAGTTTGGATGGTCTCGAATTTAATTTCAAAAGTTTCAAACTTAATTTGGCTTCGAGATTAGTGCCACATAAAGATATATATATATATATATATATATATATATATATATATATATATAATCTTTATAAAATTATTGTTATTAAAATTTATTGAAACTCGGATAAAAATTTTAATGGAATAAATTAAATTTTTTTTCATATTTTGGATAAAAGAAATTATTTTTTGTATTTTTTGAATACGCAAAAATTTTAAGTATTGAAAAAAATATGTAAAATAGTTTTTCGTATTTACTTTTTTTTAACTAAATAAATTTTAGCTAAGCTCCGTCTCCTTAATTAAATATTAATTAAGCTCCTAAAAAAATTAGCCCACCCCATAATACTTGCGATAAGATTGGAGAACAGAAATATTTCAAGTCATTCAAAACATCAACCACAAAATGGCTTTACGTACCCACTCTCTCTCCCCCCACTCTCTCAATTTCTCTGCCTCTCTTGTCAAAACCCCTACTTTCCAAACCCTAACTGTAAACCGAATTCACCTGCGATGCCGGAGATTGAGTTCATTTCGTCGGCGCTTGTATTTACCGGCCATTACCGCTGCTCTGCCACATCTTGATCTAAACGAGGATAACGTCAAACAAGTTCTGATAGACGCTAAATCAGAGGTAACTTGTGTAAATAAATTGTTAGTTGCAAAATTTTTTTCTTGATTTTGTATATTTTTAGTTGATAAAGGAGATGGAGTTCGTATTCTAGTGGACGACTTTTGATCAGTTCACATGTTATTAGGAATTTGCTAGTTCAACCAAAGTTTTCATCTTTTGCACAGTTACAATTTGTTTAGTAACCTAGTTGATGTCATTGCTATTGAATGATTCATTTGATTGAATTTTTCTTCATGTTCAGTTTGCCCAGATCTTTGACGCATCAGTGGGCATAACTGGTAATTATTATGCCGAGCTTCTTTCTACTTTTAGCTTTCTCAAATTGTTTTAATTATAGAATTGCATTTTAGGGGAGGTTCATCTTGCTGAATTGGATGGTCCTTTTGTGAAGCTAAGGCTTCAGGGCCGGTTTTGGCACAAGAGAGAAACAGTTCTGGCAAGGTTGGCTAATTATCTCAAGAATCGGATTCCGGTATGTTGTTTGCAGTGAGGTTATCTTAAATACAATTAGACTTTCAGTTTCATGGTTGAAATGATGGTGATACATATGGTGATTAAATCAGGAAGTTCTGGAAGTGGATATAGAAGATGATAAGCAATTAGATGACAGTTCTGAAAATTTTTGAGGTACTGAGAAATACTAATTCAGATGCTTCCAGCTTAAAGCTAATACTTTGCTTTGGACGATGACTTGATTTTTGAAGAGATGGTCATTGGAAATATTTAAATTTTTTTTTTTTTTTTTTTTAAATTTGAGGGCTGAGCAAGGCCTTTGTAAAGACGGGTTTGAATTTCTTTTTTGAGAATCGGATTGAATTAGCATCCTAATTTTTTCTTATGGCCCAAAATAATCTCTGACTATATAAAAAGTATCAATTTAGTTCCTTGAATTTTTTAATAGGGACAAATTGGTCCTTCCGTTCGATGATTTAGGTTCCTATTTTAACAGGACTTTTAAATAGCCGGGGACAATTTTGATCATTTACAAAGAGCCGGAAGACCATGTTGGTCCCTATCTTTTTCCTTTTTTCCTGTGAGACTTCATGAGATATTATTTTGTGTCAACTTAGTGTGACTGCTACTTATAATTTGCTTGTCTCTTTTATTAGGTACTACTTAAAGTTTAAAATGTATTGAAATTGAAAATTATGGCTGATTAAATTACTTAGGTGGTTTAGTGACATTGATTTTGTGGTCTCGTAGTTTCTCTTCAACATTATTTACATTTGTGTGGGGATTTTATTCATTGAGCTAATTCTTTTTTCTTGTAGTTACCTTTGCATCTGAAATGACGATGCAACCAGTTTTGAGCACTCAAGTGTCTCTAGAAAAAAAGATCATAAGAACATGTGATTTGGCTTCTCTTCAGTTACCTTGGTTATTGCACTGTGCTCTCATATGGCTCATGCAATTTACTTTTGGTGCTTAGGATTGATTCCACCATGTTTTTTATAACCACTCCAATTTTTATGGAGTTAATCACATCCACTTAAAGTGATTTATACGATTAGAATGGAAACACAACATACAATTGCTATGATAGTTGCAGTGGATCCAAACTAAGACAATTATAGTCACTCCGTTGGCAAACAATTCTAAAGTTCTAAACAAAAGAAAGACTTCATATTGAAGTAGTATCTTCAAGAAGGGACAAAATGATTTCCTGATCTTTCAATGGTACTTCTTGTGCTGGTGGGAATACATGTATGTTTGATTAGCAACATTATTGAGGCCTATTTATAAACTATTTGTCTAACCAATATCAAGAGCTATAATCAATTATTAGATTAAAAAATAAGTCTGAAGCAAGATGACGTTGAGCCATCAAACCCCATAACCAGCACTGACTGGAACCTCATGGATCAATTATATTATTATTCACGCTATCCATCCATAGTATCGGCCTTCTTTGAACACCCGTTGTTCAATTGTGATTTATAGTGATCTAGAAGTGATGGTGGGGAGTATCATAGACAAAAATAAAGGCAAAGAATTGTCAACTGTTTTGTTTAATGATTTATTGTCATTTTGCTTGAGCTAGAAAACACATTAACCATAGAACTTGGCCATAAATTTCTTTGGTTTAACTCTAGAGTTATTTAAGAAAATTGTTTACTTTAATATGCAAGTCTATTTGAACCATGATGCCAATTTGATCAGAGTTATGACCAGCTTCTTCAACTAGACGTGCATTGATTGAAGAATATAGTTTATAAAAGTAGCTTAAATCTGCACTTGTTCCAAAGTAATGCAAGAAAGCTTGAGCCTCTATATGATAAAAGGGTGAATGCACCTATGAAACTTCTTTTCTTGCTTTCATCTTGGTAAAAGGTTGATATGAATGTGAGCAGTTTCTGCTTAATACTCTGTTTGTCGCATTTGAGTTGGCTCCAGTTACCATTGGAGCTGCTTCTCTTTGTATTAGGTATGATTTTAGTGTTCAACAATGGCTATATGTGGCTTGTTTATAGCCCCAAAAGGAAGACAGTAATTTAAAACAAGTGGACTAATTTTAGCCTTCAATCATTGCTAGATGATTTTGTTGGAAAAATACTTTCTGAAACGTGGCGGCATCCTCATATGTCCTGAATCTATCGATTCTTATTTGGGCTATGAGTTGGGCTCCTTAATACTTACCGAAACGTGGAAAAATACTTTGTCGGTTGAAGGGAGGTTCCTAAATCAAATATTGAAACCAAAAAGAACCCTAAAAAAGTGCGTACGAATAACAGTCTTAGATTAGCTGTTATCAACCAACTTTTTAGCAGTCTTAGATTAGCTGTTCTCAATTTAAATCATTTTATATTAATTTTTTGGCATTTGATGACTTCTGTTGCTTTAATCTAATGTTGCTTCACTCTACTCTACTAAGCAATGATCGATTTAATGCTTATGCTGATTTGAACGATTGCACAATCGAAGACATCAGAACTTATTTGGTTCTGAAACTTTAGCTTTTCATATTAGGGCGGCTGTAGCTGTCCTTTGCGGGCTTGGGATGACAAAAACTGCATAAGACCTGATGTGTCCAAGGCGAGGTCCGTTACTCTTATGAGAACCTGCATAAATGTCTGATAAACCAATCTAGTACTAGTGAAACCCTGATAATGACTGATAATGAGCACACCTCAGGAGGAGCAGCACAAGGAAATTTACACCACATAATTCTAACAACCAAAAGCAATATCTATCTTACATGTGTAAAGTGAAAGCACATCTATGATATGAAATACTTGAGTTCGCAAGTAACCCTAAGGGTAATACTTGAGTTCACATGCAAACCTATCACCAATTGCTCAAGCTGGGTGAAATCTGGGTGAAATCAACCCCAAAATGATAGATTGCGGTAAGAAAATCAAAGCCAAACAAGCACGAAAACAAGATACAAGAGATTCTCAATTCGAGAGGAGGATCGTCTCTCCCAAATCTCTAGACAAGATAGTTTAGAGCCCATGTCGCCAAACAACCTTAATAGAAAACAAATCAAGCATCCCTAACCCTAAACATCTCATGCTACTTAATACATAAACTTTCCTATTCAAATTTCCCTCTGAAGCCCTAGTCGCCCCCTCCTTTTCAAATTTGAACTTAATTGGAGTAATGGGACCAACTATTGCGGGCAGCATCATTAGGGGAGGTGGGACTAGCCCGCCTCCTATATACGCGAACCGGCCCTGGACGAGCTGGTTGGGCCGTTCAAGAGGAACCGGCCTATCAATACCTTCTCCCGAAGAATCACCTTGTCCTCAAGGTGAAAACAAGGGAACTGATGTTTCATCCTCTCATATGGCTCCCATATGGCATGGTAGTCAGGGAGGTTTTTCCACTTGATCAACACTTCCTTAGTTCTAAAACTTTAGCTTTTCAGATTAGGGCGGCTATAACTGTCCTTCGCGGGCTTGGGATGACAAAAATTGCATGTCACCTGAGTCCAAGGCGAGGTCTGTTACTCTTATGAGAACCTTCATAAATGTCTGATAAACCAATCTAGTACTATTGAAGCCCTAATAGTGACTGATAATGAGCACACTTCATGGAGTAGCACAAGGCAATTTACATCACATAATTCTAACAACCAAAAGCAATATCTATCTTACACGTGTAATGTGAAAGCACGTCTATGATAGGAAATACTTGAGTTTGCAAGTAACCCTAAGGGTAATACTTGAGTTTGCAAGCAAACTATCACCAATTGGTGGAAAACAGCGTGAAATCATCCCCAAAATGATAGATTGTGGTACGAAAATCAAAGCCAAACAAGAACGAAAATAAGATACAATAGATGCTCAATTCGAGAGGAGGATCGTCTCTCCCAAATCTCTAGACAAGATAGTCTAGAGCCCAAGTCATCAAAGAACCCCAATAGAAAACAAATCAAGGATCCCTAACCCTAAACATCTTATGCCACTTAATACATAAACTTTCCTTAAATAATAATAATAATAATAATAATAATAATAATAATAATAATAATAATAATAATAATAATAATAATACATAAACTTTCCTAATTAAATTTCCCTCCTAAGCCTTGGTTGCCCCCTCCTTTTCAAATTTGGACTTAATTGGAGTAATGGGACCCACAATTGTGGGTGGCATCATTAGGGTAACACCACCACCTGTAAATTTATATATTCACATTCCTACTCAGGAAATACAATCAATGAACTTTTACTCATCCACAGCTATGATACCCTTATATTAGTTCTTTATGGTATCAAAGCTTTATAAGCTTCAACAATGGACCAGTCGTCCTCCCAATTTGGTGAAGTTGTTCCATCTTCATCCCCTTCAGATCCTCATATTCTAGCTTCCTTGAAGTTTGTTCTCTATAACCTTAAAGCCATTATCCCAACACAATTCTCCAACGACACTTCTTCTATATGGAAATCCCAAATTCTGAAGCTCTTCACAACTAACGGCTTCTCCAAGTTTCTGCTCAGCATTGTAGGAATTCCACCTTCCACCATTTCTGCTTCTAACTCAAGCTTTATCCCCAACCCGACTTATATTTAATGGCTCCTAATAGATCAAAACTTGGCAGCGGCACTCTGCTCTACTCTTACTACCTCTATTCTTCCATGTATCCAACATTTCCACACCTGCAATGAAATCTGGCTCACTCTTAAATGTCACCGGTGAAAGTAGAATATAAATATATATAATTAAACTAAAAATAAAAATTATTAAACACATATAGTTACATACATAGGCTTTTCTTGCTTGATCTCATTCCCTCTCTCACTTTCTTAATTTTATATTCTCATCGTATAGACCTAGTGAGAGGGACTTGAAGGTAAACTCGAATTATGGAGGTCAACTTTAGAGTATAAAGATTTTCGTGTAAGTAGATCTAAAACTTAATATATGGAGATATTAACAGTAAAATTCAAGTGATGGTGAAATAGATGGGGATATTTTGTACTGCGTCGAGCTTGTTGTGCGGTAGAAAAGTCTCCTTCAAACTTAAGGGAAAACCTTTAGACTATAAGGTTGACCTCCATAATTCAAGTTTGCCTTCAACTCCATCTCTAGTCTTATCAACAAGAAGAATATCATCAACAAAAAACATACACCAATGTATATCCTTTTGTAAATGTCTAATGAGAACATCTACGACTAAAGTAAAAAGATATGGACTTAAGGCTTATCCTTAATGTAATCCAACCGAAATAAGAAATTACTTTGTCAAACCACCTTGTGTTTTAACACAAGTAATAGCTAATGCATACATATTTTTAATGATTTGAATATAAGCGTTATTAACTCTTTTTTTTTGTAAGAACTCTCAATAGCACTCCTCTTGGAACTTTATCATATGCTTTCTCTAAATCAACAAATATCATATGTAGATCCTCCTTATTCTCTCTATATTTCTCCATCAAACCTCTCAATAAATGTTTGACTTCCATAATAAACCTACCTGGCATGAATCCAAATTGATTTTGAAAAATTTATCAACAAAAAACATCTAATAATATGTGCATCCTCTAGCAAATAATATGTGCATCCTCTAACAAATGTCTAATAAGAAATAACATGAAGAAAAAAATCTTACAATCGAAAGGCGGCGGAAAATCGAGAGGCGGCGAAAACTGACGGTCGAATTTTGCGAAACCAGTCTCCTTTCGCCGGCGACGAAGGCGGTGATCGTTGGCGACGTCACGTGAATGTCTACAAAGCTCGGCGACGACGATCTAAGGTGGGCGATGCTGGGGCGACGAGAGAGACCGGAGATGCAAGAGAAATGACAGAATGAAATGAGCAGCCAGACGGGGTTTGTTCAGAAATAGGGCTTTCGGCGGCGGATTTTCCGGCGTCTTGGACACCGAAACGTTTTCCAGCGCCTAGTTCGTCAGTTCCAAGTCGTTGAGTTTAAAATAGTCGACGTATTATCCGTCGGTAACTGCGTCGGACCTAATCCGCCGTAAAGTCCGCCGGTAATAATGAAATGCTGCTAATTTTCGACGTTATCACGGGCGCATGGGACGTCGGGAAGTTTCCATCGCCGGATGCGCCAGAAAGAATGCCGTTATTATTCCTTCGCATGATGCGCCGGTATAAACGCCGTATTGACCGACGTAAAAAATTCCGCCGGAACATCCGACGGTATTCGCGTGTTTTTCCTGTAGTGACCTTCAAGCCACAAATCGTTCTTGTGTCATTCATCTCAAGAATGATCTTCACAACATTTTCATGAAGACCTTAATTGACTCAATATCACACTGACATCAAAATCTTGGTAGACAACATTTCAGCTGCTAGCTCTATCATCAACCCTAAAGATGTCATACTATACACCCTCAATGGTTTCCCTCCCCAATATCAATTATTCAAAATCTCAATCCGGACCAAACTTACGCCCATTGCTCTTAACGACTTCTATTTTATGCTCATCAGTGAAGAGATCAACCTTACAACATACTCTGCCAAAATCCAATCCTCTCCTAATCCCTCCCAAACTCTCTATACTACTCGCAACACTAGAGATACTCGTGGTCGTTCATGCTTCTACCAAAACTCTACCAACAAAGACTCTCGTAATCCTCCTCCCAGTTGCATCTCGTCTACACCTACCATTTGTCAAATCTGCAACAATAGAAGACATACTGCAAATAACTGTTGGTACCATATGAACATCAACTACAACCCAACGTCTACCAGCTCTACTCCAAAGGCATTCATGTCCTCCTCAACGCCTCCAAACGAATGGCTTCTTGACTCAAAGGCTTCGTCACATCTCACACCTATTCATCACACAGGTCATGATCTTCTTCCAACTCCTACATGTAAGCTGCTATTACCTAATCTTTTACATGCTCCTCATATATCTCACAATCTTCTCTCTATCTACAAACTCGCCCGAGGTAACAATCTACATGTAAGCTTCATTTAGGTAGCTGTAGTTGTCTATAAAAATAACTGTCGTTATATTAAAATTATATCTTTTTAAAGCTATTGTGAGTCTAGTAGATATCTATCCTTCCGAAAAAAGTTGGATAGTAATTTTCTTATTACTATATAGTTGTAAAAAATTATTTTTTATGTAGAAATTTCTGATAAAAAATAAGCTGTAGCTCTCTAAAAGGAAAAGTTAGAAAAATAAATTTTTTCTCAAATAAAATCTTTTGCGGACTTCAAATGGCTCAAAGCTATATGGGCAAACTATTAGGGGTGTCAATTCGGGTCAACCCGTCGGGTTTGGGTCGAACCCGACCCGACCCGGATCTAAACGGGTCAACCCGAACCCGACCCGTTTTTGCAAACGGGTAGGATATTTCAACCCGGACCCGACCCAGCCGGGTTGACTCGACCTGACCCGCGACCCGGCAGTGGGCGACGCGCGAGGGTTCGGCAGCGAGTGCGGCACGCGGGTTCAGGCCGTTCGGCAGCGGGTTCAGCAGCGGCGACGGCGCGGGTTCAGCAGCGGCGACGGTGCGGGCGCGGCAGCGGCGGTAGCGGGGCAGCGGGGTCAGGTTTTCGGGTCGTGTCAAATATTGACACCCCTACAAACTATCCTCCATGCCAAGCTAATTTTTCACTCCGGTGAACTCAGTAAGTCCCTAATGTATCTCCTTTCTTTCTTGACTAGTATTAGTAAATCATATTATTGTCAAAGGAAAAAAAAATTAAAGTAGTTCATCGACTATTTGTATGTGGCTCATGTGATTTCAGAATATTCAATTTAGTACCTAAGTGATCATTGCGAGTAATTTTGTAAGGTTCAGTTATTAAAATGGATTAAATTCATATACACATCATATATATATATATGACGGAATCCAAACTCTTTTGATTAGTTGCCAAAACACAACTAATAGATCAAGTTGAGTTACATGTTGCTCTACAGTTGTCACTATTGTAGATTTCTCAGTTTGTAATCCTTCTCGTTACATCAAATACTCTGTTACAAGCTGTTTGCATTTAGTGGTCTAATGGTAAGCGGGGTTGTTCCAGCTTGTAGACTACAACACCAATACGTTCCATGACTACATGCAACTTGTTATATTGTTTTCAGAGATTCGAGTGTGTTTGTTGTCGTGTGGACATAAGATGTTATGATTGTAATTTGTCGAGTTCTAAGGGTCTATTTGGGATGACTGCAATATTCTGCATAAAAAAATATATTTTTTTAAAAAACTGTTGTGGATATTATAAATATTTTATTTTTAAAATAAAATTATATTTTTCACAACTCTTCCTCCACTTAATAAGCATCTTCTAAGATAAATAAACAAGCAATCAAATTGTAAAACTATTCTAAAAAATTTCTTATAGCCATTAGCCCAAATAAGGATTACTTGGACTTAGTCTATTTCCTCATACTTCAACATCCTCTCAAACTACAACAAACTCTACCAACAATTCTCAGTCACACGTTCACATCACTAGCTAACCTTCTAGCATATTTATAGCAATTTTCTCACATAAATGTCACTCTCTAATGTGATCTTCTAGTTAGCCAAAACCGGCCCGAACTAGAATAATCTTGGTATTTCTACTAATATGCTCTTCTAAACCATGATCATTCCATCATAAATTTCAAAATACTTATCTAAATATCGAACAAAAATTTTATAGCATTTTATAGCCTTTAATCTCACCAAAAAGCTACTCACCATCATCATATTTGGAATTAGAGTGAATATGGGAAGAAGCCTCTAGGAACTTCTAGATAACTAAGAAAACATTTTTTATGGTGGACTCATAAGTGTAAATAATGTGTTATTTTAAGTGTTATATTTTTAGTTAAAATGTATTGTTTTAGTTGTAATGTGTAAGAAAATAAAGAAAATGTATAAAATTTATGTTTTACATGGCGTCATGGTGCCAACAAATAACGCCACAGTGCCATCAAAGCCACCGTCGAAGCGCCAAAATATCAACTTTGCAGCACCACAATGGTCAAATATCAACTTCGTGATGCTGAGTTCTCTATTGCATAGTGGTGTTGTGTCATAATCCATAGCGCCTCAGCGCCCAAATTGCCCTCACAACGCTGAGCTTTTAAAAGTCATTAATGCCGCAGCGTAGTAGTTATAACTTTTCAAGGACACAATCTATCAGTGAAGTGACGTGACTGTTCACTAAGGAATTGATCCACATCAGCAAGCGCCGCAACGGCACCAGAAAAATAATGCAGCAGCATTAGTTCATTTATTGGGCTCAGCGGTATTGATCTTTATAGTGCCAAACGTCTATTTTGTGTTTTTTTATAAATAGTAATTGTGTTATATTTGTAAGAGGTTCAATCATTTATTTAATTTCAATCCAATTCAATGAGCTTCTCTGAAACTCCCTTAAGGTGACAACTAAGAGAATTTAGTGAATAATATGATACCATTATTAGAGTGTTTGACTTGTGTTTGGGGAAACAAATCTGTAAGTAAAGGGGAGTGTAAAAGATATCTATTTAACCCTTTTGGTGATATCTATCTCTTGTATTTTTTTTTTTTATATCATGATATCAATAAAAATGAGTTTACTTCAGTTATACTCCATGTCTCGCTATATTCTCTTATTTTGGAATGATGACGTAAGTATAATTTGTAGTATTAATGAATTCTCTTATTTCGTAAATGATTAAAAATATATTTTCAATATTAGAAGATCTTCAGTGATACATATAATGGGCTATAAATGTAGTTAAAATTAGGTGTAATGCAGGGCCTCGATATAGGGAAGATAGTAGAACTAGGAATATTGAATTAGTATGTGTCATGCTTAGGCATAGAATATGAAATGTACTAAATTCTTAAGAAGAAATACATCCTTTGTTCCTACAAGCTGGACAGATATGTAGGGATGCATATGTTTTGAATAACATCACAATTAAAAGTGAATCATTAGAAAAAACACTATAGGAAAATCGTCATTATCGGCGGATTTTCGGTGGATTTTCGACGGACTATTTTCTGGCGGTTTATGATGAAATATTTCAAATTGATTTTTCGGCAGATTTTCCGACGGATTTGTTTCTAGTGAAATTTCCAGTTGATTTTCCGACGACCTTTCATAATTTTTGAAAAATTCATATATCCGTAATTTAATTAATTAATAATTTTATAGCATATTTTAATTTATTATTAATTTAATAATGCATTTTAATTAATTCTTAATTTAATATCTTAGTCTAATTAATTATTAATTTAATAAATTTTAATTAATTATTAATTTTTAATATTTTATTTTAATTACTTTTTAATTCTTTTTTTTTTCGTTTGGAATATATTAAATTAAAAAAGAGTAACAGTTTAACACATTTGCTCTTCTGACAAACTTGTTGGGAATTTGGAATATATTTTGAACATAGTTCAAATCCCATGGCCTTCACACGACAGGCTGGCAGGCAGCATTGCGGGGCAGTCAGGCGGGCGGGTAGCACAGAAGGGAAGTTGGCAGCACAGAAAGGTAGCTGTGAGGGCAAGCATCCTGGTAGGGCAACCCGGTGGGCGGTCAGCTGTGCGGGCAAACAGCTCTAGTTGGTATGCCATATAGTTGGTAGCTTGGCGACTTTAGTTTATAATTATTTTTTTTTATTTTTCGACGGCGTTATCCACTGGATAGTCACCGAAAATATTTTCTAGCAGCATTCTTTGCCAGAAAGGTATTATGGGAGTGAATTTCTCGACGAAAAAATTTTCCTACGCAGGTTTTACTTGCATAAAATTTCTGGGCAGAAATCAGCTAGTAAATTTCAAAACCGCTTGAAAATGATTATATTCTGTTATCAAATTTTCTCAGTAATATGTTATTTTCTTGTAATGAAATATGCTATTTATATTTTTATCAATTCAAAATATTATATCCACATAGTGTATTCATTATGTTTATCTATTTTTTTAAAGTGATTGAATCTCCACTACCTCATTTTTATTGAGTGGGATAATTGTTATAATTTTAGTAGACAGTACTAGTATTTGTAAGTGAGCACATCTTTCTTATGGGATCGATACTCTACTCTATCACTATATTACTTGATTCAGCACATATACTTGTGTATATTAAGTGGTGATTTTATAATTTTTATATATCAAAGAAAACCTAAGCATTGCAAAGGATTAGTAGAGCCCTAATTTATTTCATAATTGTATTGCCTACAAAAGCTTGAGAGTTAGTCCAGTAAGTTTGAGGTCAAAAATATTCTTTTTATGATATATTTATTTCATATTGATAGCTTGGATATGTAGTTCATTATTTTGTAGGTCTATAGTGTATGCATGAGATGCAATTAATGAACTCCACCATAAAATTTAGCCAATATCCTTGTGTGAGCCATAAACTTTTATCTTGAGTAAAAATCTTGATAATGGCGTGCTCCACCTTAAGAAAATTAAACATTACCTTGATATGCATAAAACTTTACATAACCTTCTATAATTTCTGTTTTAATTGCTTGTCGTAAAACTAGTTGTTTATTTATCAAAATTTGAATTGTTTTCCATCTTAAGAGCTTTAGGCTTATAGATCAAAGAATTTTTTTTTTCTTGAATTCAAAATTACATGCATGAAAATATTTGTATTAAATTTAGTATATGTTTGAAGTTAAAAAGATCTTTGCCAAAAGGGCCTAAATTGCTTAAGGAGAACTAGGGACATAAGAGGTCTTTGTACCCCCTACCTTATTTAGAAGTTCTTTTAACTTAAAAATTCATTTTATTTGACATTTATATTTTGGATTCATTTCTCTCTCCCATCTATAATCTTTTTTTACACATGTCCTTCTTCATATTAAAACAAAAAATTTATGGCATCCAATTCAATTTTCCAATATCAAATTAGAAACTTAACTTTAATAGCTGATTCCTTAGACCTTAGTATCTATAAAAATGAAATTAAGAATAAAATATTATTTGAGGATAATAGAACCCATATGCAAGAACATAAAGATCAAATGCAAGCTATCTTGAGTCATATACAAAATAATATAAATTTTTAACATCCTCCCCAAAATCATAATGGACTTTTACATGATGACGCCCTTTAGATAGACCAAGGGGAAGACTTGGCTAATAAGAGACAACCCAACCCTAAGAATCAACGTCGAAGATATCATCTTTATAGGAATGTTGATGATGTTGATGATCCCTATAGAAGAGTTGAAGTTGAAGCTCCCACTTATAATGGTACCAATGACCCTAAATGGTTTTTAGACTTGTTAGTCTAGATTGATGACTTATTTGATTGATCTAAGATGGATGAATACCATCGAGTTAATTTTGTCAAAATGAAATTAATTGGATATGCAAAAATCTAATGGATAAATACTTTAGCCAAGGAACAAAGTCTATAAAGAGCCACCATCATACGGGTAGAAATGAAAGAAGTGTTAAGAGTTAAGTATTATCTTAAACATCAACAACAACAACAACAACAACATCAAGCCTTTATCCCACTACGTGGGGTCGGCTACATGAATCCTTTTTCTCCATTGTGTTCTATTAAAAGTCAAATTCTCATTTAAACCTAATAAAGAAAGGTCATTCCTAATATTTTCTAACCAAGTCTTTTTAGGTCTACCCCTACCTTTCTTAACATAAGTCAAATCTAATACCTCTACTCTCCTAACCGGGTCATCGAAAGGCCGTCGTTTTATGTGACCAAACCATCTAAGGCGACTCTCTCTAATTTTATCTTCTACTGGAGCTACTCCAACCTTTTCACGTATATGCTCATTTCGTATCCTATCTCTAAGGGTAAAGCCACTCATCCACCTGAGCATTCTCATCTCTGCCACACTTAACTTAGTATTATGCTTCTCTTTTAATGGCCAACATTCGGCACCATAAAGCATTGCAGGCCTCACTACCATCTTATAGAATTTTCCTTTAAGTTTGAGGGGTACATTTCTATCACATAACAAGCCCGATGCATTCCTCCACTTCAACCATCCAACTTGAATTCTGCTGATAATATCCCCATCTATTTCACCATCACTTTGAACAATTGATCCAAGATATCTAAAACGTGTACTCTTATTAATGACTTGATCGCCCAAAGTCACAATCCCTTCAGTAGGTCTATTACTACTAAAATTACACTCCATATATTCCGTTTTAGATCTACTCAAGCGAAAACCTTTAGACTCTAAGGTTGACCTCCATAATTCAAGTTTACCTTCAACTCCCTCTCTAGTCTTATCAACAAGAAGAATATCATCAGCAAAAAGCATACACCAAGGTACATCCTCTTGCAAATGTCTAGTGAGAACATCCAAGACTAAAGCAAAAAGATATGGGCTTAAGGCTGATCCTTGATGTAACCCAACCGAAATAGGGAAATACTTGGTCAATCCACCTTGTGTTTGAACACAAGTAATAGCTCCTGCATACATATCTTTAATGATTTGAATATAAGCATTATTGACTCCTTTCTTTTTAAGAACTCTCCATAGCACTTCTCTTGGAACTTTATCATATGCTTTTTCTAAATCAATAAATATCATATGTAGATCCTCCTTATTTTCTCTATATTTCTCCATCAAACCTCTTAATAAATGTATGGCTTCCATAGTCGACCTACCCGGCATGAATCCAAATTGATTTTGAGAAACATTAGTATCACGCCGCAACCTATGCTCCATAACTCGCTCCCATAGTTTTAAAGTATGACACATTAACTTAATACCTCTATAATTCGCACAATCTTGTGCATCACCTTTATTCTTAAAAATAGGAATTAACATACTCATTCTCCACTCATCTGGCATCTTTTTAGTCTTCAAAATAGTATTAAAAAGTTTAGTAAGCCATGAAATTCCTTCATCTCCTAAGCATTTCCACACCTCTATTGGGATATCATCAGGTCCAACAGCTTTTCCACCCTTCATTTTCTTTAAAGCCTCTCTAACTTCAGTTTTACTAATACGCCGATAAAAATAGAAATTTTTATTTTCATTTAGGGTGCTAAGGTCACTACAGTCAATCTTATTTTCACAATCTTCATTAAAAAGGTTAGCAAAATATCTCATCCATCTTTGTTGAATATCATCTTCTAAGAAAAGTATTTTTTGATCTTCATCTTTAATACACTTCACTTGAACTAAATCCTTACTACTCCTATCTCTTTGTTTGGCTAACTTATACATATATCTTTCTCCTTCTTTAGTATCTAATCTATTATATAAAATCACTAAAAGCTAATGTC
Organism: Dendrobium officinale; assembly: GCA_019514585.1. Taxonomy (NCBI): domain Eukaryota; kingdom Viridiplantae; phylum Streptophyta; class Magnoliopsida; order Asparagales; family Orchidaceae; genus Dendrobium; species Dendrobium officinale. The sequence continues at coordinate 21,519,735 of CM033693.1, forward strand.
TTTGCATCGCATATGGCTTTCTTAGCATCCTTACGAGCAACTTTATATATTTCCCAATTATCGGAATTTTTAAAATTAAACCAATTTTTATAACAAAGCTTCTTATTTTTTATCTTTTCTTGCACATTAGGATTCCACCACCAACTTTTTTTACTATTAGGAGCTTTTCCCTTTGATACTCCAAGGACATCTTTTGCAATATTCTTAAGATCACTAGCCACTTTTTCCCACATAATATTAGCATCCTCATGCACAGACAAAATCTTACGATCTAAAATCTTATCTCCAAAAATATTTTTGTTAATATTCTTTAAATGCCCCATCTAATCCTAGAAAATTGTTTTACTTTATTTTTTATTTTATGCCCCTTTATCTTAAAGTCCAAAACTAATAATCGATGTTGGGTACATAAATTTTCACTCGGAATAACTTTACAATCTTTGCAATCTAAACGATTTAATTTTCTAATAAGAAAATAGTCAATCTGGGTTGTACTATATCCATTTTTTATAAGTGATGAGATGCTCATTCCTTTTCTTAAATAAGGTATTAGCAATTGAAAAATCATAAGCTAAACAAAAATCCAATATGGTCTTGCCACCTTCATTCGTCGTTCCAAATCCATGGCCTCCATGAATGCTTTTAAAATCATCGACCTCTCTACCAACATGTCCATTTAAATCTCCTCCAATAAAAACTCTTTCTTCAAGAGGTATATTTTGTATTAATTCTTTCTAAGTCATTCCAAAAATTTAATTTAGAACTCATATCCAAACCTACTTGAGGAGCATAAGCACTTATAATATTAACAATCTTATCATCAACAACAATCTTTAACGCTAAAATTCTATCTCCAATCCTATTAATTTTTATAACATTATCCTTTAAACTCTTATCTATAATAACACCTACACCATTTCTAGTACGACTCTTACCCGAATACCAAAGTTTAAATCCTAAACTATCAATTTCCTTAGCCTTCTCTCCAACCCATTTAGTTTCCTGAATGCACAAAATATTTAACTTCCTATGAATCATAATATCTATTAATTCCATTAATTTTCCTGTAAGAGAACCTATATTCCAAGTTCCTATCCTAATTTTAGTTTCATGGACTAGCTTCTTTGCCCACATTCGTCCTTGATGTGGGAACCCTTGCCTATTTAACACTGCACCCGGGCGCCGGTGCAGCGGCCCTTGCACACTTGTCACTGTATTCAGGCCATACAGCGCGTCGCTTCCAGGGGACGCCCTAGCATTAACACAATTTCTTAAAGGATTCATGTCATTATTGTTCGACAAGTTTTACGCTGGCTGTCGACTACCTAACGCAACCCTTCACTTTTCTCGTCCAGGACTTGGGACCTGGCAACGGCAGTGTTATTGAATATTTAAACACATTTGATAAAAAATTACATGGCCAATTGTTAAACTTAAGGACAAGTAGTTTCCCAAGTATTGAATATTTAAACACATTTGAATACCTATTTTTTAGGATTTATTGTAGTGACAATGATTGGCAATTTTCCAACTAAATTATCGTTGGACTTAGAACTGGCATTAGGAATGAGGTTGAATTATTCGACCCCCAAACCTTAAAAGAAGCCTTTCATTGTACTTTTTTTGGTCAAGTAACAAAAGAAATCTACATTTTCCTCAAAAAATAGAACTCAAACCCCCTCCACCTTATCTCACAAGTTTGTTATTAGACTCATAGCACATACTGGCCAAACTCAGTCAAATAAAACTTCTACTAAAGTAAGTTTTAAAAATAACCGAGAAATAATATATTTTAAGTTTCATAAGGAAGGCCACATGCAAAATCAATTTAAGTCCAAATCTTGTTCTCAAAAAAAAATCGAGGATCCCATATATGCTGTTTTAAAAGAATTTTATGACACCTAATTATTTGATGAAGAATTAGAGTATATAAGTGACCCTCATCTCAACGTAATGAGACATCTGGCCGTAACTAAGAATGATATAGGTGATTGAAGGAGGAAGAATATTTTTAGTATGGGTGCGGTATGCAATAAAAAAAGATATATATTAGTTATAGATAAATGAAGTGCAATGATTGTCATCAACCCACACCATTACTAGAGCCAATCTCAAGATCGAAAATGCCCCAAACATGTTCATGTTAGTTGGGTTAACCATACCTCTCTCCCCATAACACATTAATGCCTAGTTCCTATCAAAATGGGTAGCTATCAAGATTAAATATGGTGTGATGTCCTTCCATAGAAATTATCTTTATCTTCTTAGGAAGATCTTGATTGTTTAACATGAGTGTCACTCAATATGATAGATAAAATACTTATATTTTTAAACATAATAATAAAATTATTAAACTCCAACCTTGTAGACCTATGTTGAAGACAAACAATTTCTAATTTGTAACCCAAATCCACTCCAAAGAAAGGTGATAAGCTTCAGTTAATTACTATAGGAAACCATATTGCTAAAGATAATATTTTCAATTATATTCTCAATTAAACCATCATTATTTTGCCTACTTCTGTGACATCACAAATAGAAATTGAAGGATATGAACCTTTTCAAAAGATATATATTTATTTAATTTGAGTGTTCTTTCTTTATTACTTGTAAAAGAAGCAACCCCATACTCAAATGACACTCACATACTTGTTGTAATCTCTCCACTCCTATATGAGTTAATGATATTGCACCTGAAGAACTTCCTAATGAATTATACCCTTCTAGAACCATTTAACATGCTATTGATTTAATTCGTTGTTCACAACTTGCCAACCTTCCTCGTTATAGAATGAATCTCATTGAATATACTAAATACACTAAAATCAAGTGATAAGTCGAGGAGTTACATAGAAAGATATTTATTCAAGAAAGTCTTAGTCCTTTTAGTGTCCTAGCTTTATTGACTCCTAAGAAAGATGAAACCCGGTGATTGTGTGTCGATAGACGGGCCATAATTAAAATCATTATCAAGTATAGATTCCTTATTCTCGACTATATGACATGTTAGATTTGAACTCAACTGAAAACTTTTCTCAAAAATTAATATGAAAAGTGGTTATCAACAAATTAGGATTCATTTGGGAGATGAATGAAAAATTGCTTTCAAAAAGTCTGATGGGATTTATGAATAGTTTATCATTCCTTTTGAACTTTCAAATGCTCATAATACATTTATGAGATTGACGAATTCTGACCCTAAGCCCTTTATACTAAAGTTTTTAGTGATATTTTTAAGATTTATTATTTCTACTACTCCACTACTGGAATAAAATCTAACCTTGTTGAAGTTAAAAATAATTTTAGACTTGCCGAAACCTAAGAGTATTATTGATGTTAGGTTTTTTAGTGGCTTAACCACTACTATAGATGATTAGAAATTTTAGTGTCATTATAGCTCCAATTACTAACATACTAAAATTAGATAAATTCTATTATATTATAGTTGCATAAAAATCTTAGATCGAATTAAGATTCGTATGACCTATGCTCTAGTTCTTAGGCTTTTTTATTCCTATAAAGCCTTTGAGGTGACTTGTGATGCATCTATATTTAGATTTGGAGGAATATTAAGTCAAGAAAATCATCCTGTAGTTTTTTTAGTAAAAAAATGAAATAAAGTAGAGATATTCAACATATGTTAGAGAATTTTATATTGTTATTCAATCTTTGAGACACTCATGACACTATCTAATACGTAAATAATTCATTCTCAATTAAGATCATCATGCCCTTATGTTTATCAATACCCAATAAAAATTAAGACATGCCATAATGGGCCTAGTTTCTCCAGGATTACTCTTTCGTTCTAAAATATAAACTTGGAGTTGATAATAAACTTACTGATACTTTGTCACGAGTAACACTAATAATCTCTTCTTTTGAACCTAAATTTTTTTATTTTAAAAGAATTAGAGATGAGTACCCAATCTGTCCTGACTTTCATCTGATTTATGTTAAGCACTTAGGAAAATTTTTAACCTTACAAAGAACATTCTCAGTAATTAAAGGATATCTATATTAGGGAAAATAACTTTGCATCTCTAGATCCTCTCTTATAAATTTTTTAATTTTTTTAACTAAATTCGAGAGAAATTGCTGATCATTTTGAGAAACATAAAATAATATGTTTAATGAAAAATAAAAATTTTTTGCCTTCACTTAAATAAAATGTTAAAAAAATAGTGATCTAATGTTTGGCCTATATGTATGCCCAATTCATAAAATAAAAGTTTGGTTAATATATTGCTTTACCCATCCCTGATAGCCTTGAAAGGGCTTCTTGATGGATTTTGTCATAGGATTGTCCCTTACAGCTTAAAGACATGATGACTTTTTTATTAGTAGTTGATAGATTCTCTATGATTTCTCATTACCTTACTGTGCTCCAAAATCAATAATGTTTTCCTTACTGCTAGAATGGTCTTTAAAGAAATTATACGTTTATATAGCCTTCCTTCAATCATTGTCTCTGTTCGTGATGTTAGGTTTGTTTCATAATTCTAAAGACTTTATGAAAATTATACGTTTATCATCTATTTTTCATCCTCAAGTTGATGGATAAACTGAAGTTATAAATTGAACACTGGGATGCCTATTATGATGTCTTGTAAGAAAAAAATTGAGAAATTGGAACTTACATTTACCTAATCTGAAGTTGTAAATTGAAAACTAGGATACCTATTATGATATCATAAGATAATAAATAACTTCAAATAATGATAAATATGCTTTTCGGACCAATCATAATCAATCAATAAAAGAATTAAAAAAGTGATTATATTTTGATTTGTATTTGTCCCAAGTGTTACAAAATATTTAAGTTTAAAAAATTACATATAAGGACTTGTAACTCATTTAAAATTCTTAAAAAAAATTAGATCTGATGTTTATTACATAAATTTGTCTGTTGATAAACTAATACATCTTATTATTAATATTGAGGATATTTTATCATATGAGGGAATTAATAATCCTCCAGTTATTCAGTCTAACCCTTCAGCAGGAGATTTAGGCTTCGTTTGAGACAGTTTTTTTATTGCTTTTCAAAACGGAGTTTTAGTACAAATTTTGTACTAAAACTCCGTTTTAGAAAGCAATAAAAAAACCGTCCCAAACGAAGCCTTAGTTTCTCGCTTACAAAACCTTTCATTTTTTTAGATGGCTTAGATCATCAATGAGGAAGTACCAACTAACTTAGAGATACCATGCATCATTTTTTAGTTCCTTAGAAGAATAAATAACCTATTGTTGATATATGGCTGACTTGAACTAACATAGAGATATTCGCCTCACAATTAGTAGAAAACTTCTTAGATTTTAATTCTTCAGATCAGAATTTAATTGAGGCCAGAGGAGTTGATCACGCGGATAAAGAAAATCAAGCTAAAAACCCAATCATAAGAGCTAAGACTAAAGCCCATAAATAAGTTCAAAGAAAAGGCCCAACTACAAGAGCCCATAATTTTAATATTTTTTATATAATTTATATTTTTTTTCAACTAAAAACTTTTATGTTCATTCATGATATGGTTAACTAGAGATGATATATTAAAAATAGATGGTTAGAACTCTCTCATTAATGACAACTTTTTTTCCTTCAAAAATGGTTGTTTAATGTAGTGCCCCAGAATATATGTTGGAAGAATTGTACTAATATTTTTTTTCTTTCTAAGCATCTACTCGAGCTCACATAATTCAATATAAACAAAAATATAATTATATTATTGTTAATTAAATTTTTATATATCTGTCAAAACCAAAGAGCGAGAAATTAAACCTAAACTATCACTCACTAATTAGCCTCACTCTATAGGCTCTTTTCTCTTACTTGAAATTTTTTAAAATTCACATAATGAGCACATAACTAATCAAGTAATCAAAATCTTACAACTGAAATTAATACATGAAAAGAAAATTAGTGTAACAATTCATATTTTTTAAAAATATTTGAAAATAGAAAAAAAATTTTGAATTTATGTTTGAACTAGAGCACTGTGGCGTTAGGCCTAAAGCGCATTATTTTTTTTAGTACTTGTAAATAATTACAAATATTTTTTTAGTGGAGGAGAGAGAAAAGGGAAATCTAGATTTTTGGTCTCCGGATCGCTTTGTCGCTTTTAGAAAAGTTATCAGATCGAAGTAGGTGATTCTACTCATATCTCTATTTTGAAAAGATTTTAATTTTGACGACTAACTCCCCTCAAAACTAATTTTGTTGTATTTTTTTGGTTTTATTGAGCTTCTATCGCACAACTTCTTATATGTTATCGTACTAATTATCCTGAATTGTAATATTTATGAATTTCACCAAATAAAATATAAGTTATTGAATTTTGTATGATTTACAATTTATAAATAGGATATTTTATTTAAGCATATTATGAATACAATCATTGAGAATTAAAATCTATATATTATTGGATAATGGTTGTTCACTATTGCTTTTATTTTAATGTGTATAAAAAATAAGTAAAGATTGGATAACACATTGTTTGAAGATTGATTGACATGTATAGGATGATAAATTGACTGGCTTTTCTTTAAATAATATGATTGTGTTATCATCTACTAATTCACGTAATATACTGATACGACAATTGGGAGTTATAAGGAGTTATTATTGTACTGATAGACAAAAGGTGATGACTTAATTTATTGAATCAACTGTTAGTGATTATTGATTGTCGATTACTAAAAAAACATGGTAGCCAATACTTCTTACTCATTTAAGTGTGACCATCGAAATATATGTTACATATTTTTTATTAATGTACGACTTTATTGGTATTGTATTGATTTATTATCACTGTACATATTTACTATTACAGCATTACTCTATTATTACTACCACTAATTTTATTGACGATACTATATTGATATTGTTGATGATACTTATATTGATGTTACTACTAGGGGTGTAAGTGAGCCGAGCCGACTCGTGAGACGGCTTGAACTCGACTAGTTAACGAGCCTACGAGCTGATCTTATCGAGCTTTAAGCTCAAGCTCGAGCCTACAATCGAGCTCGTATGATAAATGAGCTTGAGTTCGAGCTCAACCCAGCTCGACTCGAAAGCTTATCAAGCAATTTGATACAATTATGTATATATTATATTTATAATATTATTTTTTATAATATTTGACAAGTTATTTTATAAAAAAAAAACCTATTCGCTAGCCCGCTGCAAGCCCTAAACCTAAATCTTTTCCTATTCTTCTTTGCCTCCGCCTCCAGAGCCGCATCGCGCATTCGTCGTCTTCCAGATTCATGAGTCGTGACTTCGTCTTCCGGCCTAGGATTCAACGAGGTTTCCGAGGAGGAAACCGCAGTATCAGCAGAAGCATCCTTTATTTTTTCTTACGCGAAGGTGCACGGCTTATAAGATTTCTGAGGGATCAAGATGCTCATGAAGGAATGGAAGTTGACAGTGCTTATGACCATGACTTTCTAGGTGGCACCAATATTTTAGCTGTTGCTGCCATTTATTCCTCAGGAGGATATGATAGCAGTGCAACTATAGTTTTTAACTGAGGACGAGATATGGGCATGTTCTCATTTTTTTCCATTTTTTTATGCTATCGTGTTTTACTTTTTTTGATGCTGATGTGAATCTGAACAAGTAAAAATGAAATAATGAAAGGATGTATGAGTTTAGTTGACGCTAATTGGCTTTGGAAGTTTGAGATTCATGGTGTGCTTTGCTGATTTTCCCTTACTACGCATCACATGCGTTGGTGCTTCTCAAACGAACTCAAGCTTTCGAGTCGAGCTCGAGCTTGATATTTTCTAAACTAGTCAATCTCAAGCCCACTAACCGAACTCCAACTCGAGCTCGAGCTCATTAAGGATTAAACGAGCCACGCTTGATAAGGTAAATACTCGACTCGACTCGTTTACACCCCTAGCTACTACTAGTATAGTGTTACTATTGTTGTTATATTTATTGATTCATGACATTGTTTATTGATTCATTAATACTGATTATGTGATGTACTGAGTATGCAATTACGATATTCCATTGATACTGATATAAAATGTGATTATTGTTATTAATTTATTACATTGATATCTCTAATCTTGGTTTACTATATTGATATGAATTACTATAATCTTTATCAATTCTTTGGTTTTATTATTATATATAATTCTTTTATTGATTATTGCTAATTGATAGTATTGATAGAATGAATGCTTTATTGATTCAACAACTGTATTAGTTAACTAGTTTTCACACTATGCTATTTACTTGTTCTTGTATCGTACTGCTTTACTATTTTAGTATTTATAAACTTTACTATACTATATTTGCATTTTACTATTTTTATACTAATTCATGGTTATGTGATTTATACTGTTGTGATTTGATTGCTAACATGCATATTAGTTATTTGTCGTGTATTAAGTCCAATTATAGGATTGGATGACCTGCTGAGTTTTTTAGCTCATTATATGTGGTTTAAATGATTTTAGGTTATGACATATGATTAGGTGTGTGAGATTGATCAAATCAGGATTCTCCAGGTTTATTGTTAGTTTATTTCTTTTTATCTTTTAGCTATTTTTTATGTTCACGATTGTTGATGATATATTAAATTGTATAAATCTTGAGTAATGTACATAATTTTTGGGGAATGAATATAAACGTTTATATTGATATTTTGATAGATACTTTTATTTTTCCTTGTATTTATATTGATAAAAAAATTAAGTAGTTCTGATTGTTGTATATTAAAAGATAAAATAATTTTTTTTTTCATATTAGATTCAGGGGCATCACAAATAGTGTACTATAAATCATATAAAAAATATATGAATCATTATATATTATGTGTACCGTTCACTTATATTAATTTATTAGTTAGATACATATCACATCTCAGTCTGTCAATTATATCAATTATTTTCATTATCATTCATGATCATAAATTAATCTTTATTAGTTAATCAATTAGTTAACCTATTTATATCATATAAACAATCAATCTTATAATTCATCCTTTATTATCAATCGATCACTTATACCAGTAAATAAATTGTATTAGTATTCTTATAATATAAAAGTATTATCTATCATATGTCAATATATTATGCACTCTTATCGAATATCAGATATTCAGATGATGATATGTTGATCTTGAGTGTATCTTGATCTTGAAGGTATCTTGATCTTCCTCCTAAACTTTTGACTCTCGTATTGATCTCCAGCTCATTATAACACTCATTTTAAGGGCATCATGTGAGGTTATTATAACATATATTTGATATCAATCAATATATCATTTCAATACACCATATGGTGTTTTATATTAGTTATGGTGTTTTATATTTAGCATTTTGACTTCTCAATTATATAGATATATGCCAAATATTTCATCTTATCATATTCATCTTGTTGGTATTCTTATCCGATCAATATTAGCATTACAATTCAGTGCATATCAATCATATCACATTTAAGTATCATTATATCAATATCACACTACAATACTTTTTAAACTCATTTCACATAGAAATTTCTACACACATTTTTAACTAATAAAAATAAAATAAAATCATATTAAATTATTCAGAATAATTAAATCGATAGCATATCAAAAGTTACACGGTAAAAGTTTATAAAATCAGGAGATAATACAATTTTGTCAATTTCAGAAGAAATAAAATCATAGAAATCAAAGGTATAAAAAAATATGAGTACGAGTTTAGTCACTTACATCAATTAAAATAAAATTTGTAACATAAGCAACATATGAAAAAGATTTTGATGGCTTTCTCTCTCCTTATCTTCTCCTTCTCACCAGCTCCTTTTTAGGCAAGAAAAGAAATGAGGAGAGGGATATTGGGGGTGGCAGTGATATTTACATAAAAAATATTAAAAATATATTTTTAGTTACTAAAATTGAAGCGCTCAAGACCCACTACCATTGCGTTGCATGCCACCCCTAAAGTTATTGTAGAATAGAGCTTTCAATGCCACAACTGTTGCAAATCTAGGATACCTAGTCTATTCTTTTGATTATGACAAGTCCTATTGATTGAATTATACATTATCAAAAAATGTATTGGATGTTATTTGTATTTTGTACACTAATGAATTACAGGTACAATACTCAAGAAGACTAAAAGACTCAAGAGTGGGTAAGTTAAGATATCAAGTCAAAAGAGTCTGCATTTTTATTTTCTCGAGTCAGGCCATATCAGAGTGTATGCAAGTGGGCGACAGTGCACACACAAATAAGTGGAGAATTTTTTTTTTCTAAAATTAAAAATTTTAGAATTAATCGTATTATACGAATTTACTTCGTACTGTACGATAGGTTGCTTCAAAGAATGGTTTAACGGCTACTTGAAATCTCATGTTCTGTAATCTAGTTGTATTGTATGATATATATCATATTGTACGTTTCGTTTCATTTTTAAGATCCTAGATATTAGTTTAGGTAAGATTTTAAATTTAAAAATTTGAACACATTGTATTATCCAAATCATACTACAAAAAATTTTAAAATCTTGCTGAAATTAACCCCATGATTAGTCAATCAAATCTTGGTTTAATTAATGATACTAGATCGTACTATATGATGTCCATTGTACCAGAAGGTTGACAGAGGCAAATTCTGGTCATCCTAGAGTTCGTACCAAGCAAATCATGATGTTTGATCTAACCTTACTGTATGATATTATTATGGTACTTGACGATTAACTTAAAAATTAGAGTCAAAATTTCATCGTCCCAAGAATCATCCCATATGAACAGAGAAAATTAATCATATTGTACTAGACGATCTATGGATCATATTGTACGATATGTTTATAAAAATTGAAAAGGTCGTTAGAACGACTATTCACATCGTACTAAACAAGACTAGTTTTGAACTAATCATTTTGTACGAACTTGGATCGTACTGCATGAACATAAGACAACCAACTTGAAATTTTAGATTTTCTTGAAGTCTATTATAAAATCAATTCTTTAACATTTTTTTAAGAGAGGTGAAGAGAGGAACGTGGCTGAAGAAGAAACTATGAGAGGGAGCTTTTGGAGAAAATTAGGGTTTATGAGAGGAAGGAGAAGGTGATATTGAGCAAGAGGGATAAGTAGTGTGAGGGGTATCACACAGTTGCTTTGGGCTAACTACATGCTTGCTCCTCATGTGGCCTTGGTAAGTCTTGTGAGAGATCTCTAGGGAGAGAGGTTTCTTAGTCCATCATCGAGGCTCTATGCCTTTTACAAGACAGAGAAAAAGGAGTCAAAGTTTTATACCATCTCCAAGATAGAGAAAAATGATTTAAGGTTCTCTGCATATGAAAGGAGTTTCAATCCTCTGCCACACCGGGTTGATGGAATAAAGTTTGTAAGGGCTTCTCCACCTTACTAAGGGAACAAAAGGAGAGTTACTTTATGTTAGTATAATACTATGAGTGGAGGACTCCGGAGAGTGGACGTAGGTCAAGATTTGACCGATTCATTATAAATATAGTGTGTTCTTTCTAATTTTATTTTCTACTTTTTACTTTTGGCACTTCATCTTCATTAGAACTGCTTGATAAATTTTGAAAATTATGTTCTGTTGTGCAATTTAGAATTTCATCATTATTATTGAATCTATTGTTAAAGTTGTAGTTTATGAATTGTGAAGTTAATTTACCTATTTCTAAAGTTTGAAAAAATTAAAAAAATAGTACTCATGTTTAGGATTATTTTTAAAAGTATCAATTCACCTCCCTTTTTGGTGCATCTCATACTTTCAAGTGGTATTATAACTGGATCTCAAAGATAGTTTTTTAGAAAACCTTGAGATAAACTATCAATGACATATTTTGGTAATCGTAACATTGCGAAGGGTTATTCAATAGCTCGTCCACCTTTATTTGAAAACATCTCATTTAATTTTTGAAAAATTCGCATGTCTACATTTTTGCAATCCATTGACCATAGAATTTCATATATGATTCAAACTAGTTAGTCACCTCCATCGCATATTGTTAATTTTGTTAAAATTGATATTCCCTTTAATTAATGGAGCAATATTGGGGATAGGGAACTTGCACAGTTAAATGCTAAGTGTTTGAATTGTTTCTTTTTTGCTTTAAAATTCGAAGATTATATACGAGTTTCTACATGCACTACTGGGAAAGAGATTTGGGATAAGTTGTATATCACCTACAAAGGAACTAATGAAGTTAAATAGTTTAGGCTAAATATTCTTTTCCATGACTACAAATTTTTTCGCATGAAACCAAGCGAAATTGTATCTGAAATGTATACTAGATTCACTCATATCGTAACATCCTTGCATGCACTAGGTAGAGCACTATCAAATTTTGAAAAAGTTAATAAAATTCTATGTTGTTTACCTATCTTTTATGATATAAAAAAAAATTATAATTACTGAATCAAAAGATTTAAACATTTACTCTATTGATAATTTGCTTGGATCGCTCATTGCCTATGAGTAAGAAGTGAGTCAAAGGCAAAATGATACAGAAAAAAAGATAAGGAGATAACTATAGCACTAAAAGTAAATGATTCTTACAGTGAAAACTCTCTAGTAGATGAGGATGATGAAATAGCCTTAATGACGCACCAGTTCAAAAGCTTTCTAAAAAGAAAACAAAAAATGTCATCAAAACAACTGGAGAAAACATAAATGTCACAAATCTATTAAAATTTCATCTGATATATTTCACTTTGAGTGCAAGAAATTAGGTCACCTTCGAGCTGACTGCCCCAACTTGAAGACTCACCTGAATAAGAAGAAGGGTGAAAAGAAGCCAAAGTATAAAAAGGGCAAGCAAATCCATGCTAGTCTTAATACATAAAAAACTTTTTGGGCAAGCCAAAGACATAAAAAACCTTTTGGGCTGACTCTGCCCCGAAAATCATCAGAAGAAGCAGAGGATGAGATAATAAATTTGTGTCTAATAGCTAACAATAATCTTGATGAATCTGATCAAGATGAGGTATGACAACTCTCTTATGATGAATGGCTTTTTATTTCTAAAAGTATTCATGATTGTATAAGAAGCTTAAGAAAATGCATGTTAGTCTTAATACTAAATTTTCTACTTTGCAAAAAGAGCATGCTAGTTTAATTATCGAGCACTCTACTTTATATAGTGATCATATAACTTTATTAGATAAGTTTAATTCATAAAATAATAAGCATATTAATCTATTTGATGCATATAATTCCTTTAAAATATCACATATTGAGCTAGAAAAAGTATTTAAGGATTTAGAAGAACTTGCATGCCAATTAGATAGCAGTGAGCATGTATTAAAATTAGAAGTGGAAAGCTATGAAAGTGCAAAAATTACTGCACTGGAGAACAATAAACCACGACTTTGAATAACTCAGTGGTATAACCCCTCAACACAACATGCATCACATAAACCTAGGAAGAGGCACTATCACCTACATAAGCTAGTGAACCCATTCTCTAGTGTTAGGTGTTACTCTTGTGGCATGTTATGACACAGTTTGCACTTGCACTATCCATCATAGGTGTGGTAGCCTAAATTGCATTCATCACAACATAATATACATACATCTCATTCATTCAAGCATAAGATGGAATCCAAACTCACTTGTGTTCTCAAATTTAACATTTGAATGATATTATAGGGGTGCTCTCATAAAAGACCTAGTGAGAACATGTGATACTTGGACAATGGCTTCTTGAGGCATATGATTGGTTATATGAAGCAATTCATCACATTGGAGGCCAGGTTAAGAGGCAAAGTGATATTAGGAGAGAACACCACTAGGAAAGTAGTGGGATCAGGTATATTTGAAAACTCTAAACACTTTATGATTGAAAATGTTTTGTTAGTTGATGATTTAAAGTATAACTTGTTAAGTATTAGTCAAGTATGTGACAAAGGATTTGAAGTGAAATTTCTTTCTAATAAATGCATGATTAGCTTAGTTGAGAAACTTATGTTAGAAGGAAAACATATGAACAATGTTTACATGTTAGACTTCAATTATATTAAATATTCAAGTTTTTTATGTTTAAAAATAATAATTGACGAATCTTGACTATGATGTAAGACACTATATCATACTAGTATGAAAACACGTAGGGATATCACTTAGAAAATCTAGTTAGAGGCATACTTAAGTTAGACTTCACTAAGGACCACCTATGTGATGTCTGCCAAATAAGCAAAAAAATAAAATCATTATTTATTCAATTAAGGATATCAACATCTCTTTGAAACTAAAAATCCTTCACATTGACCTATTTGGATTGGTTAGTATAACCATCATAGGAGGAAAAACTTATGGATTTATGATAGTAGATAACTACTCAAGATACACTTGGGTAAGATTTATGGCACATAAGAGTGAATCATTTGACAAATTTAGAGCTTTCTCCACTTAGATTCAAAGGAATTTATGATGTGAAATTTCAACAATTCATAGTAATCATGGTGGAAAGTTTAAAAATGATACATTTAAATCTTTCTATCAAGAGATAGGAATAGAATATAATTTCTCCGTCCCAAGGACTCCCCAACAAAATGGAATAGCTAAAAAGAAAAATAAAACCTTGGTAAAAGCTATTAGAGCAATGCTAGTTGAATATTCACTCCTTATGTATTTTTGGATATAAGTAGTGAACACTGCTTGCTATGTTTTAAATTGGGTGAATATTAGATCCAAATTGAATAAAATACCATATGACCTCCTTAAGGGTACAACACCCAATCTTTTTCACTTGCATATTTTTGGATGTAAATGCTTTATCTTAATCAATAGAAAGTCACCCTTAAAAAAAATTGATCTTAAATCTGATTAAGGAGTCTTCTTAGGTTATTCATTTGTAGGTAAAGTCTATAAAATCTTTAATAAGAGCACCCTAGTAGTAGAAGAGTCTACCCATGTGGTATTTGATGAATCAAATAAGACATCTAAATCTAAACATGAAGAAGAAGAAGAAGTGGAGGTCATTCAGGGGGTAGAAATCATTACCATAAGAGATAGAGTAGCACCTAATGAGAAGTTACATAAAAAATGGAGATATTCTTCTAATCAGCCTAAAGAGTTGATCTTATGAGACCCGTCTAAAGGTGTAAGGATTAGGCATAGACTTAGGAATGAGGTTAATCATTCTACATTTATTTCCATGATAGAATCCACCTATATTGCTCAAGCCGTAGGAGATGAATTTTAGATCCTAGTAGTGCAAGAAGAGCTAAACCAATTTGTTAGAAATGATGTATGAGAATTAGTCAAGAAACCTAAGGAGAAAGTGTGATTGAAATAAAATTAATTTTCAAAAATAAGATGAATGACTCTGGGATAGTAGTGAGGAATAAGGTCAAACTAGTAGCTAAGGGTTATAACCAAATTGAGGGAATAGACTTTGAGGAAATTTTTGCCCTAATAGTTAAACTAGAAGCCATAAGGGTACTCTTAGCTTTTGCTTACTTTAAGGGTTTTAAATTATATCAAATGGGTGTTAAAAGTGTCTTCCTAAATAGGGTAATAAAAATGATGTTTATGTAGAGCAACCCCCTGGATTTGAGAATTCATAATTTTCAAACCATGTGTTTAAATTGAAAAAGGCGTTGTATGGATTAAATCAAACACCTAGAGTCTGGTATGAAAAGTTGAGTTCATTCATTATAGATAGAGGCTTTATTAAGGGTATTATAAACACCCCCCTCTCTCGAAAGAAAGAAGGGGAAGAGTTGCTCATTTGTCAAATTTATGTTGATGACATTTTGTTTGGATCGTCAAATAAAAATCTTTGTAATGAATTTTCAAAAATCATGAGCAAAGATTTTGAAATGAGAATGATGAGAGAACTTAATTACAACCTTGGATTTAGTGTAAAATAGTTAGATGATGGAATCTTCCTTAGCCAAAATAAATACATCAAGGAAATTCTTCAAAAATATGAAATGGATAATGCTAAGGCTATGAACATTCCTATGAGCTCCATTGTTTAATTAGACAAGGACTCGAATATAAAATATGTGGATAAAAAATATGGGGAAATTATTAGATCGCTTATAAATTTAACTCTTAGCAGGCCAAATATAATGTTAAGTATTTGCCTTTGTGCTAGATTTCAAGTAGATCCAAAAGAATCACACATGACTAATGTTAAATGAATCCTTAAATATCTATTAGGCACTCCAAACCTAAGAATTTGGTATCATAGACACAACACCTCTTTTGAAATTGTAGGATATCGAGACTAATTTTGTAGGATGTAGGGTAGATAGAAAAAACACTTCTGAAACTTGTCAATTCATAGGACAATCCTTAGTCTTTTGGTCCAGTAAAAAATAAAATTTAGTAACCCTCTCTAGCCGAGGCAAAATGTATAGTAGTAGGGAGTTGTGTTGCTCATGTATTTGTTTTGATTAAAAAAATATATATTTAAATATATATATAGTTTTGAAAAATATTTTAATTTTCTTTGGGAAATATTTAATTTTGAATTTTGAAATTGAACACGTCATTATAAATAATATATCGTCTCGAAAGGCGATCATATCGTTCCCTAATGGGTTCAGATTTCAAAATTATAATCGTATCCGAATTATCGTAGTCAAACTCAAAGGGAAAATTACATTCAACCCCGGAGAATCAAAATGGAATTTAACCAATTATTTGACTATTCTAATTCGGATAAAAGATCGTTAATTTCATAATCGAAGCCATGATAATAATTGATATATCTCTCTGAAGAAAGAAGATATCAGTTATTATAGATTGTTCGAAAATGATGATAATGATCGTCGGGTTTGATTTTTCCAAAGAAAATTAATTAGAGGTTTTGAAAAATTATTGGTTTTGAAAATAAGTTCTGGGTTTCTAAATCTCCTACGAGCGCAAGCCCTCGTAGTTAATTACATCATAGGAAATTGGAGTTTCCTACGAAAACTCTCGATTAAAATAGCGATAGAAATTTTATTTTGGATTTTCAAAGATCGATATCAAAGGAGGAAAAGGGTAGGAATTTTCAAATGGGATTGGTTCAATGTTGAGCACTTATTTCTGAAGTCAAATGAGGAGAAGTAGGAGGTTCTTTGAGATTCTGAATTACTTCAGAAAACACCTCAGTCTATCCTAATTGTTAGGCCTGTATTTGATTGAAAGAAATTTTTAGTTTGAGTGGTCAATTTTATTAGAAAGTGGGATTCAAATCCCAGAAGTTGAGGTCTTATGGCCCGAGCCAGCCTCAGAACCTAAGTCTAAATTGGGTACTAAAAATTAGTGCCCCGAACCTAGCTAGTGCAATGCGGATCTGGTCTTACCCCGGCCTGGATTGGGGAGCCAGCTAAACCACCTAAACGATTTCAAAATATGAGTCCGGTCTTTTTTGTAGAGTGGTAGGGACGTTATTTAAGAAAAGTTTTGAGAACAGGGCCGACATCTAGAGCAGATCCTAATTGGCCCCTTTGACTTATGTTGGGTTTTTTGATGTCTAAATATGATGCAATTAAATATTAGACTCTTTTAATTTGTTACTAATGCAATGCATGCTAATTGACTCGATTGAATGCAAAATCAGTATGTAGTAGTTTAAAAATTTTTGGCTTAGAAAATAGGTTTTATCCTAGAGATTGCATAACATCCCCTTGACAGATCGGCACCCTCATAGGCCAGGTGGTCTGCCAGAACCCGCAGGCGGGGAGATGCCTAACAAGGTTGAGAAAGTATAATATGTATGCATGAAAAACCCTCGGCGAGTCCGAGCTTACTTCTTAGGACCGTTTAGAGTTGCTATCTTATCTTAAAAATTTTATTTAATTAAAGTAGAAGAATTTTGACAGACCCCTAAGAGCCTAAATTCGAATTCCAGGCTAAATCAAATGCGGCATGCAAATAAAAAGACTAGAAAAACAGGAGTTCTAAAGCGCAATCAAATTAAACAAATCAATCAAATTAAATTTATCAAATTGAATGTCCATAGGCAAGTGCCCTTATTATTACATCACAGAATTTTGCAGAAAATTAAAGTGGCCGGGCACCACTGACTACAACCCGGATTTCTAATCCTAAATCAAATGACTTTGAGATCTGAGATTCTTCTCGTTATCCATTTCTTTATCTTCTCACGAACATCTTGATTCGTCGGTTCAGGTTATCCAAATGGAAAGAAACTCCCCCTGAACGGGGTGTTATCTTTCCTCTTTGGATATTTGAAAGGGATCCTAATTTGACTTCCAAATGGAAGAAGACTCTCCCCTTTAGGGATGTCTTCGCCTCTTTGGAATTCAAATTGGATACTTATATCCCAATCTCAAATCATTTTAAAGAATTTACAACCTTATTCAATCAAATTTACATTAATTCAAATAAAAAAAAATCTAGACTAGATCCTACAAGGTTATCCTAATAATCAGCAGTTGTATATGTATTCCCAAGCAGTTATAATTTGAATGAAATGTATTTTTTTTTAGCCACACTTGGCCATGCTCTTTTTATTTAAAGGGGGTCTTAAGCGCGGCATGTACCTGTGCAAAGAGTATATATATATTTTTTTTATTAATTGCCCCCTTTAATTTCAGCTCCTTGTATGAGCATGGCCACCTGCATAAGATTGCACAAGTATAATTCGTCCCTAACCTAGGGGTAAGTCTAACGCACAATCAATCACAGAGTGCAGTAAGTAAGTAAGCAAACACAACAATTCTATACTAGCAAACAACATGCAGTAAAAGCTCGAAAAATACGGCACACAACTGCAGAAAGTAAAACACCGGCCTAGCCTAGAACTAGAGTCAGTGATCCTAGCAAAACATCTAAAGTGTGTGAGGTAGGTCGTGTGGTTTTGATGTGTCATAAATAGGATTATTAGTTAGAGTTATTTCAAGTTCGATTGGTTGTAAGGCTTAAGGGATTTTTAATTAGAATTTAAATATTAATATTTTAAATCTTTTAAAATCAATTATTTAATTATTTGTTGGGAACCACCTTTGTTTCACACCGAGGCCGTGAATTTTATTTCACCTTCCTTGGGGCTGAGTTAACAGCCTCGTAGGCCTGGGTTACCCAGTGGTACCCGGTATAATTAAGTAGCTTAAGTTGATTAAGATTCAAAAGTTAATGAATTTTATCCAAAATTGGTTGATTACTGATTTTAGAAGTTAATTAATGAATTTTGGAGTTTTAAAAATGAATTTCAAGTTTTTATAAATTTTGGAATATTTTAATGATTTAATTAAGGGGTAAAAAAAAAAAGACTTTTTAATTAAGGTTAAATTCTGGACAGCTAGCATTTTATTAAAAATCTAGATCTTACTACGATCAGTTAGACAGTAAGTACGTTGAAAATGGATTTTTCTACATTTTATTACAAGGGTTTGAAGTTTTGAACTAATTTTGACCTAGAGTTGACCGATTTGTTGACTTTTTGATTTTGAAGGATTTCTGGAATTTTAATATTTTTGATAAATACTAGGAGTTATTATGAGTTCAATGCAAGTGAGTTTGTTCAATTTTGATTTTACTGGAATTAGTTATGAATATTTGAAGTTTTGACTATTTAATGAATTATTGAAATTGTTTAATTAAAGGGTCTTTTTGGGATTTTGCTCCAAATGAGATCCCAACTCCTTGAAATCAGTTCCAAAGACCAGGAATGACCAAAGGATAGATTCCTAAGTGTTTGGGAAATTTTTTGGAATTTTTAATAATTATTAATTAATTATTCCAATTAAAACATTCAATTTCACTTAAAATTTAATTAAGGTTTAATTTGCTGTCAATTTGAGTTGGTTTCAATTTTCATTGATTAAGGATCTGATTATGGTCAGTTAGAGGGGTTATATATAATTTTCGGGTTTAAACTTGATTTATTACATTTTCTGGAAGTTTTAAGGCTTAATTAAGGCTTAAACTTAGGAAAATTAATTAAGAGCCTTAATGATTTCCAAATTCAGTGAAAATTTTCCTATGGGCTGAGAGTGTCACTAAGTTTAAGTGGTTCAAGTTTCAAGTTCAAATGAGGTGTATCCTAATCACAATGAAATTTCTAAGTTCTCTAATCAAAGTCCTTAATTATTGTCCTTAATGACACTAAGTTTGAATGGGTCAAATCAAAGTTTCTCTAACCCTTGGACTAATCATGACATAAGCACATAGAAATAATCAAATCCTAAAGCTAGGAGAGCCTAGGCTAAGTGCATGTGTGTGCACAACCTAAGCATGCAAATATTGATGGTAATTAAGATAATAAAGTTTTGATTAGTGAATGATTATAACTTAATCACTCACTAATCATTCCTCAATGACTTCTATTCACACATTCAATCCATGCTTAAAATCCCAAGGGATCTCTCAAACATTTAAGGATTTAAATATATATATAATTTTTAGAATAGATTTAAAAATATATAATATATATAAACCTATATATAACATATATGTTTTAAATTAAAGTAATTCAAAATATTATCAAAAATGAATTTATACATGATTGAGAGATCCACTGACTTTCAAAGTCATTTCAAAATAAATTTTTAATTTTCAAAATATTTAATATGATATTAATTAAATACTAATTAAATATCAAGGATATTCAAATAACTCAAGTTAATCAAAATAAATTGAGTTTTTCTTTTTTTTTTTTTTAAAAAAAAAAAAGTATTAAATTAAAATTCTTAATTTTATGAAAATTTTGATATATATTATTTGTATTTTAATGATTTAAACTATTTTTTTTAAGTTTTTGAAATAATTAAATTAACTTAAATAATTTAAAATTAATTAATATTTAAAATAATATCTAAATTAAATTTAATTAAACATTAGCCGTTTTCTGAAATTTTATAATTATTTAAAATAAGTTTCAATTAATAACCTTAAAATTATTTAAATTTAAGTTTAGTTAAATATTAATTAAAGGTTTATATAAGTTAAAATTAATTAAAAGATGATAATAATAATAATATATATCTCAAATTAACTTTAATTTAAAAACAATAATCTCTGATTATATTGAAAATAATATCAATATTTTAATATTTTGAAATGATTTAAATTAAATTTAATATTTAATAAATTTAATCTACTATTAATTTACAATTATTAAATATTTAATATTTAAGATAGACTAAAATATAATTAATATTTAAAATGTTTAGTTTTTCTGGAAATATCAATATAAAAAAAAATATATATATATATATATATATATATATATATATATAAATATATATATATATATATATATATTTTTTAATTTAAAAATTTTTTATAATTTTTATAATTTTTTTTTGAGTTAAGAAATGATTTAAAATGAATTTTTAATCATTTTTTAGGTTCTGGCGGCGGGATGCCACGTGGCGGAACCTGGTTCAGCCAGTGGCAGTCAACACGCGTCAGCCACAGATCGGCTCACGCGTTTCACTTATCCACGTCCGCATAAGCTCATGGCCGTCCGATCCGCCGCGTTACTGGATCAACGGCTTTGATCAGATCTCACGGTCTGATCTTACAGACGGGAAATCAGACGACTGACTCTTAATCCCGCGGTTCAGAACAACGGCTCTGATGCCACCGGACCAAAAGCCGAATGCCAAATCGAATACACGGTTGTATTAACGCCTTGAACGGCGCGATCAGATCCGTTGATCGAAAGATCGACGGACCAAATAGAGCTTAGTTCATACAACCAGCGAACCAAGCCCTAGAATCCATTTTAGAGCTCGTTCGTTCGATCCGATCAATCAAAATTAATAAAATTTTAAATATAGATTAGATATATGAACAGAAACATTGGGGATTTGTTTTTATAACCTAGAAATCAGTATATAGATACCTATTTAAGCTAGTGTACTTAGACCTAGGGTTTCGATTTATACCTCAGTTAATGGACGGATTAATCCGTTTAATGGATGGTTGAGCTTGTAGACTGTCCACGATTAAGTTACTAGTTGGATCCACGCTCCGATACGCCACGAATCGCCTGGTACAAGCCTTGGATGGATTTGGTATTGAGCTCGCCGGAAGATCGTCGGCCACCGTTTTGACCGGCCGGATTTGAGTGGGGATGTGTTGGGAGATGTCTGGGGAGCTCAATGGAACAGGGAGCTTGGCTTGAGAGGCTGAAAGTGGTGAGATAATGCTAAGGATTGAATGTGGCTCTTTTCCTAGGGTTTTCCCCCTATTCAAACGTTCCCCAGGTTATTTGGACGGCTCGGATCAACTGGATGGGATCTCAGATGACGCCAAGTGTCCCTGGGAGTTGGTGGGAGCAGAAGCCAAGGATGGATCAAGGACATCCTACATGGAAAGGGTGTTTTGTCTTGATTTGAGCACATGTGGAGCAACGTGGGCCTTTGGATTTAAATCTAAAGGCTAAGATTAGTCTTAGGAAGCTTCTAGACCTGACTCAATCAGCTGGAATTATTTTGGATTGAGTGGATTAGTTCAAAGGATTTATTTAATCACCATTAGCCCTTCTAAAGCCTCATGTTGACTGTTTGACTGGTCAATCAGTCAAACATGAGTGAGGTGGCAGATGAGTTGGCAAGGAGTAACCTCAAAGAGGGTCTAAAGTGATTTGGTGGGGATTGGGCTAGCTTGGATTAAGCCATTTGGGCATTTTAAAGGTTTATTGACCAAGTGTTGACTGGTCAACTGACCTTGTTGACTGCTGAGGTGGCAGATGAAAAATTTAGGAAGGTATTATGGATGTTGGTTAAAGTCATTTCCAAGTTTATATAGGTCATTTGGGTTAAGATGGCTTAATGGGCCCTTAATGGGCCATTAAGCCAAAACTAGTTGATTTGGTCAACCAAATGGGTCCAAGGTCGGGAAATAGGTTCAATCAATTTCAAAAGTCATTTTGGGTCTATTGGATGTGATCCCAGGGTCTAAGGAGGTCATTTGGTTCAAAATACCTGTTTGGACCCTTAAAGGGCCATTTGGGTCAACTAGATTGACTTGGTCAACTAGGTTGACCCAAGGCCTGGGAATGGGTCCAACAGGTTTGAAATGACATTTGAAACTTGCTGCAAGTGATTGCATTCAATTCGGAGTTCATTTGATTAGAAATCAATATTTGAACCCCATAGGGGTATTTTGGTCATTTTTGGGCTCGTGCTCACTGGGGGCTGAAATGAGTCCAGAAAAATGCAGTTTATTGTTCACCATATCAGGATTAAGGGTCTAGAAGTGACTAGAGGCTTTGGTGAAGGCTCTAAGGTCAGAATCTTCTATGTGACATGTCCAGTGGCATAGGCTGTAAATATTTGAAGGTTTTACAGCCTATGGATTTTGATTTAGTTTCTGGGGTTAGAAACCTCAGAATGGGCTCAAATTTGGAGGGTTGCCTCCAGAGACATGTCCCATCAGTATGCAACTGACAGACTCTAAATCGGAGGTCATTTGACTGGGTTTTGAAGTATTTGGAAATTCACTGGAAAAGGCTTTTAGGATGGCACCTTTGGCCTTGGATTTTGGTTTCAAATTCTGGATTTGAGTTGGATTTTGGATTTGATTGATCATATGTCTGGATTGATTTATGATCTAGGTAGATCCTAAAGTCTGATTCCTAGAAGGGTCTTATGGTCTAGAATAAAACCTAAGGTCTGAAGTCTAGAAGGATCCTAGGGCCTAGAATTTGAATTGATTTGAAAATTAATCTATGGTCAGGATTGGTCCAAGTGACCTCATACAAAAATGAGGTCAACAAATGGACCCCCAATATGTGTAATAGAATATTCTATTACACATATTGGCGTTGACCGAGATTAAAGATTATGTCAGGAATTTTGATCCTAAGGGAATGAAAAGTTCATCCCTGGGGAATTAAGATTTAAGTTTATACTAGGGTAGTGCCACGGAGGGCGTACTCTACTACTAGTGAGTCGAATCCTAAGGGAAGAAGATATCTAACCCTAAAGGAAAGAAAATTTGGGTGATCGTATAGGCAGGAAGGGTTCCTAACTATAAAGGATCAGATTTGAGTTTTGAATCTAAAGGAAAGGGTAGCCTAACCTCAGAAGATTAAATTTGGATTTGATTCTAAGGGAAGGGGAGACCTAATCCTAGAGGATTGGGTTTTGATTTTGGTTCTAAGGAAAGGGAAGACCTAACCCTAGATGATTGAGTTTGATTTGGTACCAGGGTAGTGCCACGAGGGGCGTACTCTACCACTAGTGGATCTAATCCTAAGGGAAGGAGGAAACCTAACCTTAAGGAGAAGAAGATGACTGAACTATAGTGGGGCCCAAGAGGCTTAAATCCACTACTAGTTAGTCGAGATCCTAGGAGATAGGAAGCACAGGGACTCACACCTACTCCTAACGGACCGGATTTGTATAAACTAGGATGGTGCCACGAGGGGCTTGCTCCATCACTAGTGGGTCTAATCCTAAGGAAAGGAAGCTCTAGGGACTCACACCTAACCTTAAAGAAAAGAAATAACTGGACTATGTGGGGCCCAACAGGCTTAATTCCACTTTTAGCCAGTCGAGATCCTAGGAGGTAGGAAGCACATGGACTCACACCCACTCCTAACGGACCAGATTTGTACTGGGTATTCAATGACTAACCTAGTTAGAAAGCACTGGGACTCACATCTAACTAGGGGAACTAGCCAAGGAGGTAGTATGCCCAAATCTCTAAGGATTTGGCAAAAGCTATCTAACCCGAAGTTTGGTTTTATATGCTAGGATGGTGCCACGAGGGGCTTGCTCCATCACTAGCAGATCTAATCCTAAGGAAAGGAAGCTCTGGGACTCACACCTAACCTTAAAGATAAGAAAGAGAGACTGAACTATGTGGGGCCCAACAGGCTTGATTCCACTTTTAGTCAGTCGAGATCCTAGGTTATAGGAAGCACAGGGACTCACACCTACTCCTAACGGACCAGGATTTGTACTAGGTATTCAACGACTAACCTAGTTAGAAAGCACTGGGACTCACATCTAACTAGGGGAATTAGCCAAGGAGATAGTCTGCCATAATCTCTGAGGATTTGGCAAAAACTATCTAACCCGAAATTTAATTTTAGTATGCTAGGATGGTGCCACGAGGGGCTTGCTCCACCACTAGCATACCTAAACCTAAGGAAAGGAAGCTCTGGGACTCACACCTAACCTTAAAGAAAAGAGTGGTTTTAAAATTCAAAAAGCATTAAATAAAATTGAGTCAAGTTCAGTTGAAAATCAAGTATTTTATTGATTCAAAGATCGAGCTACATCAAGCATAGTATTTCTCCAGGAAACGCCCGTTTACAGGAAGCATCGGGTGATTTCCCTTACAATCGACTAGCTGATACGAGCCTCCTTCGTAGACTATTTCCACTACGAAGGGTCCTTCCCAAGTTGGTTCAAACTTTCCACCGAGTTTTTGGTGCGCTAATATAGGCCTCCGAAGAACCAAGACCAAGTCGCCTACTTGGAAGGTTCTAGGTCGCACTAACTTATCGTGAGCTTGAATCATTCGGGCTTTATACAATTCTAGGTTTTGTTGAGCTTGAAGACGACGTCCTTCAAGGCTTTCGAGTTCTTCCAAACGGAGTTGTACATTCTGTTGAGTTGTTATCTGGTTCTGAATTGCAATTCTGAGCGAAGGGATTTGCACTTCCAGAGGGAGCACGGCCTCGGATCCATACACTAGTGCAAACGGTGTGGATTGGGTTGGGGTTCGATAAGTGGTCCTATAGGCCCACAAAGCTTCCACCAACCTCTCATCCCACTGACGTTTATTATCATCGAGGGTCTTTTTGATGATTTGAACCAAAGTTTTATTGAAGGCCTCAGCCAATCCATTAGCCCGTGGGTAATAGATTGTTGAGTATCTCCAATCAATACCATGGCGATTTGCAAAATTATTGATCTTTGTAGACTTGAAAGCGGACCCATTATCGGATATGATTATGCGTGGAACGCCGAATCTATATACGATATGATCACGAAAGAATTTCATTACATGATGTGATGTTACATTTCTTAATGGGACTGCTTCCGCCCACTTTGAAAAGTAATCAGTCGCTGCTAAAATGAAGCGATGACCCTTTGAAGAAGGAGGGTCAATTGGCCCAATGATATCCGTGCCCCAACTTTCGAAGGGCCACGAGGCTATCGTGGGATGTAACACATTAGGCGGCTGATGTAAAACCACACCATGTACTTGGCACTGATGACAACACTTTGCAGTTTTCATGCAATCGTCAATCATCGTAGGCCAGTAGTATCCAGGTCTTTTGATCCTCATTTTCATCTTTGGACCCGATTGATGAGCACCGCACAGTCCAGCATGGACTTCGTTAACGATCTTCAGGGCCTCGCATTTGTCTAAACAACGGAGCCACATCTGACCAAATGATCGTCGGTATAACGTATTGTTGACTAGTGCGTAGGATAGGGCACGTTTCTTGATTTGATGGGCAAGTGATTTCTCGTGAGGGAGCTTGCCTTCTTGAAGGTATTCAATTATCGGTTGTCTCTAATCTGCTTCTTCATCGACTGCTGAAGAGGTAGAAAGGACTTGGAAAATTTGTTTGTTGATGTACTCCAAATCTATAGGAGACAGGACTTGACGACCCTGCACCTCTATAGGGATGGAGTCTTCCTCTGGGTAGGCAAATTCCTTTGCAAGCTTTGCAAGGGCATCCGCCGAAGAATTACTTCCACGGGGAATCCTATACATAGTTACAATCGGAATTTGCTCGAGCAAGTGACATGTGTACTGATGGTATTTCAGGAGTTTAGGATTCAAAACTTTATAGGTTCCTACAATCTGGTTGATCACCAGTTGGGAATCACCAAAAATTTTAATCTCCATCAAAATTGTAAGTTCTAGGCCAGTTATCAGAGCTTCGTACTCAGCTTCATTATTCGTACAAGGTTCTGATAAGTGGTAGGAAAAGTACATCATTCCCTTATCTGGTGTTATGAATACCAGGCCAACTCCGGCTTTCCCGGGAATAGTAGATTCAGGTGTTTTGCCCCGTTGAGAGGACGTAGCACCGTCAAAATACATTTCCCAGGTTTGAGTAGTGGCTTCCTCAAAACTCATGATTTGCTCATCAGGTAAATCATCGTTTAGAGGAGATTCCGCCGGCACGGGTGTGCCGCGAGGAAGTCGGCGATGGCCTGCTCTTTCACAGCACGCAAGGGAATGAAAGTAATTTCAAATTGAAGCAATATCATAGACCAACGAGCCAAACGTCCTGACAACGTAGGCCTGGTCATAAGGTATTGCAAAGGGTTGAAACTGGAAATTAAGTTAATTTGATGAGAAAGCATGTAATGTCTTAGTTTTTGGGCTGCAAAGACTAAGGCAAGACAATGTTTCTCAATCGTTGGATACCGAATTTCCGTTGGTAAAAGTCTCCGACTTAGGTAGTAGAGAGCGTTCTCTTTCCCTTCGTCATTGACTTGAGCAAGGAGGGCCCCAAGAGACTCGTCAAGGGCCGCAGTGTAAAGTATTAAAGGTCTTCCCGGAATAGGGGCTGCCAAGACAGGTGGATTTGTCAGGTATTGTTTGATATTTTCAAAAGCAGATTGACATTTCTCGTCCCAAATGAATTTGGCGTCCTTTTTAGCGAGGACCGAGAATGGTTGACATATTCCGGAAAGATTGGAAATGAATCTTCTTATATACGCCAGTCTACCTTGAAGAGACCTTAGTTGAGTAAGGCTCCTAGGAGGTGGCATATTTAAGATAGCTTCGATTTTAGCAGGGTCTATTTCAATTCCACGGTGCCTTACTACGAAACCTAGAAATTTCCCTGACGTGACACCGAAGGCGCACTTCATGGGATTCATCTTAAGGTCGTAGCGGCGCAACCGTTCGAAGACGATTCTTAAGTCATAAAGATGAGCCTCTTTAAATTTACTCTTGACAACTAAATCGTCGATGTAGCATTCGACTTGATTGTGGATTAAGTCATCAAAAATTCGAGTCATAGCCCGCTGGTAGGTTGCACCGGCATTTTTAAGGCCAAATGGCATCACTTTATAACAAAAGATCCCTATAGGACTTCTGAATGCAGTGTTTCTCTCATCTTCTTGGGCCATCTTGATTTGATTATAACCAGACGAGCCATCCATAAAGGAGAAAACGACATGCGAAGAGGCAATATCCACCATAAGTTCTGGAATTGGCAAAGGAAATTCATCCTTAGGACATGCCTTATTCAGGTCTCTATAATCAACACAGACCCGGATTTGACCATTTTTCTTTCGAAACTGGCACGAACGCTGGCTACCCAAGAAGGATATTGTTCCTCCCGGATAAATCCGGCTTCGGCCAATTTCTTAACTTCAGAAATGACTTGTTGTTCAATCTCCAAACGCATGCGCCGTGGAGCTTGTTTGACAGGAATGGCATCATGCCGGATTCCAAGTTTATGAACTGCTATATCGGCGGACAAACCCGGCATTTCGTCGTATGTCCAAGCGAAACAGTCCTTAAACTCGGATAGAAGTTGAATTAGATCCTTAGACTCGTCCTTACTCAACAAAGAACTTATGAAAGTGGGGCGAGGGTCATCCTCTGTTCCAAGGTTAATTTCTTTAAGTTCATCAACTGTCGATTTGATTTCTTCTTCAAATTCAGGGGGTGCATCCCGAATTTAAACTTCATCTGAATCATCTAAGGTCTCCAAACAAAGTCTGTCGAGCGAATCGACGACTTCAATAGGGACATTTTCAGATTCAAGATGGATGGTTATCATCAAGCAATATTCATCATCGTCGAATGAACTAACGGTACCAAAGCCGATACCACTCGTCCAATTTTTATTGAATTTGGAATTCCAAATATTTTGGTGGTATCTAGCTTGGCCCTTAGTCCATTGACTCGGAGCAAAACCTTTAGAAATTAGAGCCTTAACACCAAGAGGAAAGTAGCCAAAAGGTAATTCCATTAATTCATTGAAATCTGCCTCTTCAAGGATTACATCATCTTCATTCCTTGAAGAGGAGGAGCCAGGGAAAAACTTCTGGACTTTTCTTACATCTCCATCTAAGTTAGGGGCGTCCTTAGTTACTAACCCTGAGACTCTATCAACAGACAGTGGGGTTAAGGCTAAGGATTTAACTACCCTATTAAGCTTTTCATACGTACTTAATTCAGGCTCATCACTTTGAGGTTTAGAATTGTTACCCTCTTGGTCACTATCCGAATCTAAAGTGAGATCAAACTTTGGAGGAAGATTAGATTTTTTGTAGTCAAAAGCAATTTTGTTACCCCTCCTTTTTGATTCTTCATCAGAACTTGTTTCAAGTTCGATGTACATTGGGGGATTTCTCTTTTCAAGTGAAGGGCGGCCTCGACCGCTTGCTCTTTGGGCCATCCTCCCCCCTCTTTGAGGTAGATTAATTGGAGGCCTAAAAACCACGCGCTCAACGTCGTCTTCACTATCAGAATCGTCTCTTTTTTTATTCTTGACTTTTTTTTTTCTCTCAATTTTTGAATTGCTTTTGAACTTTGATTTTCTACTTTTTCTTCCTTAATGTTGATCTCTACCTTAGATTTGGTAGTGGACCCTTTAGGAACATAGTATGCAGCATCCTCGTAGATCCCAATCTCGTGAATAGAAAATGGTTGTAAATCACCCTTGATTTCAAACTCAATGCCATCTCGTTGGTACTTGATGCATTGATGTAGGGTGGAAGGAACCATCCTATACTCATGGATCCAGGGCCTACCTAGGAGCGCATTAAAGGATGTCGCCGAATCAATTATATGAAATTTCGCTTCAGTTTTTAACTCTCCTATCTCTAGAAGAAGTGTGATCGAACCTAAAGCCTTCTCGCCTTTTTCGTTGAACCCGCGAAGCACTAACTTATCGGTTGAGAGCTTGCTAGTATCAATTCTAAAATATGCGAGAGTCTTTATGTTCATCATGTTAACCGATGCACCCGGATCAACAAGAACTCTTGATAACTTAAACTTTCCCACATTTACAGTGATATAAAGTGGGCGATTGTGGTCGGCAGTTCCAAGGAGTAGATCTTCATCGGAGAAGGTAACTCCTGGGATTTCCTTAAAGTACAAAGCTTCCTCCTCAGAAGTTGAAGCAAGTTGAGCTAAACAAATCTCTGGGTCGAGAAGTGCTTTAATTAAAGTCTCCCTCATCTCTTTTGAAAGGATAAGGGCATCATAAATACTCAACTTAGCAGGCAACTTCCTAAGGTGAGCTAAGACGTTGTAATCAACACTTGGAACATTAATATCAGGACCCGGTGGATTTGTAGGAGAATTTGATTGTTGAGTAGGAACTTGAATCGGATCAGTGGAAACAACTTATTTTCCCTTTTCCTGTGGTGGAAGCCTAGGGGGTAAAACCTTGCCACCACGCAGTTGCACTTGCACGATTTCATTGGAAGGACAAGCTACGGGGAGGTCTACGCTCTCCTTAGGTGGTTGATTGTCATTTTGTGAATGAGAATCTGAATCTGAAAAATCTATCACGACGGGACTCCCTTGAAAGTTAATTTCAGGGGTATCACCATCTGATAAGACATCAAATTCATCTTCTTCTTGAAGGGTCAAATCCGGAGAGCTGAGTTTTTGAACTTCTTGATTGTCCTCAGCTGGCTCCGGGTTATTTTCAACGGAAGACTCATTTAAAATTTCATTCTCAACACTAATCATCAAAATATTTGCAGAAGGATCTTTCTTTTTATTTAATTTTTGACCCTTTGCCTTTGATGGGGCAAAGTAAAAGTCAGATAACTTTAGTGGGGCTAGTGGTTTCGAGCCACCATCCACCACTTGTACACATCTCTCATCAACAAATTTCCTCTCTACAAAAGGTTCACTCTTTTCGTTTTTATTTAATACAGTAGTTCCTACGACTACTGGAGAGGAAATCATCCCAACATCCTCCTGCGATGCCTCCAGCTCAACCTCCCAGATCGGGCCCCGGGCTCTCGTCGGTAACTATTGAGAAAGATGAAAAGATTGGTTAATCGACTTTTTAAATGCCCGGGATAATGCTATATCCCAACCATCTTCAATGGAAAAAGAAAGATTAGAATTATTACCTGAGATGGATTTGACAGATCCCTGATCCGGATCAACCAAATACTCCTTTGGAATTATTTTGTTACCTTGACGGAAGTTTCTTTCAAGCCAGTCCATGAAAACAAAGCAATCCTCGATTGTATGGCCCAACATGCGGTGGTAAGCGCAAAAATTGGGGTGATCCCCCTTATTTGCCTCCTCCGGCTTCTTGGCCTCTGGCAATCGAAAGTCTGGCTTCTTTTCGAGACTCTTAAAAATTTTCCTTACCGATTCTCTTTTAAAGGGATAAGGACGAGCCAATCTCTCTTTAATAGTCATCGGGTAAGGTCCTCTAGTGGGTTGAGAAATTACCTGAAACGGTTGAGATTTCTGAATTTGTTGATTGGTAGGATCACTTGATTGAACGTTGACCGGCTTCTTTCCCTTGTCGACTACTGAAACCATTGCTGCCCTCTTTTCAAAGGATTTCAACGGTTTACTAACCTTCTTATCTTCAGTAGAATCCTTCAAGAATGGCATTTTGGAAGCCTCTTCTTGTAGATTACTAGCTTTATTAAGAAGCTTTTCAAAGGTTTTGATTGTAAACCCCTTTAACAGAAAAGCAACGGGCCCGTGGATATTCTTTAGAAGAATCTCCACTGCATGTTTCTCTTGTAATTGGGGTTCACATTTCATCAAGAGGTTTCACCACCTCAAGATGTAGTCGACTAAAGACTCGTCCGGTTTTTGCTTTTCGATGACGAGATCACCAACAGTTACACGTTGTTGAGCTTCTGAGAATCTCTTTAAAAAGAGACCCTCGAGCTCTGTGAAGGTTTTTACAGAACCATTTGGTAAATCTGCGTACCACTCAAAAGCAATACCGGACAAACTATTCACAAACTGACGAAAGAGTAGAGCATCCGACCCTCCTGCATTACAACAGCTTGCTCGGAAATGGGCCAGATGCTGTCTTGGGTTTTCTAAGCCGCTAAAAACTTTAAAAGAAGGTGGCACAAAAACCTTTGGATAGGGAACCAAATCATATTCCTCGGGATAGGGTCTACCCTTTGGAATAGATACAATTCCTTGTGAATGGGCTAAGGCCTCCCTTACCTGGGTTTCAATCATCTGACGGATATCCTTTTCTGGTGGAGACACTGGAGAAGTAACTTCTGGAAGCTTGGGATTTGAATCGGCTTTCCTGCTGTGCTCGCCCATGGTGAGTACTGTGGGCTGCAACTGCTCGGGTCTCGACTGCTGTGATTGCAAAAGCTGACTCTGCATCTGTTCAACTCTAATCATCATCTCTTCAACTTTTCTTTCAAGATTTTTAATATACTCATCATTCTCTTTCAATCTGACAGAACTATCTGAATCCGAGTCGACTGCTGCTGACTCTTCCTCCTTTCCAGAATGGTGCTTAGAAGGCTCAGCATCTTTAGCTGACGCACGAGTTTCAACCATGTGAACATCTGCTACTGGCTCTTCATCAACTAACAGATCATCTTCATCTGGATTGAATTCATCAACGGCCTTCTTCTTAAGGATATCTCTGATTTCTTGAACCACTTCCTCAACCGGTCTCCCATCTATTGCTTCAGCATAAAGTGGCAGGTATCCCTCGTAATCCATCACTTGATCATACTCTTTCACATTTAACTTATCAAAGATGTTATTAATCTTAGCATCTTCTTCAGTGATTTCTTCACTAACCAGTTGATCTAACATCTCTTGATCAGGATCTTGGGTTGTCTCCTCCCCTCCGACTGTCCTGGGGTCGGTAGTCGCAAGGGTAACATCCTCAGTAGGGTGAGGGACATCTATCTTAATTGGTGATGGAGGGGCTTGAACAGCTGGGACTCCAACATCAATACGAATAGAGTCCTCACATCCCTGAACTGGGAGTCTAGGGAGATCAAATGGTATCTGAATCTGAGGTTCTCTAAATTGTATCCCAATGCATTTGCTGAATTTCTTCCTTGCATATGACTCTACTGGTAACATGGGCCTCTTGCCCTTAACATCAACTGGCTTTGGCTCTTTAAAGACTTCTTCAGGTTTTGCTGCTACTGGGGCCAGCTTCTATAGTTTTAAAGAAGGGGTCGGTGGTCTACCCTTAAAAGAGCGACTCGATCCAGACCCGGTTAATACTATCTCCTCCGTTTTTGCAGAAGGGAGGCGAGGCACCCAGTGGTATCCATCTACCAAGACTGAAGATAAAGGTTGTTTGACAAATTTCTTGTTCTTCCTCACTGGTTGAGGAGTCAAGTTCTTGGCTTCAGACTTTTCTTCCTTCAGAACTTCTTTCTCAAGTTTGTGTGAAATCACTCCTTTCAAGTGTTTCACATACTGCTCCTTTGTCTGCCCCACTTGGGCGGTACAGGTGTGGATGATATTTCTAAGCATCCTGGTTTTCAGAACTTGCCTCTCTTTCGGGGTTTTCTTCACAGAATAGTCAACAGGGCTAGGCGGAGTGCTAGCTATCCGACTGACTCTCTCCTCCCCTGCAGCAGCTGCAAGGGGGTGAAAACGACTCCCTTTAAGGAGTGGAGAAGAGACAGGGATTGACAGCTCCTCAGCAGCCTCAAGTTCAACCTTAGTCAGGGATTTCAGCTCAGCCACTTTTTTGTTCTTAGTGATCTTCTTCCTTACCCTCCTTAGGTAATTCTTTCTGGCATTCTTACTGCCATAGAGGGACTCAGTGCTAGAAGAACCCTTTTCAACCACAACCACAGTCTTGCTTTCAACAGTTGGTTCTTTTTTCTTTTCCTCTTCCTTTAAGGATTCCTTAGGTGCAGAAGCCAAATCTAATAATGAACAAAGATGAGGAGGGGCATCATTCCCAGTTCCTATTGATAGTTGGACTAAAGGGGCTTTCTCTCCCTCTACAGCAAGATCCACTAGGGTATTCCCATCCATAACCAACTTAAGGGACTTGAACCCTATCCCAAACTGAATTGAATTCTCATATACCATTTCCTCAATCATCAAGTCACGGTCCATGGAGAACAGGAGTCTTCCAGCCATTGCAGGTAATTTGAATGTCTGAGATTTAGAGAAGAGAAATTTGAATCAGAATTTTGAATTAGATTTTTGAAAAGAAGTCTATATCTTATCATGTATATCGAATTATAAAAATTATAATTCGGTGTACAATAATAAGATGTAGAAGTTAACTTTGATTTAAAAAAGATCTGAATTTTTATTGTATATGTGTAACTACAAATAAATATTGTAGAAACACATATAACAATACGATTTGAATTTGATTTGAATGAAATTAGAGAAAATGTTTGAATTTAAAGATGATCGAGTTTTCATCGCACATGTTTTTACCATTGGAGAGTGCTATGGTGCTACATGTAACAATGAGGATTGAATTGAATTTGAAGGATGAAGATTTGAAAATTCAAAAATCAAAAATCCGGCAGCATTTCCCCTTATTTTTGGAACTCAAGGTGTTGAATTTTCATTCAACAGAAAGGTTCTCAAATAAATATAGGGAAAGCTATTAAGAAAGCTTCATTCTTTCAACCCTAAGAATAATCAAAGGGTAAAATGTTAAAGACAAACTTTTACCGGATAGAATTTAAGGGTTCGTTGTATATGAGAACATATAACAACGTTAGTCAATTAGATTTATTTTTTAGAAAATTCAAAAATCCGGCAGCATTTCCCCTTATTTTGAGACTCAAGGTGTTGAATTTTCATTCAACAAAAAGGTCTACAATCATAAGGAGATAATACCACAAGGTTTTAAAATACAATTGGAAGTTGAAATTATTGAAGGCAAAAACTTGTCGAGAAAATTCAAGGATATGTCGTATATGCTTCTTACAACGATCGCCGTAGGAAGGTATATAACAACAATCAATGATCTTTTAAAGAGATGTCCAAAAATTCAAAATTTCGGCAGCATCTCCCCTTATTTTGGGACTCAATGTGTTGAATTTTTATTCAACGGAAGGTCCACATTACTTAGGGGAGATTTATTTGGAATTTACTTGACTCTTTCATTCTAATTAATGAATTAAGAATGAAATGTCATAGCTTAATTCTATCGATATAATTGAATTTTTAAGACGAACCTTAAAAGTGAATGTTACGCTTGATCGTATATATATCGGACTGAAATTGTTACAATTCAATATACAACGATACAACGTAACGATTATCTAGACGTTGGAATGATTAAAACTCTACTAAAAGATTGAGAATTTTGATCTTAAAAGTTGAAGAAATTTTCTATAAGTTATATAACTTAGCATGCCACTAGAAACCCGAGCACGCTAGTTTCTAACATTTATAGAAAGGTTTAGAAAGGAATAGGCTTGACTCTTTCGCTCTACCAACCAAGTTGGAGGCAAAATGTCCAAGCCTAATCTAGAGGGAGGTTTCCTACACTCACCTCTCATTACACATGTCTTAATTGAGTTGGCCACACTCACCCGAGAGAGAAATGGGAGAGGGACCAACGGAGAGAAGGGTAGTTAAGACTACCGATTCAATAAAATTCATACCGCTATTAAAGATGGAGAGAGAGATTAATCCCCAGCGGAGTCGCCATTTTTGTTTTGATTAAAAAAATATATATTTAAATATATATATAGTTTTGAAAAATATTTTAATTTTCTTTGGGAAATATTTAATTTTGAATTTTGAAATTGAACACGTCATTATAAACAATATATCATCTCGAAAGGCGATCATATCGTTCCCTAATGGGTTCAGATTTCAAAATTATAATCGTATCCGAATTATCGTAGTCAAACTCAAAGGGAAAATTACATTCGACCCCGGAGAATCAAAATGGAATTTAACCAATTGTTTGACTATTCTAATTCGGATAAAAGATCGTTAATTTCATAATCGAAGCCATAATAATAATTGATATATCTCTCTGAAGAAAGAAGATATCAATTATTATAGATTGTTCGAAAATGACGATAATGATCGTCGGGTTTGATTTTTCCAAAGAAAATTAATTAGAGGTTTTGAAAAATTATTGGTTTTGAAAATAAGTTCTGGGTTTCTAAATCTCCTACGAGCGCAAGCCCTCGTAGTTAATTACATCGTAGGAAATTGGAGTTTCCTACGAAAACTCTCGATTAAAATAGCGATAGAAATTTTATTTTGGATTTTCAAAGATCGATATCAAAGGAGGAAAAGGGTAGGAATTTTCAAATGGGATTGGTTCAATGTTGAGCACTTATTTCTGAAGTCAAATGAGGAGAAGTAGGAGGTGCTTTGAGATTCAGAATTACTTCAGAAAACACCTCAGTCTATCCTAATTGTTAGGCTTGTATTTGATTGAAAGAAATTTTTAGATTGAGTGGTCAATTTTATTAGAAAGTGGGATTCAAATCCCAGAAGTTGAGGTCTTATGGCCCGAGCCAGCCTCAGAACCTAAGTCTAAATTGGGTACTAAAAGTTAGTGCCCCGAACCTAGCTAGTGCAACGCGGATCTGGTCTTACCCCGGCCTGGATTGGGGAGCCAGCTAAACCACCTAAACGATTTCAAAATATGAGTCTGGTCTTTTTTGTAGAGTGGTAGGGACGTTATTTAAGAAAAGTTTTGAGAACAGGGCCGACATCTAGAGCAGATCTTAATTGGCCCCTTTGACTTATGTTGGGTTTTTGATGTCTAAATAATGCAATTAAATATTAGACTCGATTTAATTTGTTACTAATGCAATGCATGCTAATTGACTCGATTGAATGCAAAATCAGTATGTAGCAGTTTAAAAATTTTTGGCTTAGAAAATAGGTTTTATCCTAGAGATTGCATAACATCCCCTTGACAGATCGGCACCCTCATAGGCCAGGTGGTCTGCCAGAACCCGCAGGCGGGGAGATGCCTAACAAGGTTGAGAAAGTATAATATGTATGCATGAAAAACCCTCGGTGAGTCCGAGCTTACTTCTTAGGACCGTTTAGAAATGCTATCTTATCTTAAAAATTTTATTTAATTAAAGTAGAAGAATTTTGACAGACCCCTAAGAGCCTAAATTCGAATTCCAGGCTAAATCAAATGCGGCATGCAAATAAAAAGACTAGAAAAATAGGAGTTCTAAAGCGCAATCAAATTAAACAAATCAATCAAATTAAATTTATCAAATTGAATGTCCATAGGCAAGTGCCCTTATTATTACATCACAGAATTTTGCAGAAAATTAAAGTGGTCGGGCACCACTGACTACAACCCGGATTTCTAATCCTAAATCAAATGACTTTGAGATCTGAGATTCTTCTCGTTATCCATTTCTTTATCTTCTCACGAACATCTTGATTCGTCGGTTCAGGTTATCCAAATGGAAAGAAACTCCCCCTGAACGGGGTGTTATCTTTCCTCTTTGGATATTTGAAAGGGATCCTAATTTGACTTCCAAATGGAAGAAGACTCTCCCCTTTAGGGATGTCTTCGCCTCTTTGGAATTCAAATTGGATACTTATATCCCAATCTCAAATCATTTTAAAGAATTTACAACTTATTCAATCAAATTTACATTAATTCAAATAAAAAAAATCTAGACTCGATCCTGCAAGGTTATCCTAATAATCAGCAGTTGTATATGTATTCCCAAGCAGTTATAATTTGAATGAAATGTATTTTTTTTTTTAGCCACACTTGGCCATGCTCTTTTTATTTAAAGGGGGTCTTAAGCGCGGCATGTACCTGTGCAAAGAGTATATATATATTTTTTTATTAATTGCCCCCTTTAATTTCAGCTCCTTGTATGAGCATGGCCACCTGCATAAGATTGCACAAGTATAATTCGTCCCTAACCTAGGGGTAAGTCTAACGCACAATCAATCACAGAGTGCAGTAAGTAAGTAAGCAAACACAATAATTCTATACTAGCAAACAGCATGCAGTAAAAACTAGAAAAATACGGCACACAACTGCAGAAAGTAAAACACCGGCCTAGCCTAGAACTAGAGTCAGTGATCCTAGCAAAACATCTAAAGTGTGTGAGGTAGGTCGTGTGGTTTTGATGTGTCCTAAATAGGATTATTAGTTAGAGTTATTTCAAGTTCGATTGGTTGTAAGGCTTAAGGCATTTTTAATTAGAATTTAAATATTAATATTTTAAATCTTTTAAAATCAATTATTTAATTATTTGTTGGGAACCACCTTTGTTTCACACCGAGGCCGTGAAGTTTATTTCACCTTCCTTGGGGCTGAGTTAACAGCCTCGTAGGCCTGGGTTACCCAGTGATACCCGGTATAATTAAGTAGCTTAAGTTGATTAAGATTCAAAAGTTAATGAATTTTATCCAAAATTGGTTGATTACTGATTTTAGAAGTTAATTAATGAATTTTGGAGTTTTAAAAATGAATTTCAAGTTTTTATAAATTTTGGAATATTTTAATGATTTAATTAAGGGGTAAAAAAAAAAGACTTTTTAATTAAGGTTAAATTCTGGACAGCTAGAATTTTATTAAAAATCTAGATCTTACTACGATCAGTTAGACAGTAAGTACGTTGAAAACGGATTTTTCTACATTTTATTACAAGGGTTTAAAGTTTTGAACTAATTTTGACCTAGAGTTGACCGATTTGTTGACTTTTTGATTTTGAAAGATTTCTGGAATTTTAATATTTTTGATAAATACTAGGAGTTATTATGAGTTCAATGCAAGTGAGTTTGTTCAATTTTGATTTTACTGGAATTAGTTATGAATATTTGAAGTTTTGACTATTTAATGAATTATTGAAATTGTTTAATTAAAGGGTCTTTTTGGGATTTTGCTCCAAATGAGATCCCAACTCCTTGAAATCAGTTCCAAAGGCCAGGAATGACCTAAGGATAGATTCCCAAGTGTTTGGGAAATTTTTTGGAATTTTTAATAATTATTAATTAATTATTCCAATTAAAACATTCAATTTCACTTAAAATTTAATTAAGGTTTAATTTGCTGTCAATTTGAGTTTGTTTCAATTTTCATTGATTAAGGATCTGATTATGGTCAGTTAGAGGGGTTATATATAATTTTCGGGTTTAAAATTGATTTATTACATTTTCTGGAAGTTTTAAGGCTTAATTAAGGCTTAAACTTAGGAAAATTAATTAAGAGCCTTAATGATTTCCAAATTCAGTGAAAATTTTCCTATGGGCTGAGAGTGTCACTAAGTTTAAGTGGTTCAAGTTTCAAGTTCAAATGAGGTGTATCCTAATCACAATGAAATTTCTAAGTTCTCTAATCAAAGTCCTTAATTATTGTCCTTAATGACACTAAGTTTGAATGGGTCAAATCAAAGTTTCTCTAACCCTTGGACTAATCATGACATAAGCACATAGAAACAATCAAATCCTAAAGCTAGGAGAGCCTAGGCTAAGTGCATGTGTGTGCACAACCTAAGCATGCAAATATTGATGGTAATTAAGATAATAAAGTTTTGATTAGTGAATGATTATAACTTAATCACTCACTAATCATTCCTCAATGACTTCTATTCACACATTCAATCCATGCTTAAAATCCCAAGGGATCTCTCAAACATTTAAGGATTTAAATATATATATAATTTTAGAATAGATTTAAAAATATATAAGTATATATAAACCTATATATAGATATATGTTTTAAATTAAAGTAATTCAAAATATTATCAAAAATGATTTTATACATGATTGAGAGATCCACTGACTTTTAAAGTCATTTCAAAATAAATTTTTAATTTTCAAAATATTTAATATGATATTAATTAAATACTAATTAAATATCAAGGATATTCAAATAACTCAAGTTAATCAAAATAAATTGAGTTTTTCTTTTTTTTTTTTTTAAAAAAAATATTAAATTAAAATTCTTAATTTTATGAAAATTTTGATATATATTATTTGTATTTTAATGATTTAAACTGTTTTTGAAGTTTTGAAATAATTAAATTAACTTAAATAATTTAAAATTAATTAATATTTAAAATATTATCCAAATTAAATTTAATTAAACATTAGCCGTTTTCTGAAATTTTATAATTATTTAAAATAAGTTTCAATTAATAACCTTAAAATTATTTAAATTTAAGTTTAGTTAAATATTAATTAAATGTTTATATAAGTTAAAATTAATTAAAAGATGATAATAATAATAATATATCTCAAATTAACTTTAATTTAAAAACAATAATCTCTGATTATATTGAAAATAATATCAATATTTTAATATTTTGAAATGATTTAAATTAAATTTAATATTTAATAAATTTAATCTACTATTAATTTACAATTATTAAATATTTAATATTTAAGATAGACTAAAATATAATTAATATTTAAAATGTTTAGTTTTCCTGGAAATATCAATATAAAAGAAATATATATATATATATATATATATATATATATATATATATATATATATAATTTAAAATTAATTTTATAATTTTTTTTGAGTTAAGAAATGATTTAAAATGAATTTTAAATCATTTTTTAGGTTCTGGCGGCGGGATGCCACGTGGCGGAACCTGGTTCAGCCGGTGGCAGTCAACACGCGTCAGCCATAGATCGGCTCACGTGTTTCACTTATCCACGTCCGCATAAGCTCATGGTCGTCCGATCCGCCGCGTTACTGGATCAACGGCTTTGATCAGATCTCACGGTCTGATCTTACAGACGGGAAATCGGACGACTGACTCTTAATCCCGCGGTTCAGAACAACGGCTCTGATGCCGCCGGACCAAAAGCCGAATGCCAAATCGAATACACGGTTGGATTAACGCCTTGAACGGCGCGATCAGATCCGTTGATCGAAAGATCGACGGACCAAATAGAGCTTAGTTCATACAACCAGCGAACCAAGCCCTAGAATCCATTTTAGAGCTCGTTCGTTCGATCCGATCAATCAAAATTAATAAAATTTTAAATATAGATTAGATATATGAACAGAAACATTGGGGATTTGTTTTTATAACCTAGAAATCAGTATATAGATACCTATTTAAGCTAGTGTACTTAGACCTAGGGTTTCGATTTATACCTCAGTTAATGGACGGATTAATCCGTTTAATGGATGGTTGAGCTTGTAGACTGTCCACGATTAAGTTACTAGTTGGATCCACGCTCCGATACGCCACGAATCGCCTGGTACAAGCCTTGGATGGATTTGGTATTGAGCTCGCCGGAAGATCGTCGGCCACCATTTTGACCGGCCGGATTTGAGTGGGGATGTGTTGGGAGATGTCTGGGGAGCTCAATGGAACAGGGAGCTTGGCTTGAGAGGCTGAAAGTGGTGAGATAATGCTAAGGATTGAATGTGGCTCTTTTCCTAGGGTTTTCCCTATTCAAACGTTCCCAGGTTATTTGGACGGCTCGGATCAACTGGATGGGATCTCAGATGACGCCAAGTGTCCCTGGGAGTTGGTGGGAGCAGAAGCCAAGGACGGATCAAGGACATCCTACATGGAAAGGGTGTTTTGTCTTGATTTGAGCACATGTGGAGCAACATGGGCCTTTGGATTTAAATCTAAAGGCTAAGATTAGTCTTAGGAAGCTTCTAGACCTGACTCAATCAGCTGGAATTATTTTGGATTGAGTGGATTAGTTCAAAGGATTTATTTAATCACCATTAGCCCTTCTAAAGCCTCATGTTGACTGTTTGACTGGTCAATCAGTCAAACATGAGTGAGGTGGCAGATGAGTTGGCAAGGAGTAACCTCAAAGAGGGTCTAAAGTGATTTGGTGGGGATTGGGCTAGCTTGGATCAAGCCATTTGGGCATTTTAAAGGTTTATTGACCAAGTGTTGACTGGTCAACTGACCTTGTTGACTGCTGAGGTGGCAGACGAAAAATTTAGGAAGGTATTATGGATGTTGGTTAAAGTCATTTCCAAGTTCATATAGGTCATTTGGGTTAAGATGGCTTAATGGGCCCTTAATGGGCCATTAAGCCAAAGCTAGTTGATTTGGTCAACCAAATGGGTCCAAGGTCGGGAAATAGGTTCAATCAATTTCAAAAGTCATTTTGGGTCTATTGGATGTAATCCCAAGGTCTAAGGAGGTCATTTGGTTCAAAACACCTGTTTGGACCCTTAAAGGGCCATTTGGGTCAACTAGATTGACTTGGTCAACTAGGTTGACCCAAGGCCTGGGAATGGGTCCAACAGGTTTGAAATGACATTTGAAACTTGCTGCAAGTGATTGCATTCAATTCGGAGTTCATTTGATTAGAAATCAATATTTGAACCCCATAGGGGTATTTTGGTCATTTTTGGGCTCGTGCTCACTGGGGGCTGAAATGAGTCCTGAAAAATGCAGTTTATTGTTCACCATATCAGGATTAAGGGTCTAGAAGTGACTGGAGGCTTTGGTGAAGGCTCTAAGGTCAGAATCTTCTATGTGACATGTCCAGTGGCATAAGCTGTAAATATTTGAAGGTTTTACAGCCTTTGGATCTTGATTTAGTTTCTGGGGTTAGAAACCTCAGAATGGGCTCAAATTTGGAGGGTTTCCTCCAGAGACATGTCCCATCAGTATGCAACTGACAGACTCTAAATCGGAGGTCATTTGACTGGGTTTTGAAGTATTTGGAAATTCACTGGAAAAGGCTTTTAGGATGGCACCTTTGGCCTTGGATTTTGGTTTCAAATTCTGGATTTGAGTTGGATTTTGGATTTGATTGATCATATGTCTGGATTGATTTATGATCTAGGTAGATCCTAAAGTCTGATTCCTTGAAGGGTCTTAAGGTCTAGAATAAAACCTAAGGTCTGAAGTCTAGAAGGATCCTAGGGCCTAGAATTTGAATTGATTTGAAAATTAATCTATGGTCAGGATTGGTCCAAGTGACCTCATACAAAAATGAGGTCAACAGTATTGTGGCTAAAACAATAACTATTAAACTTTGGACTATTTATAGGGACCATTCCAATTATGTGTGATAATATTAGTACAAATTGCATATCCAAAAATTCAATTCATCACTCCAGCAAAAAACATATAGACATTAGATATCACTTCATAAAAAGATCATGTAGCTAAGCGAGATATAGAATTACACCACATAGCTTTAGAAGATCAACTGACAGAAATATTCACGAAACCCCTAGTTTATGACACCTTTAATACTTTGAGAATAAAATTATGTATTATAGACATTCATGCTTAATCCAAGAGAAATAAAAAACCTTTGTCATTTGAATTGTATGAATATTCTTTTGAGTTCTATTTGTTGTTATTTATTTTAAAAAAAATATTGTTGGTCTAAGATATTTCTAGATCATCACACACGCACTTTACTACACCAAAGCAATTCATAAAAATCGGATCTTCTTAAAAGATCTTCTCACAAGCAACTCTGAAGTAGGGAAGACGATTGATAATACTTACAAAGATATTCTCACCTTTGGACAACTTTGTGAACCTTTCATAATTTCCATTTGAAAAATATCTCTCCACACTCTTAAAACATTCTCCCAATCACTCTCAAACTTTTTCTCTCAAGGAAAAATGAAGAAGGATTCATCTTTAGACAGTTTTAAGGACGTTATATATAAAAGACACAAAAAATCATCCAGAAAATTGAAATTTTCAATTTTGACCGTCCCAGATTATATAGTACGATCAATGATCGAACATATGAGTAGTTCAAAGCTTGCTTGTACGATCCTATATGAAACATTTTTGTATAGTCTAAATCTATATCTTCCCAGACGAACAGTTAAAAAAAAATCCTATTCATATAGACGGAAATGTTCGTATCAATTTCGTACTCTAGACGTCGTACGTAGGAAGGCAAGATCATCCCGGATGAGCATTTTAAAAAAATTTCCTGTTCGTTTGGGAAAAAAATGTTCGCAACATTTTTGTACTCTAGATGTTATCTGTACGAAGGCAAGATCGTCCCGGACGAACAATTCAATAAATTTTCCTGTTCGTATGGAAGAAAATATTCGCAATATTTTTATACTCTGGATGTCGTCTGTACGAAGCCAACTTCATACAGTATGAACAGTACTTAAATTTTTTTTTCGTCCATGATTTGATTTACTTGTTAGAGGAACTAACTAGACAAATCATCCCATACGATTAGAAACCGTATAATACAATTAGCTTAAAAATTTATAAGTTTTAACTCTCCCCCAGCGTGTGTGTGTATGGTTATCTAATTACGATCACACACTCTCATACTCAATAAAAGTGTAAAATACAGACTTCATTTATAATAAACCCTAATCTAATCTGACTTGAAGTCTTCAATAGTCTAGAGTATGATTTTCTTGAAATATTAGTACACACAAACAACAAAAGACTATATCTAAAATATGTTAGGAGAAACAATAATCAATACAATAATATTTAGAATCATAAAAAGTATATGATATGAAAACTAAGTTGCAAAAATTTTTCCCTTTTTGATGATGACAAAAATAATTATTATTTGAATTAATATTTAAAGCAAAAAAATTTCCATACCTCCCCTAAATGAATGACCAATGTAAATCGATGGATTTCCATAAAGATTAAAATACCTAAAAAAAAAAAAATCAAACAAAATACGAACACAAAAACATGACAAAGATTCAAACATTTAACACAAAAATTTAACACATGCATTCAAAACATACACATAACACATACACACATAAAATATACACATCAAATACATCAAATAATACACATCAAACAATACACATAAACTAAAAATTAATCAAACATTAATCAATCAAACAATATTATTACTCCCCATATTGACAATAACAAAAAGGAAGTAGAACTTAAAATGAAAGGTTTCAATATATAAAACAAAAGAATTGATCTAGAAAATGGTTTTAGATCAATTGCAAATACAATATTAATTCCATAATGCTAAAAAAAAATT
Source organism: Dendrobium officinale (assembly GCA_019514585.1). Lineage (NCBI taxonomy): Eukaryota > Viridiplantae > Streptophyta > Magnoliopsida > Asparagales > Orchidaceae > Dendrobium > Dendrobium officinale. The sequence continues at coordinate 21,564,506 of CM033693.1, forward strand.
CAAAATTTTAAATCAAAGAATAACTAATATAAGAAAATCAATCATAATCATGATTCATGTTAGACAATTTAACTATAGAAGATTATTGTAAAAATGATGAAATGAAGATTAGTTAACTTCAAATTCAATATAGAATATAATTGTTAATTAAAAAGAATTGGAATAGAGATTGAATCATAGAAGAAAGAACATAATAACAAATTTCAATTTGGTGACATTGCACATTTTTTCAAATATTTATGGCATACTTTGTGCATCTTTTTCTTGTTGGGATAATTTTGTGCATCTTTTTATTTTGCAAACCATTGCATATTCTTATGATTTTTGCACACATTGTGTATTTCTTTTGATTTATTTTTTGGGTCTTTCCAATATTATTAATCTAAATTTAAATTTCGCTAATAACAAAAATAAGTATATTAAAAATAATAATAATAAGACATCAATCTTGCAACAATGATATTCTAGTTATGTTTGCCTAAAAGAACATGAAATTGATCTCCTATCTAAATTCAATTATATTTTAATTTAAATTTTCGAAAGATTAGATTTTTGTAAAGAAATTAATTTGTAAACCAAAATAATTTATAACCCATTTCAATGATCAATAAAAAAAAAAATCTTATTAGGCAAACTAACATTTCAAGAAGTAAGAAACAAACACGTCTCCAAAATATGACATTTCTCATTGATATAATAAAGGCTCACATATATTCAATAATCATCACATATAAACCTTACAATATATAACAAATACTACAAACATGAAAGAACAACATAACATTACTCTTAAAAGCTTAGTAGAAAGAATAATATTGAAGTACACCTAAAACTCGGAGGGACCCTGATCTGGAGGAGGCTGGTTTAACACTGAAAAATAGCTATTTATCATAGCTACATTTATATTGATCATGTCAATCTGACCACAGATCCAACCCGTATCCTCTTGATACCTTATATCCTGTTGATTTAGGTGAGTCTCAATTTGATCAAAGCATTGATCAAAATGAGTTTCCAAACAATTAAACTGCTGAACCATTTCCTGAAAGTAATTTTGGTCGGGTCTAGGTGTAGGTGCTCCCCCCTTTCCCTTAGTATCATCACTAGAACTATGATCTCTCCCAAACAGTGATTGAAAAAAAAAACATTGGTAAAGTAAATTGGTATCTCAGTGAGAGGATCAGGATGAATGAGATTGTACTTATTATGTAGGATATAGGAAACAAGATGTCCTAAAGACACATTCTTTTTCCTCTTATGGTGTGGAAGACCAATTTCAAAAAAGTTATATAGGTAATCCATAATAAGTTGGGCTTCATCAAATAGTTTTTCAAGCATAATAAAATATGTGATAGTGGGCAGAAGTGGAGTCATATTCACACGATTACCAGGCTTAGGAATAATCAATGTTATTAAGACATGCTGGATGATCTAGGCATTTTGGTTCAAGGTGTAGACTCGAGCTAAATGATTAACTTGGGGACATCTCTAAGAACTTTATTAATTTCAGACTAGTCATAATCAACTCTAGAGGTTAAGGTGGGGCTCGAATCCCCTGGGTTCTTAGTCGAAGAAAGTTGCCTAAATCTTCTTTGGTTATCTCTACATGTTATTTTTTGGACATAGGAACTTATCTTAGAGTGTTCCTCATTAACTCTCATGTTGGCCAAAATATAATAAAAAGTTTCTTTATGATAGACATAGATGAGTGTGAGAATGAATGATAGTTGAGTAGAGGTAAACAGAGGCATTATGGAGAAGTGAAAATCATCTTGGATTAGAAATTTAGGAGTGATCTTGGAAACAATGAACCTAAAATATGCATCCTCATACTTCTTAGTTAAGAAGTTATAATTCACAGCACTTCCAGAAAATGAACCCTTAGAACCATTTGGACGTTTGCTGGAACTAGCCATTTTCTAGACAATGGCTCTATAGAGTTTTGAAAGGAATAGAAAGTTAATGAAAAGTGATTTCAAAACCCTTTCATATCAAGAAAAATGAACAATCGTACTATATGAAATTTTCTCGTACGTATACTTTTGGAATCGTACGGGATGAATTTATTTTTGTACATACGAATAGAAACAACCAAAAATGAAACGACTTTTCATAAATTGCCATTTTTGAAGCATCCTTTCATACATGCTTTTTGACTACTCAATCGTACAGACAAACGACGAACAAGTGTTTGTCCGGGACAATAGAAATATTAAAGATCATTTTAAAGGTAGATAGACTTGTCCCCCATAGAAACTAACATATGGATCGTACATACGAAAATGATTTCTTCTGAGGTGATCAACAATAAATAACTGAACCTAACTGGTAAAACTGTCCCCACACATACATACAAATCAATGTCAATGGTATCGTACGATGACACCATTGTATAGTATGAAACCTATGAAAATCTATGTTTTGCATGCTCAACTTTATAAACTATTATGTATACGCAATAGAATTCATACAAGACAAAAAAATATTCGTATAGTACAAATAACACTTAAAGAATAATACATGAAACTAAAAAAAAAAACTTCTGAAAAATAATTATTTCAATCAAGTGACATGCTTCCAGTTTTAACACACATAAAAATGAAAACGAAATAAAAAAAACACACAAACAAACAAAATAAAAATAAAAAAAAAAAACTAAAAAAACACAAAATATAGAACATATCAAGTTTGCAGAACATTTAATTTACGAATTAAGATCAATCATATTTAACTTTATTCTTAAGGTGCTAAAAGTGTCCAAGGTTAGTGGTTTTATAAAAATATTTGTAAGTTGATTTTCTTTAAAAACATGAGTTAATTCAATTTCTCCCTTAGCTACATAATCTATAATGAAGTTATGTCTTATATCTATATGCTTGGTTCTAGAATGTTGAATATGATTCTTTGAAATGCAAATGGAACTAGTATTATCACAAAAGATTGGAACTATACGAATTAAAAATCTTAAATCAATCAATTATTATTTCAACCAAAGTACTTGTGCTACATAACTACCTAAGGCAGTGTATTCTGCTTCAGTAGTAGATAAGACTATTGAATTCTATTTCCTACTAGACCAACAAACTAAATAGTTTCCTATAAATTGATAAGTTCCAGATATACTTTTTTTATCAACACTACAATTTATAAAATCTGAATTAAAATATTCAATTATTTTAAAATAAGAGATATACCTAGGATACTAAATCCCTAAGCTTTGAGTTCCTAAAAGATATATCAAAATTCTTGTTATTGTTGTCAAATATGATTCTTTTGGATCACATTGAAATCTAGCACACAAACAAATACTGAATATTATATCTGATCTACTAGCAGTCAAGTAAAGCAATGATTTAATAATCCTCTAAATTTTTTTTATCAACATGTTTTTCCTTAGGGTCCTTATTCAACTGCATTGAGGAACTCATTGGTATAGTTACTGGTTTAGCATTGTTCATTTCATATTTCTTAAGGATGTCCTTAATATACTCTGACTAACTAAGAAAATTTTCCTCCTTATTTTACTTAATGCTAAAATCAAAAAAATAACTCAGATTACCTATTAAACTTATCTCAACCTATTAAACTTATCTCAAATTCTCTACTCATTATTTTTAAAAAATCATCACACAAATTTTTATTTGTAGATCCAAAATTGATGGCATCAACATAGAACAATGAGTATATCATCTCTTAATTTCTTCAAAAAGAGAGTGGTGCTCATACTTCATTTTATAAAAGATCTCTCTAATAGGAAAATATTTAACCTTTCATACCAAGCCCTAAGTGCATGTTTCAGTCCTTATAATGTATTTTTTCAATTTAAATACGTGATTAGAGAATTTATAATTTTTAAAATCTGGAGGTTACTCAATGTAAATATTCTCTTGTATCACCCCATTTAAAAATGCACTTTTGACATCTATTTAAAACAATTTAAAACCTTTAAAATAGTTAAAGGCTAGCAAAATCCTAATTGCTTCAAGTCTTATTATAGATGCAAAAGTTTGTTCAAAATCAATATCTTTTATTTTATTATACCCCTTAGCTACCAATCTAGCCTTATTTCTGATCACAACTCTTAAATCATTCATTTTATTTTTGAATACTCACTTATTTTTAACAACACTTTGATCTTATAGCCTTTCAATTAATTCCCAAACATCATTTCTAACAAATTGATTCAATTATTCTTGCATGACCAAAATCCAAAATTCATTTGAAAGTGTTCAATTTATATTTGTGGGTACAACCATTAAAATAAAAGAAGAATGATTTACTTCTTTATTAAGTCCATGTCTAGTCCTAACATCCTCATTAGGTTCACATAAACTCAATTTCTTAGGATGATTCTTATAAAATTTTAATTCTCTAAGCAAAGGATTTTCTATTTTCACATTATCTTCCAAATTAATCTTTTTTATTCCTTGAGAGTTATTTTCAATATGATCCTCTTCCAACTTTGGCTCTTTCAAAATGCTAGACTCACCAAACACAACATATGTGGTCTCCTTAACTACTAAAGTTTTCTTGTTAAAAACTCTATATGATTTTCTAACACTAGAGTATCCAAGGAAAATTTCTTCATCAGATTTTGGATTAAATTTTCTTAAAGGAGATTTTTCATTATTATGAATAAACACCTTACATAAAAAAATATGCAAATATGACAAATTTGATGTTCTTCTCTTAAGAAGCTCATAGGGTGTCTTATTCAAATTAGAGCTAATGTTCACCCTATTCAAAATATAACAAGCTATACTGGCCGTTTCAGCCCAAAAATATTTTAAAAGTGTGTATTTTATCAACATGGCTCTAGCAGCTTCAATTAATATTATATTCTTTCTTTCGACTATCCCATTCTGCTAAGGGATCCTAGGTGCTAAAAAATTATGATCAATTCTTTTCTCTTTACAAAACTTCTCAAATTTTTTATTTTCAAATTCACATCTATGATCACTTTAAATTAATAAGATTTCACATCCTAATTTTCTTTGAATTCAATTCAAAATTTTCTAAATTTTTTAAATGATTCACTCTTATGAAATAAATATTTAATCCAAGTGAATCTAAAAAAATCATCAACAATCAAAAATCTATATACTATCCCTCCTAGACTTACAGTGTAATCGATCCAAAAAGTTTCATATGAATAATCTCCAATAGTTTGTTAGTTTTAAGATCCTTATTTAAATGAAAGGAGAACTTCACCAGTTTTCCTAGTTGTCATGCATCACACAGGTGATCATTAATAAAGTCTAGTTTTTGTATATCTCTAACAAGTTTTTTTTTTATGTAATTTTTCTTTTTCATGCTAGCTTGACAAAATCTCCTTTATCATAATCATGATTTATTAGAAATTATTTTCAAACAAAAAAGCATTAGGAGATTAAATATAATTCAAATCTAGCATATACACATTATTTACTCTAGTTCCATGCAGTACTTCATTTTCATTTTGGCTTAATATGCAGCTAGTGAGAAAAAATTTAACACTTTAGCCCTTATCACACTCATGAATAATACTTAATAGATTATGCTTTAAGCCTTCTACAAGTAAAACATTATTTATAAAAAAATTGTTCAAGTTTCCAATCATACATGTGCCTACTGTTGCAACCCATGACCCCGAGTTTGAGATTTTGATGATGCCAAATAATGAGTGTTTTGGAACAGCTTTTCATTGAATATTATTTTATTTTCTATTTTCCTTGAGCACTAACATTTCAGGATGATCACAAGTGACTCAGGAAGAAAGAAAGACTCAAGACCGGGTAGATTAGGAGTATAAGTCAAACATTGTATTTTCCATTTATTGTATTTTTACTTTATTGAGTTTGGCCATAAAATGCGTAAGAGTAAGAGCAACCATGCACACACACAGGGGGAGAGTTTTTTTTTTAACTGCAAAATGTAATTAAAATTCTTCTCTAGAGATCGTACTGTACGATTTTCTTTCGTACCATACGATCCAAGCTATGTGGACAATTCTGTGAATAGATCATACTGTACGAATTATTTTGTACTGTACGATATATTCAGATCCAAAACCCTAGCCGTAATTTAATTTAAGTAAGTGATTTTGCGCCGTTCGTACTGTACGATCTATTTTTAATACTTACTTAAATTAACCCGTGATTAGTGCATTTAATCCAGACCTAATTAAAATTTGAACATCATACTGTACGAACGCGATCGTACCATATGATGAACAGAGACGAAGTATGATCGTCCCGGATATCGTCCTGGACGATCTCTTGGTTTTTATCACATCGTACTGTACAATAGTAATCGTATCATACGATGAACAGAGACGACATCCGATCGTCTAGACCATCGTCCTGTACAAATAGTATCTTGTTGGATCATTCCGTACGATATTATATCGTACCGTACGAATTGTTTTTGAACTGTTCGTACATCTTCGTACCAGGACGACGTCTGTTTATGAAGATCATACTGTACGATTTGGAATCGTACTGTACGAACAGTAACGGCTACTTTTGAATTCAGAGGTTTTTGGAGCCTTTTTTAGATATCAATCAAGTTCTTGTTGAAAGAGTGTTTTACAGAGGGGGTGAACGTGGTTAGAGAGGGATTCCAAGAGAGAGAGCTCTAGAGAAATTCTTGAGGGTTGAGAGAGGAAGGAGGAGGTGAGCGTTGTGAGGGAGAAGAGGTGTGAGGGAGATCACACGGTTGCTCCAAGCTTGCTGCATCTTGCTCCTCCTGTGGCCCTAGAAGGATTTGAGGGAGGATCTCCAAGGGAAAGGCTCGTTTACATCCGTTACCTCGAGGTTCTCTGCCTTCTTCAGGAGGGAGAAAAACAAGAAGGTTCTCTGCCGTCGCTAGGAGGGCGAAAACAGAGTTTGGTACTCCGCCACGCTGGGTTGGTGAAAGGGAGGTTTGTACAGGCTTCTCTGCCTTGCCGAGGGGGGCAAAAGGAGAACTATTTTGATAGTGAAAATCCCGGAGTGGAGGACTCCGGGGAGTGGATGTAGGTCATATTTTGACCGAACTACTATAAAATTCTTGGTGTGTTCTTTCCTTATCGTTGTTTACTTTTTGCTTGCATTTTAAATTTGTCATATCTATTGCATGTGAAATTTTGTGAAAGTAAAATTGCATAAATTTTTGTTCTAAAATTTCAAAAAAAAAAAAAAAATTAGAACTCTTGTTTAGGGTTAATTTTATTAAGAAAAAGACTTTTACAATTCACCCACCCTCTTATCGTTTAGTAACTTCAATTGGTATCAGAGCTAGTTTTTCAATAATAGTGTTTTAGAAAACCTTGAAAAAACAATCATGTCAAATTTTGGTAATCGTAACACTGCGGAGGGTTATACAATAACTCGTCCACCACTTTTTGATAACATACCGTTTGATTTCTGGAAAATTAGAATGTCTACATTTTTTCAATCTATAGATTACCGCATGTGGATGTTAGTAAAAAATGGGTATGTTGCACCGTTTAAAACTGTTAATGGTTTGAAAACTCCTGTACCGTTTAATGAATAGAGCAATGAGGATAGGGAGTTAGCCCAACTGAATGCCAAGTGCTTAAACTGCTTTTTTTGTGCATTGAAATCTGAGGACTATATGAGAGTGTCTACTTGTGTTTCTGGTAAGGAGATTTGGGATAGACTGTGCATTACATACGAAGGTACAAACGCAGTAAAACAGTCTAGGCTTAACATTCTACTGCATGATTATGAATTATTCCGTATGAAACCTAGCGAAACAATTTCTGACATGTACACTAGGTTCACCCAAATCGTGACATCCTTGCATACATTAGGTAGAGAAATTTCAAATTCTGAGAAAGTGAATAAAATTCTTAGATGCCTACCTAGTTCCTATGATGCTAAGATAACTGCTATCACTGAGTCCAAAGATCTTAATGTTTATTCTATTGATAACCTCCTCGGGTCACTCATTGCATACGAGCAAGGAGTGAGCCAAAGGCAAAGTGATGCAGGTGAAAAGAAAAAGGAGCGGACGGTGGCATTAAAAGCTAGCAACTTAGAAAGTGAAAGCTCTGCAGGGAAGGAAGACGATGAAATAGCACTGATGACCTGACAGTTCAAAAATTTCCTGAAGAGAAAACAGAAGCGTCATCAGAACAGCTGGAATAAAGGTAAGAGCTCAAGGTCCAATAAGGTTTCATCTGATACAATTTGCTTTGAGTGTAGGAAGCCAGGTCACCTTCGAGCCGATTGCCCTAATCTGAAGAGTCAACCAGCAAAGGAGAAAGGAGATGACAAAGTTAAATACAAGAGAGGAAAGACAAAGACACAGAAAGCTTTTTGGGCCGACTCTGCCTCAAAATCATCAGATGAAGAAGCAGAGGAGGAGGTAACAAATTTGTGTCTTATGGCTAATGATAACCTTGATCAATTGGATCAGGATGAGGTATGTCAACTTTCTTATGATGAATTATTGCTTATTTCTGAGAATATTCATGACTCGTATAGGAAACTGAAGAAAATGCATGCTAAACTTAATATTGAATTTAGTTCCTTACAAATTGAGCATGCTAACTTAGTTAAAGAAAATTCTGATTTAGATAAAGATCACATGTTACTTCTTGATGAGTATGACACATTAAATAAGAAGCATATTAAACTAATTGAAGCGCATGAATCCTTGAAAACATCGCATATTGAACTAGATGTAGAGTTTGAAAAACTAACTGCACTTGCATTAGAAGTAGATCATAGTGAGCACTTGCTATTGATAGAAGTTGATGGATTGACAGCTCAAAATAAAACTTATAGTGAAAAAATAAAATAACTAGAAAATGAAATTACATCACTCACAGTAGGCCATCCTAGAAAACCCCCAACACAGCATGCATCAAAAAACTTTAGGAAGAGGCACCACCACCCTCATAGATTAGTAAACCCATTTCCTGGTGTTAGGTGCTTCTCTTGTGGCATGTTAGGTCACATAGCCCGCACTTGCACAATTCACCGTAGGACACACTTAGTATGGAGACCTAAACTGCATCCATCACAGCATAACATGCATACATCTCATTCATGCAAGCATAAGGAGAAACCCAAACTCACTTAGGTTCCCAAATCTAATCTTTGAATGAAATTGTAGGGATGCTCTCACAAAAGACCTAGTGAGAGCATGTGGTACCTGGATAGTGGCTGCTCGCGACACATGACTGGAGATATGAAGAAGTTCATCCTATTGGAGACCAAAACTGGAGGCAAAGTAACATTGGGAGACAACACTACCAGGAAGGTGATAGGCTCAGGTATCGTTGGTAATGCTAAGAATTTTTTAATTAAATATGTTTTAGTAGTTGATGGTTTGAAACATAATTTACTTAGCATTAGTCAACTGTGTGACAAAGGTTTTGATGTTAAATTTTTTACTGATAGATGCCTGATTAGTTTACTTGATGAAGTAATTTTAGAAGGAAAATGAATGAACAATGTTTACATGTTAGACCTTAATCGTGTAGATAACTCAAAATCATTTTGCTTGAAAATAATAGTTGATGACTCGTGGCTATGGCATAGAAGACTATGCCATGCTAGTATGAAAACTCTTAGAAACATCACTCAGAAAAACCTAGTTAGAGGTGTATCTAAGTTAGACTTTACCAAGGATCACTTATGTGATGCTTGCCAACTAGGAAAATAAGTCAGATCATCATTTCACTCAATTAGAGATGTGATCACCTCTAGGCCACTAGAAATTCTACACATGGACTTATTTGGACCCGTTAGTACAGCCAGTCTAGGTGGAAAGAATTATGAATTTGTGATTGTAGATGACTTCACTATATTTACTTGGGTAAGATTCTTAGCACACAAGAATGAGTCTTTTGAGGAATTTAAAGTTTTTCTCCACATGGATTCAACGAAAATTAGGTTGTGAAATATCAACAATCCATAGCGATCATGGTGGAGAGTTCCAAAATGATAGGTTTGTGTTATTCTGTCAAGAGATAGGAATAGAGCACAATTTCTCAGCTCCTAGAACACCCCAACAGAATGGCATAGCAGAAAGGAAAAATAGAACCTTGGTAGAAGCTGCTAGGGCAATGTTAGCGGAGTATACCCTTCCTAGATACTTTTGGGCAGAAGCAGTCAACACAGCCTGTTATGTTTTAAACAGAGTAAACATTAGATCGAAGCTGAATAAAACTCCATATGAACTCCTTAAGGGTAGGACACCAAACCTTTCACATTTACATGTCTTTGGGTGTAAGTGCTTCATCTTAAATAATGGTAAACATCCCTTAGGAAAATTCGATCCCAAGTCTGATGAGGGTGTCTTCTTAGGCTATTCTTCTGTAGGTAAGGCCTATAGAATTTTTAATAAGAGAACCCTTGTAGTAGAAGAATCCACCCATGTGGTATTTGATGAATCAGATATGCCCTCAGAAACTAAAATTGAAGATGATGAAATAGAGGCAATTCAAGGAGTAGAGACTATGACCTTAGGAGACAGGGTCGAATCTCAGGAAGCTTTGCCTAGAGAATGGAGATACTCTTCTAGTCATCCTAAAGAGTTAATTTTAGGAGACCCTTCAGAAGGTGTAAGAACTAGGCATGGACTTAGGAAGGAGGTTAGTTACTCAGCTTTCATCTCTATGATAGAACCTACAAGTATAGATCAAGCTTTAGGAGATGAATTTTGGATTCTAGCAATACAAGAAGAGCTGAACCAATTCACCAGGAATGATGTTTGGGAGTTAGTTAAGAGACCTAAAGAGCAGAGTGTTGTTGGAACAAAATGGGTCTTCAAGAATAAGGTGAATGATTCAGGAACAATAATAAGGAATAAAGCAAGGCTAGTAGCTAAGGGGTACAACCAGATTGAGGGAATAGACTTTGAAGAAACCTTTGCCCCGGTTGCTAGACTAGAAGCCATAAGAGTGCTCTTAGCTTTTGCTTGCTTCAAGAACTTTAAGTTATATCAAATGGATGTAAAGAGTGCATTTTTGAACGGGGCAATTAAGGAAGATGTATACGTTGAGCAACCCCCCGGATTTGAAAGCTCACAATTTCCAAACCATGTATTCAAATAAAAAAAGGCACTATATGGATTAAAGCAAGCACCTAGAGCATGGTATGAAAGACTTAGCTCATTTCTTTTGGATAGAGGATTTAAAAAGGGTAGTGTAGATACTACACTCTTTTTACAAAAGGTCAAAGAAGAAATTCTCATTGTTCAAATATATGTAGATGACATCTTGTTTGGATCCTCGGATAAAAACTTATGCGATGAATTTTCAAAAACAATGAGTAATGAGTTTGAAATGAGCATGATGGGAGAGCTTAATTACTTTCTTGGCTTTAGTGTAAAATAAATGGATAATGGAACCTTTCTTAGCCAATCAAAGTATATTAAGGATATTTTAAAGAAATATGAAATGGATAGTGCAAAACCCATGAACACCCCAATGAGTTCGACAATCCAATTAGATAAGGATCCTAGTGGAAAATCAGTAGATCAGAAAAAATATAGAGGAATGATTGGATCCCTTCTTTACCTGACTGCCAGTAGACCGAACATAATGTTTAGTGTGTGCCTTTGTGCCCGTTTCCAAGCCGATCCTAAAGAATCACACTTAACGGCTGTCAAAAGAATTCTTAGATATCTACTAGGCACCCCAAACTTAGGAATTTGATATCCCAGACACAACACTTCCTTTGAAATCCTAGGGTACTCAGATTCTGACTTTGCAGGATGTAGGATAGATAGAAAGAGCACCTCTGGTACCTTCCAATTCATCGGACAATCATTAATTTCTTGGTCCAGTAGGAAACAAAACTCAGTAGCACTTTCCACAGCCGAGGCAGAATATATTGCAGTAGGAAGTTGTGTTGCACAAGTACTATGGTTAAAACAACAAATTCTTGATCTTGGACTACCTGTTGGAACCATCTCGATCATGTGTGACAACACAAGTGCAATTTGTATCTCTAAGAATCCAATTCAACACTCTCGAACGAAAAACATAGACATTAGACATCTTTTCATTAGAGATCACGTCGCTAAGGGAGATATAGAATTACATCACATCGCTACAGGAGATCAATTGGCAGACATATTCACAAAACCATTAGCTTTTGACACCTTTAGCACCTTGAGGACTAGATTAGGTGTCATAGATATAAATGCATAAAAAAAATAAAAAAAAAAATAAAAATACCAAATAAAAAAAAAATCTTTAGGGCTACTCTTGATCACCACACACTCACCACACGAACACTTAACATTGACTGTTCATCGTACTGTACGATATATCACAATCTACATACATTCACCAGTAGGCAGATTTCAGCTCTGTTGATCGGACTGTATGATGTACATCGTACGGTACGATAATCTTCCCGCATAATGACCTACCATATTGTACGATTCCTCTTCTTCATACAATACGATCCACATCAGCAACGGATTGGGACGAATCAAAGCCGGTTGGTATGACATTATTGAGTATCGTACTGTACGATACCTCCGTTTCGTACGGTACGATACACATCATCACAAAAGGACAAATTTGAGTTAAAGTTGTTCGGTACGATATTTATTATGTATCGTACTGTACGAGTTGACTGCCTTTTCCCGAAACGATCGGTCAGAATATTAATTGGATATCGTACTGTATGATACAAGATCGTACTGTACGATATACGGAAATTCCTATAAATACCCTTGCCTAGGCTGTTCAATTCACTCACCCTCTCCTCACTCAGCCTTCACTTCGTTTTCGTGCTCTCCTGCAATGTCTAAACGAGGTCGGATGACTGCCGGAAGCTCGTCTTCATCCCGTCGTCAACCTGATCGCTTTCTGAATAATGAGAATGAGGAAGCCTACTACCGATACAAAGCCTGCAAAATTTCCCATTCAAAGATGCTTAATCAGGCCGCTCTCAATTTCGAGGTAATGAGGCTCTTTGCCTCCACCACCTTTCAATTCCTACTCACCCTAGCATTTCCATATAATTCTGAACTTCTTTTTGAATTTCTCGCCAACCTCACCTACACCGTCGATAACACCACTTTTCACTCCTGTGTTTGTGGCCGCCCCATTGAAATAACTAGAGCCGACATCGCCCAACATATTGGGCTGTCCACTGAAGGACCCATGGTTCGCTCGTTTCTTACCGATGATTTTGATTGGAGCGATATAAATAGAGTCCTTAGGAATACTGTTTTTCATCAACATGAGCCTCTAGTCCAATCTTTAACTAGAAATGCCCGTATAATTCAACATGTTTTTCGAACCTCTATCATACCCAAAGGTGGCGACCGCATCAATCTGACCCCTACCTTGTCAGTCGCTACCTACCTTATTATGTCCAACATTAAGTTTGATGAGGTCGATTTGATTAGCAACTATATTCGGCACCTGACTTTTGTTCGTCTTCCCACCACTCGACGGAAACAGAATCTGGCTCTTGGTCACCTAATAGGATATATCCTCTACCATAAATTATCAATTATCCTACCCAGGTGAACCCGACATGCTTCTTATTTTTTATACGGATGCTTCCTTCCGTATCCTCTTTCATCGGGGACATGAGCCTGAAGAACCCGTCTTTGATGAAGAAGAAGGAGAAGATGCACCAGCCACAGCTCCAGCTCGACCACGACGCCATGCCGCACCCCGAGCACCTGCACCAGCACCAGCACACCCAAATGATGATTTAGTCACCCGCTTCGACCAGCTGCAGACTCGTCTCGACATGCATATTCAAGAACAACATCAGCAACACGAGACTGATATGCAATGGTTTGGAGAGCGTTTTACCGCAATTGATCACCGCTTCGATACTCTATTTCAATACTTTCAGCCAAATCCACCTCCACAACCAACTGATCAGGACCCGTCTGACTAGATTGTCTGTGTTTGCATTGTAGTTTTTCTCTTTTTTTGCTTTTGTGCTTTTAGTTGCTCCTCCTTTTTGTGCTGTCAAAAGGGGGAGAAGTTTGTTGTAATGTTGTAATGCCTGACTCTCTATATGCATTTCCTTTTGTTTCGTACTTGCTTGTAGTATCTTTTTTTTCTTTCTTGTGTTTAATTTTTTTAAAAAAAAAAAAAACAAAAGAAATGTTTTTCTTTCTTACTTGCAACAAATTATTTGACATCATCAAAAAGGGGGAGATTGTTGCAACCCATGACCCCGAGTTTGAGATTTTGATGATGCCAAATAATGAGTGTTTTTGAACAGCTTTTCATTGAATATTATTTTATTTGCTATTTTCCTTGAGCACTAACATTTCAGGAAGATCACAAGTGACTCAGGAAGAAAGGAAGACTCAAGACCGGGTAGATTAGGAGTATGAGTCAAACATTGTATTTTCCATTTATTGTATTTTTACTTTATTGAGTTTGGCCACAAAATGCGTAAGAGTAAGAGAAACCATGCACACACACAGGGGGAGAGTTTTTTTTTTAACTGCAAAATGTAATTAAAATTCTTCTCTGGAGATCGTACTATACGATTTTATTTCGTACCGTACGATCCAAGCTATGTGGAAAATTCTGTGAATAGATCGTACTGTACGAATTATTTCGTACTGTACGATATGTTCAGATCCAAAACCGTAGCCGTAATTTAATTTAAGTAAGTGATTTTACGCCGTTCGTACTGTACGAACAGGTTCGTACTGTACGATCCATTTTTAATACTTACTTAAATTAACCCGTGATTAGTGCATGTAATCCAGGCCTAATTAAAATTTAAACATCGTACTATACGAACGCGATCGTACCATACGATGAATAGAAACGAAGTATGATCATCCCGAATATTGTCCTGGATGATCTCTTGGTTTTTCTCACATCATACTGTACGATAGTAATCGTACCATACGATGAACAGAGACGACATCATATCGTCTAGACCATCGTCCTGTACGAATAGTATCTTGTTGGATCTTACCGCACGATATTATATCGTACCGTATGAATTATTTTTGAACTGTTCGTACATCTTCGTACCAGGACGACGTCTATTTATGAAGATCGTACTGTACGATGTGGAATCGTACTGTACGAACAGTAACGGCTACTTTTGAATTCAGAGGTTTTTGGAGCCTTTTTTAGATATCAATCAAGTTCTTGTTGAAAGAGAGTTTTACAGAGGGGGTGAACGTGGTTAGAAAGGGATTCCAAGAGAGAGAGCTCTAGAGTGATTCTTGAGGGTTGAGAGAGGAAGGAGGAGGTGAGCGTTGTGAGGGAGAAGAGGTGTGAGGGAGATCACACGGTTGCTCCAAGCTTGCTGCATCTTGCTCCTCCTGTGGCCCTAGAAGGATTTGAAGGAGGATCTCTAAGGGAAAGGCTCGTCTACATTCGTTACCTCGAGGTTCTCTGCCTTCTCCAAGAGGGAGAAAAACGAGAAGGTTCTCTGCCGTCGCCAGGAGGGCGAAAATAGAGTTTAGTACTCCGCCACGCCGGGTTGGTGAAAGGGAGGTTTGTACAGGCTTCTCCGCCTTGCCGAGGGGGGCAAAAGGAGAACTAATTTGATAGTGAAAATCCCAGAGTGGAGGACTCCGGGGAGTGGACGTAGGTCATATTTTGACCGAACCACTATAAAATTCTTGGTGTTTTCTTTCCTTATCGTTGTTTACTTTTTGCTTGCATTTTAAATTTGTCATATCTATTGCATGTGAAATTTTGTGAAAGTAAAATTGCATAAATTTTTGTTCTAAAATTTCAAAAAAAAAAAAAAAATTAGAACTCTTTTTTAGGGTTAATTTTATTAAGAAAAAGACTTTTACAATTCACCCCCCTCTTGTCGTTTAGTAACTTCACCTACCACTTTCCTATTAGTATTATCTCATAGTGTAACCTTGCCTCCATTCCTAGCTTCCAGCGATATGAATTGTGTAGTGTCTGCAGTCATATGCTTCGAACATCTGCTGTCTAGATACCAGATGCTCTCATGAGGTCTTGTATGAGAGTATTTTTATAAGATGATCAAACGTTAGTCTTTGGAACCCATATAAGTTTGGGATCTCCTCTTAAAAAAATTAAACTAGATGCATGTATGATTGACTTATTTTATGCATTTTTTGTCCACACACTTGATATGATACTATGAATAGTGCAAGTGCGAGATATGTGTCCAATCATATCACAAAAAAAATATTTAACTCCAGGAAAAGGATTTTTCAATCTATGAGAATAAAATTATCTTTTCCTAGGCTTTAAAATTTTTGCCTTTTTATCAAGATTATTGGGATTTAAAAAATGAGTTTGCACTTTCTAACACAATATTATCAACTTTCAAATAATATTCTCTATTATCATATTTATCTATAAATATTTTTAAATCTTTTTCAAATTCTGTGTGGGATGATTTAAATAGTTCATGCTATTTATTCATTTCATCAAACTCATCCAAAAGTTTCATGTGGTTGTTATCAATTTGTGCGTGATCATTCCAAAGGATTTCATGTTTTTTTTGTAATTCATGGAATTCTAAATTCAATCTAATATACATTTAATATACATTTTCTTGAGTTTTCTATATGTTGTATGAATCTTTTCAGAAACATCAAATTACTCTTCATAAGTTAAGTCACGTACATCTTATTGATCTAACTGATTAAGATTATCGAGCATTAAACACAAATTAGTAACTTCTTATTCTATTTTTGTTTCTGATTAATCTGAAGTTGAGTTCGCCCGAAAAACTTTCTGAAATATCATCTTGCTCTTCCTCACATTTGTTTTCTCCTCCACCTTCTTCTTACTAGGATTGATTTTAAGATTAGGGAAATCAGATTTGATGTGTCCAAGCTTCCTGCATTTATAACAAATCACATCGTTAGAAGCCTTAACATTTTTATGGAACTTACCTTTATTCCATTTCTAGCATCTCCTTTGCTTTCTCTTTAAAAAACTCCTGAATTGTCTTGTTATCAAGGCAATGTAACCTTCATCCTCAGGCTGAGATAAATCATTGTCCGAGCCATCCACTTTCAAAGTTATGTTCTTCTCCTTTCGCTTCTCCCCTGCATCAATCTGTCTCTGAGTCACTCTTTGCTCATAAGAAATTAGTAATCTAAGAAGATGTTAATATATAAATATTTAAATCTTTAAACTCTATAATAACAGTTATTTTAGCATTATAGGTAGTAGGCAAATAACAAAGTATTTTATTCACTTTCTCTGCATTCATTAATTCCCTACCTAAAGCATGCAAGGAGGTGACTATTTGAGTGAAACGTGTGTATATGTCAGTGATCGATTCATTTGATTTCATGAGAAATAGTTCATAATTATGCAACAAAATATTTAATCTAGACTATTTCACTTTATCAGTTATGCATGTAATATTCAAATTTAAGTGCACAAAAAAACTGTTTAAACATTTAGCATTTAACTAAGCTAAGTCTCCTTCTTCTATAGTCTAATCAGCAAACAGTGTTTTAGTTCTAATGTCATCTATAAGTCAAGTTGGGCTAGTGTAACCTTCATGTACTAAAATCCACATGAGATAGTCAAGCAATTAAAGAGAAGTAGACATTCATATTTTCCAAAAATCAAAAGGGATGTTATCAAACAATAGTCATCAAGTGATCGAATACCCTTCAGGTGTGTTACGGTTTCCAAAATGAGCCATAATCAATTTTCAAAAATTATTCTAAACTTTAAATTTTGAAATAGGCTCTGATACCACTTGAAAAGTTCGTACAGGTTCTTTGTAAAATAAAAAATGAAATTATCCCAAGGCTAACCAAGAGGGGGGGGGGGGGGGGGGGGGGGGGGGGTGAATTGGTAATTTAAAAATCGATTATAAAATTATATGCACTATTTATATTTTTCCAAAACAATACTTTTTTCAACCATAAAATTAAAATTGCTTAGAATAAAAATGCTGAAAAATAAAAAAAAAATACAAAGATTTATAGTGGTTCGGTCCAACTAGACCTACGTCCACTCCCTGAAGACTCCCTCTTCAGGTATTGCACTATAACCAAAGTGACTCTCCTTTTACTCCAACAATAAGGAGGAGAAGCCTTTACAATTACTCTCTCTTCCACTAATTCCCGATGCGACAGAGTACCGTCATCCTTTCACACCTCCAAGTCTCGGCAGAGTACCATCGTCCTTTTACACTTCTCCAAGTATTGGTATAGAACGGTCGTCCATTCACACTTCTCCAAGTATTGACAGAGAACCGTTGTCCTTTTACATTTCTCCAAGTGTTGGCAGAGAACCGACATACTTTTACACCCTCTTGGTGTTGGAAGAGAACTAGATTTTCTTAAAAGATCTTCTCAGAAGCAACTTTAAAGAAGTAGGGAAGATTATTGACAAGACTTACAAAGAGATTCTCACCTTTGGACAACCTTGTGAACCCTTCACAATTTCTACTTGAAAAATCTCTCTCTGCACTCTCAAAACACTCTCCCAATCACTCTCAAACCTTTTCTTTCAAGAAAAAACTAAGAAGGATTCATTCTTAGAGAATTTTAAGGATCTTATATATGAAAGACATAAAAAACATCTAGAAAATTGAAATTTTTAATTTTGATCATCCTAAATCGTATAGTATGATCGACAATCATTTGTACGAATAGTTCAAAGTTTGCTTGTATGACCTTGTATGAAACATTTTCATACATGGACATAGTACAGTAAGAATATAAATCATCCCAGATGAACAATTTAAAAAAAAAATTATTCGTATGGACATAAATGTTCGCATCAATTTCGTACTCTGGACGTCGTCTTTATAAAGGCTATATCATCCCGGACGAACTATTCAACAAATTTTCCTATTCATATGGATGAAAATGTTCACAACATTTTGCGTACTCTAGATGTCGTCTATACGAAGGCAAGATTGTCCCGGATAAATAGTTTAAAAATTTTTCCTGTTCATATGGACAAAAATGTTCGCAACATTTTCGTACTCTGGATGTCGTCTGTACAAAGCCAATTTCATACAATATAAACAATACTTAGAAATTTTTTCGTCCATGATTTGATTAACTTCTTACTAGAGGAACTAACTGGATAAATCATCCCATACGATTAGAAACTGTATAGTACGATTAGTTTAAAAATTTACAAGTTTTAACTCTCTCCCATTGTGTGTGTGCACGGCTACCAAATTACAATCACATTATCTCAGACTCAATAAAAGTGTAAAATATAGTCTTCATTTATAATAAACCATAATCTAATCTGACTTATGGTCTTCAACAATCTAGAGTTTGAAATGTTAGTATACACAAATAATAAAAGCACCATATCTAATATATGTTAGGAGAAATAGTAATAAAAAATAATAATATTTAGAATCATAAAAAACACATGATATGAAAATATAGTTTTGAAAACTAAGCTGCAACAAATGATTGATGGAAGCAAACAAAGTTGCCCTACCTCGGGAAGTTCATCCTCTCGTCTCTCAGGGGACAATCAATTTTTAACTACTGCTGATGAAGTAGCATGTCTCAAATATAATGAAGCCTTAATCACACCATCATGCATACTAAATCAACACATCCTAAACAATTTTTAACTTTCAGGTGATGAGTCCTTTTGACACAACTACCTTCCAATTCCTCCTAACTCTAGCCTTTCCCTTACCCTTTGAAATTTTTTATGAATTCTTAGCAAATCTTGGAATCAATGGTGACACCTCTATAATGACATCCTATGTTTGTCGTCACCATGTCGAAATCATAAAAAGAGATTTAGGAGAACTCCTCAACCTTAAAATAGAGAGAGTTCGACCATTATTTATGGCTTCCATTTCTGACTATGATTGGAGTAGCGTCAATCTAACCATTAGAAATTCAACTATGAATCAACACCAAGCCTTAGCCCAATCCTAAAACAATGCAAGGATTATCCATCATGTCATTCGTACTTCTATTATTCCTAAAGCTGGAGATCATGTGAACATAACCCCTCTCCTTTCCTTAGTCACCAATTTTATCATGATTGACACTCAGTTTGATCAATCTCAAATGTTATTTGATTACATTCAAAATTTAACTCCCATAAGACCCCCTTCTACCAGAAGAAATCAAAATGTGGCTTTAGAACATGTCATCGCCTATATCTTAAATATCTTAAATAAAAAATATATGAAATCACTTATCCTGCACCTCCCGACAATAATCTTATCTTCTATATGCTTCCTTCCATATTCTTTTTCAACGGGGTCAGGAACTATAAGAGCCAGACTTTGATGAGATAGGGGGACATGCCTCGTCTCCAACACCAGCTTCATTGGCTCCAAAACAAGCACCAACCCCTCACCACTACCTGTACAAGGAACTGATACAATGTTTTGACCATCTTGAATTCCACCTAGACCAACAACAAATTCAACATGACAAAGACATGGAATGGTTTAAGGCATAGTTTGAGTCAATTCAGACTCAATTTTCCTCCATTAACAACAACTTCCGACAATACCCACCACCACCTGCTCAAGGACCATCTTACTTTTAGTTCTTTGTTTTGTTTATGTTTTTGTACTACTTCCTTTTTTTCTTTTTTATGTATCTTCTTTTTTTGGTGATGTCAAAAGAGGGAGAACATGTTTGATTGTTTAGCTTTTGTTGTATGTTTGTTTGCTTTTATTTAATAAAAATTCATACTTTATTTATTTATTTTGTATTGTTCTTTTAAAAAAAAAGAAGAATATATATATATATATATATATATATATATATATATATATATAAAGAGACATGCAACCCCTATCTTTTCTAACATCTTTAACTTAGTAAGTGGGAGCTTAGGATGAAAAATATTTCAAGCTACACTTCAACCAATTTTGTTTGTCATCATAAAAAAGGAGGAGATTGTTACAAATCTAGGATCTCTAGTCTGTGAATTTGATGATGATAAACCCTATTGATTGAATTGTACATTTTTAGAAAATATATTTGATATTATTTGTGTTTTGTGCACTAACTAATTGCAAGTATAATGCTCAAGAAAATCAAAAGACTCAAGAGTGGGTAGGTTAGGATATCAAGTAAAAAGTGTCTATATTTTTATTTTCTTTAATTTTCTACTTTCTTATGTCAGGCCACATCACAGGGTATGCAAGTGGGTGACCGTGCACATGTATACAAGGGGAGAGATAAATTTTTTCTAAAATTAAAATTTTTAGAACTAATCATACTGTACATATTTAATTCGTACTATATGATCAGTTGTTTCAGAGAATGGTTTAACGGCTACTTGAAATCTCATGTTCTATAAATTAATTGTACTATATGATATATATTATACTATGCGTTTCATTTCATTATCAAGACCCTAGCCGCTAGATTAATTTAAGTAAGACTTTAAATTTAAAAATTTGAACACATCATATTTTACGATGCGAATCATACTATACAAAAATTTAAAATCTTGCTAAAATTAACCTCATGATTAGTCCATCAAATCTTGGTTTAATTAATGATACTAGATCGTATTATATAATGTCCATCGTACCAGACGATTAATAGAGACAAATTCTGGTCGTCCCAAAATTTGTACCAAATATAACCATGATTTTTGACCTAATCATACTTTACAATAGTGTTATCGTAGTGGACGATTAACCTAAAAACTAGAGATGAATTTTTGTTGTCCCAAGAATCATTCCGTAGGAATAGAGAAAATTAAAAAGATAGTACTAGACGATCTATGGATCATACTGTACGATAGATTCATAAAAATTAAACGGTTCCTTTGAACGATTGTTCATATCTTCAAGGACGAGACTAGTTTTGAATTGATCATCATGTACGAACTTGGATCGTACTTTATGAACAGAAGATAACCAACTTGAAATTTTAGGATTTCTTGAAGCCTATTATAAAATCAATTATTTATCCTTTTTAAGGGAGGTGAAGAGAGGAAAGTGGCAGAAGAAGGAACTCTAAGAGGGAACTTTTAAAGAAAATCAGGGTTTGTGAGAGGAGGGAGAAGGTGAGCTTGAGCGTGAGGGAGAAGTAGTGTGAGGGGTATCACAAGGTTGCTCCGGGCTAGCTGCACGCTAGCTCCTCCTGTGGCCTTGGTGAGTCTTGTTGGAGCTGTCTAGAGAGATAGGATTCTTACTTTTTCCTCGATGTTCTCTTTCTTCTCCAGGAGGGAGAAAAGGAGTCGAGGTTCTTTGCCGTCTCCATGAGGGAGAAAAAGTAGTCAAGGTTCTCTGCCTAGGAAAGGAGTTTCAGTCCTCTACTGCACCGGGTTGGTGGATGAGAGTTTGTCAGAGCTTCTCCGCCTTGCTGAGGGAGCAAAATGAGAGTTACTTTGTGTTAGTGCAATACTCGGAGTGGAGGACTCCGTGGAGTGGACGTAGATCAAGGTTTGACCAAATCACAATAAAATCTAGTGTTCTTTCTGATTTTATTTTTTGCATTTTACTTTTTGCACTTCATCTTTGTTATAACTGTTTGATAAATTTTTGATATCTATGTTCTATTGTGCAATTTAGAATTTCATCATCATTACTGAAACTATTGTTTTAAGTTGTAGTTTTCGCATTATGAAATTAATTTACCTATTTTTGAAGTTTGAAAAAAAAATTAGTACTCCTGTTTAGGATTATTTTTGAAAGCATCAATTCATCCTCCCTCTTGGCGCATGTCGTACTTTCAACAATAACAATTCTTGATGTCATAGTGTTATTTTGTTTGCCAATATCTCACTATAATGCAACCTGCTAGATCCAAATTTACATTTTTTTTTTCAAATAAGAATTTTGGTAATTACACCTAAAAGCATTGTAATGCCTATAAGTATGTACCTAAATGCTTTATAATTTTTAATCTTTTAGAATTAATTAATTTTGTGAAGAAGTTCTCTTTATTTTCGTGTTGCTTGTAGCTTAAAGAGTATGATATTGCTTTGGTGATATTATGTAATTATTTGTATTTCTTTTATTGTAATTACAAATTCTCTCAAACTCCTACTCTAAACTATTCACAACTCTTCCTCTACTCCATAAGCATTCTCTAAGACCAATAAACCAACAACTAAAATCATAAAACTCTTTTAAACACTTTCATATAGCCATTAGCCCAAATAGGGAACACTTGGACTTATTTTTATTCCCTACACTACAATATTCTCTTAAACTCTGCCAAATTCTACCCTCAAATATGTATCACAAGTTCACATTCTCAAATAACCCTCCACCATCATTTACAATAATTTATTTCATATACATGTCACTCTCTAAAGCAATCTTCCAAGTCAGCGCAAACTATACTAGTCCTGAAATTTTAAGTAATATACCTCTAAAAACCTCATCATTCAACCATAAATTCTAGAATATTCTCTAAATATTAAACTGAAGATTCATAGCCTTTTATAACCATTAATCTCAACAAAAAGCTACCCACCACCATCACTTGTAATCCCACATTCTCCAATTTGAAGGACAAACAAATCTTAGTAAATAATGTTTATCTAGTAGAATTGTTTCAATTGGGCAAGATTCCATTATTTTCTCACTTTTAAAATTTTTATATAAAAAGCTCATAGTTTCTCCTTCATTCTCTTATTTTACTTGTGTATGTCAAACATTCGTATAAAGCTAAGTCATTAAATTCTATCTCTTTACTATCATGTATATTATAGCAAACAACAAATAAAATTAGTAAAATAAACTTGAAACACAAGTAGATAAAAATATTTAATTAAAAATCGTGCAAAATGAATTATACAAACTAAAGTAAACATTTAACCCCTAAAGCAAGATTCATAATTAAAGGAGTATTCATAATCTAATTAAAAAAAAGCTAATGCCTTCTTTGAAAGTTTTATAAATTTGTTCAAATGATTATTTAATGATTTAATAGCACCCATAAATTTACAAAATTTGGAAAATCAAAGGTCATGAATCAAATTATCTTGGGAAATTGGGCTTTATATGCTCCATAATAGCAGGAATCGAAGAAATATATCCGCTATTTATTTTCTTGAGAAAAAATACCTAAAAGCTCTCCACATGAAAATACCCTTACCCAATAGTTATTTGACCTTCAGATGGCAAGAGCTCTCCAACTCTGCTAAATAATAGAATTTAATATTATTAGAATTGATCTAATGTGCAAGGATATAGAGCAAAGAGAAAATATAAATTAATTTATATATGTGAGGGTTTGCTGCTAAAAGGACAATTTAAGAGGGGTATAAATGTCTTTAAATTTTTATTTTACTTTATATATATATATATATATATATATATATATATATATATATATATATATATATATATATATATATATATATATATCACCACTATTTTGTGCCTATTAAAAGTAAAATTAATTTATATAGCTTTAATAAAAAAAAAATACACTGGCTTGAAAAGAAAAATAAATGTTAAAATTAATTTCAACATAATATTTCTAAAAATGAAATAGATAAATAATAATAGCTATAATTTTGCAAGCGGGATATAATTTAATATACTATAAGTATTAAATTTTATAAAATGGACCTCTCCCTCCCTCTTCTCAAATAATATGAATTTTTTTATATTATTATCGATATCCAATATTAAAATCTTGTATCCACACGTGTGTGAAAGCTCAACAAATTCTTCCAATTTTCCTCAATGATTGCCTCAATTGGATAAGCAATTTGTCAATCTATAACAATAAAAATTGATTTCACATTGCCCATCAATTTAATTTGTCTTTTGCTTGTTGATTGAGATCTTTGATTTCCAAGTAAAAATTGTTGGTTTCTAAATTTTATATGTGCCATATATGTGTGTGAGTTTGTGATTAAATTTTTAATTTTTTTTAAAAATTTTTTTACATAAATATATATTTATATATCTAACTCCTATATATATATATATATATATAGAGAGAGAGAGAGAGAGAGAGAGAGCTCTAATGAAAAAAAAGAGAGAAAAAAACATATTTTTGTTTTTTTAATAGTTTGGGGAATGGAAGCGGAACTTCCCTTTGGTTCTCCTCGAAACGACCGTTTTTTTAACCTATTTATAAAGAACTCCAAAAAAGAAAAAAAAAAGGTGAAAATAAAATTTCAAAAGTTTTAAATTCTTTAAAATAAATAAATAAATAAATAAAATCCTTTCTAAAAATTAGAAAAAAAAAGGGGTCGTTCAAATTATCAAACTAATAATGAAAAAACTGGAAAAAGTAAATCTAATTTTCTTATTTAAATTAAGAAAAGAAAAAGTATATGAACCGAACGAAAACAAAAAAGATTTTAAAAGAAATAATAAATTTTATACATGCCATATATGTCTGTGAGTTTGTGATTAAATTTTTAATTTTTTAAAGATAAATTTTACATAAATATATATTTATATATCTAACTCATATATATATATATATATATATATATATATATATATATATATATATATATATATATATATATATATATATATATATATATATATATATATATATATATTGTTGTTACGTGATAGAGAATTCGAGACATTAGAGTATGTTTTATGTCTCAACAGTTACATCAACATCAAGCCTTTATCCCACCACGTGAATTTGACTATATGAATCATTTTTCTTTATTGTCATATTAAGAGTTAAATTATTATTTAAATCTAAAAAAAAAAAATATTTTTAATATTTTCTAACCCATTCTTTTTAGGTCTACTTTTTTCCCCAACTCCACGAAAATATCATAAGCTATAAGTTGTTGAGATTAGGTAAGCAATTATGTTATAATTTATGTTATCTTTGTGAATTTGATTCTGACAATGGAAATTAGGAAGGGCTCTACTTAATCTTATTTTGCCAAAAAAAAGAAAAAAAAAAGTTGGTTTGGGTAAATATTTATTTTTTATACTAATGTGATTAATGTTCTTTTGTAATTTGTCTCTTTTGATTGCTTATTAAAAACGCTAAAGATATTTTGTATGTATTTTGTTAGCTTGGTTGATTATTTTGCTTTTCTATTGTCCAACCTATGTGACATTTTTTTTACTTGGTTTATAGTAAGGTTTGATAGTTTACATTATTAAGGATTAAACTAATAACGTGTTTTTTTTTTTTCGTTTTAATCCAAATCATTAGCTTAATCCCTTTTTACGTTCACATTTTGGTGTCAATATTGTACACAATCCAAAACCCAACTCGAACCCGATACGAAAATTTCAGGTTCCGGTCAATCCGAACCAGGTCGGGTTCGGGTCAGAGATTTTGACCCATTTATAAAAATGGGTCGAATTCGGATTGACCCGTAAACCCAAAACCGATCCGATTTGACCCAAAAATATCCCGTCAATCGTCATTCGCGTCACTCATTAGCCGCAGCACGCATCACTCACGAGTCGCATCAGCTCGTCAGACCTTCAGCGTCGCCCCTCGGTCCGTGTAACAAGTCTAGGACTAAGGAGTAAGGAATACTCTTGCATACAAACCTCTCTCCTCCCCTGCATTTGGAGAAATTATTGCGTGTGGAATCCGATCACAACGATGTGTTCGGTTGCTTACGTGGAAAGGGTTAAACAGTCAATTGACTTGCGTAAACCTCGTAAACCCGACCCGTCTTCCAGCCCGACCCGGGAGATTTAGGTTGGCGCTTCTTTTTTAAGAATTTAAGGCGCGCGCGAATCACCGCAATATATAAAGCTTAGAGCCAAAATTTTCGCAGAGAAGCCAAAATTTCGCAGAGAAAATGCCGATGAAGATGGAGATTGATCTGGAGGAGGATGTTGGTTTTTATGAGCAGACAATATTTTCGCAGGTCTCGGAGGAAGCCGATAACCTTGAGAATGCCGACATCCAGGAAACAAACGCACATGAAGCAGAACACGTAGAACCAGTGGGTTTGGACGAAAAGTTCAGCATCTCGGTAAAGTTTGCCTCCTTCAAGTTTTCGTTGTGCATTTATTGTGTTTAGCAAAGATGCGGTTTTTTATCAACAATGTGCATAATGTAAAATTATAATTGATTTAAAAAGAATACTCGATGTTCTCTTCTTCTAAAGCATTATTGATCTAGGCTACAATAAGGATTTTGTAGTTCGATTTTCTTATTTCAAGGTTTGTTGCGTATTATTTACGTATGTATTGCGTATACATTGCGTATATATTTGCGTATATATTGCATATACATTGCGTATATATTGTGTATACATTGCGTATACATTGCATATGTGTTGCTTAATTGCTGCTTATCATTTGCGTATATGTTGCGTATTGGTTGCGTATTTTACCATTCACTTATTGCGTATTTCTCAGGATGTTTATGTTAATGAGAAAGAAGCATACGAGGCTTATCATTCTTATGGATATAATCTTGATTTTAGTGTTCGTAAGGATCATCACAGTTACTGGCCAAATTCCAGAAATTTAAAATCCAAGGACTTTGTTTGTTCAAAAGCTGGTTTCAAGAAGTTGCCTGATCTTAATATCCAAAGGAAATATCGAAGATCAGATACTCGAACTGGTTGTCCAGCTATGGTTAGGTTTACAGTGGATGAAGCTGGATATTGGAAGGTGAAAAAATTTATTGAAAATCACAATCATGATTTGCCTAGGCCAGAAGATCGGCATCTTCTTAGATCATGCAGGAATATGTGTGATGAAAAAGCTTCTGTTCTTAAAGCAATGACAGATGCTAGGATAAGAATAATTGATGCATTTTCCTTCCTTGCTGATGAAGTTGGAGGTGTTGAAAATATTGGATTCACAAGGAGGGATGCGTACAACTTTATTCAAAAAATAAAAAGAGCTAAGATTGAACTTGGGGACACTAATACTTTGATTGAGTTATTTAAAGAACGACAACTTAATGATAACATGTTCTCTTGGGATGTCCAGAAGGATGAATTTGATAGATTGTTAAATTTTTTTTGGGTTGATGCGATTGGTAAGATAGATTATGACTGCTTTGGTGATGTGGTAATTTTTGATACAAGTTATAGGCTTAATAAGTATAATTTGGTATGTACACCATTTATTGGGGTTAACAATCATTGGCAAAACATTTTGCTTGGGGTGGCCTTCTTGTCCGAAGAGACAATTGAATCATTTACGTGGGTGTTTACAACTTTTGTTCGAATGATGGGTGATAAACAGCCAATAACAATATATACAGATCAAGACCAGGCAATGGCTAGGGCCATAGAAGTTGCACTACCTCACAGTCGTCATAGACTGTGCCAATGGCATATCCGAAAAAAGGCTCCATCAAAAGTATCGTGCTACAATACCAACAACAAAAGTCAAAGGCCTCTTTAATAAGTGTTTTGAGCAGATGTGACTCTGAGGAGGAGTTTGAGAATGCATGGGCTGAATTGATCATACAAGGGAACCTCCAAGATCATGTTTGGTTGCAGGATCTTTATAGGATAAGGAATAAGTGGTCAACTGCCTTTAATAAGGATTATTTTAGCATGGACATTCTATCCACACAACGTAGCGAGTCTACTAATAATGTGTGTCATGGCATTTCTAAGCCCACAAGTTCTTTAACTGATTGCTTTTTGGGTTTAGAGAAGTTGATAAGGAATTGGCGCCGGAATGAACAGGATGAGGATTATAGATGCAGCCACTCCGAAATAGAACTTGTAATAAAAAACTGCTCAATATTAAAGCAAGCTGCTCAATTTTATTCAAAGAAACTATATTCATTTTTTGAACAAGAATTTCTATAAGGTGTAGGTGTAATGAGTGTAGAGCTTGAGTCTAGTGATTCTTCTAAATTTTTTGTCTATTACGCCGAGACCAAGGATCACTCTAAACCATGGGTTGTTGATTTTGATGCACAAAATGGTAACATTCAATGCTCCTGCAGAAAGTTTGAAACGATGGGTTTATTGTGTTCTCACTGCATAATAGTTTTGAGGCAAATGGCTATTGGGAAAATCCCCGAGAAGTACCTACTGTTGCGATGGTCAGCACGAGCTCGATAAGATATATATGCTGGTCTAAATTTGAAAGAAAATTCTCAGAATAGCTCTGAAGCTAGTAGTGAATTCATATTCAGAAATTATATAAGCAGGTTTGCATATGAAATGAGCATACGAGCACAGCTGAATGAGGGTGGTGAAGAATTCCTAATGACTGCGATGAAGGATACATCTGTAAAACTCGATTTGGTTGTTTTTGGGAAGAGAAAGACATACAAGACTACACAGGGTGGCAGTGTACAACTGAAAGACCCTCTAAAGCGTAGACCTAAAGGCATATCCAATGCTAGGCTGAAAAGCCACTGGGAAAAAAAGACAAAGAGTATGATATTTTATTTTCTGAATAATTTTATTTATTGCCTATTTTAACATATTGTTATTAATTTTTTTAACAGGGAAAGCACCAATGAAGAAATACACAACAAAATTTGAGAATCCTTCAAGCATGCCCGAATGCTTAAGTGAGGATTTCATAAATTCTGTACACTCCAAGCAACAATCAGATCAGCAGTGTAATTTCACAAGCATACCCGAATGCTTCACTGAGGACTTCATAAATGTTGTACATTCCAGTCAGGCATCTCCAGCTAAGAAGTACAATTTCTCAAGAATGCCCGAATGCTTTACGGAGGATTTCATATCACAAGCATGCCCGTCTAGTCAGGCATCAGTACAGCAGTTCACCAGCATGCCTGAGTGCATGACAGACGATTTCATAGCCGGGGAACCATCCAGTCAACCATCAGTAAAGCGAGCAAAGCATTCTAATCGAACAAGCATACCCAAATGCTTCACTAAGTAACACATAACAGGTGTACGTTCCAAAAAGCCATCAGCAAAATACCTGAAGTTGATGATGGATATCATTAAAACAGAGAAATCCATGTTATAAGAATATTTGTATGATGGATATTTATTTGTAAGAATATTTGTATGATGGATATTTATTTGTAAGAATATTTGTTGATGGATATTTATTTGTAAGAAGATTTGTTTTAGCTGTCAAATTTAATTTGCGTATGTCCCGCGTATACAGCGCGTATGTACCGCGTATACAACGCGTATGTCCTGCATATGAAATATGTATGGCCTGCGTATACAACCATCAAGTCTCAGTGGGAAATTCATACAAATCATTTTAAAAGGATGCTAAAATGAGTATTTGAATGTTTCATACCGAAAGGATGCATCGAATCATTTAAATCCTAATTAATTTGATTTTTTTATCAAAGAACCAAGAACTGCCTTATGCGTATGAAATGCGTATGGCCTGCGTCTGACTCGCGTACGCAAAGCGTATAATCTGCGTATTCATAAAACCTTAATGAAAACATTTCTTAATCGATTTGAATTAAGGATCGAAGGTTGGAAAACCTATATTAGACGATCCTTGCTGGTTTTATTGATAGGGAGTTGCACTCGAATTAATTTGACTCCACTCCACATACTCTAATGAATGCTCCACCATAGGAGCATTACACCCACACCCAAGAACCATCACTTGTGTAGCACAAGGGTGTACACAACCATCAAGTCTCATTGGGAAATTCATACAAATCATTTTAAGTCGATGCTAAAATGAGTATTTGAATGTTTCATACTGAAAGAATGCATCGAATCATTTAAATCCTAATTAATTTGATTTTTTTATCAAAGAACCAAGAACTGCCTTATGCGTATGAAATGCGTATGGCCTGCGTCTGACTCGCGTACGCAAAGCGTATAATCTGCGTATTCATAAAACCTTAATGAAAACATTCTTAATCGATTTGAATTAAGGATCAAAGGTTGAAAAACCTATATTAGACGATCCTTGATGGTTTTATTGATAGGGAGTTGCATTCGAATTAATTTGACTCCACTCCACATACTCTAATGAATGCTCCACCATAAGAGCATTACACCCACACCCAAGAACCATCACATGTGTAGCACAAGGGTGTACACAACCATCAAGT
The DNA here is from genome assembly GCA_019514585.1 of Dendrobium officinale. NCBI lineage: Eukaryota > Viridiplantae > Streptophyta > Magnoliopsida > Asparagales > Orchidaceae > Dendrobium > Dendrobium officinale. The sequence continues at coordinate 21,595,340 of CM033693.1, forward strand.
CTCATTGGGAAATTCATACAAATTATTTTAAGTCGATGCTAAAATGAGTATTTGAATGTTTCATATCGAAAGAATGCATCGAATCATTTAAATCCTAATTAATTTGATTTTTTTATCAAAGAACTAAGAACTGCCTTATGCGTATGAAATGCGTATGGCCTGCGTCTGACTCGCGTACGCAAAGCGTATAATCTGCGTATTCATAAAACCTTAATGAAAACATTCTTAATCGATTTGAATTAAGGATCAAAGGTTGAAAAACCTATATTAGACGATCCTTGCTGGTTTTATTGATAGGGAGTTGCATTCGAATTAATTTGACTCCACTCCACATACTCTAATGAACCGTTGTCTGCGTATATACGTTGTATGAGCTGTGTCTGAAACGCATATGGTTCGCGTATAGAGTGCGTATTTTAAATTCCTCAGTATAAATTTCTTAATCGATTTATATGAATGATCAATGGTGAGAAACATTATATTCAACACATAGAATCTTTCTTAATTACAAGGAAAATATACCAGTTATGTACATAAATTTAAAATATAAAAGTTCATTTCATTGCAGCACAAAACAGTCCGTATGCAAATTCTGCTCTATATTTGGGCATATTCTCTTGCCAATCTGTTCTCTGCATCCAGCCGGAGTTGTTTTGTCGAACAATATTGTCCATGTATTTGCAAACGAACATACCACAATCTGTATTGTTGGTCTGAGTTGGCGCCTTCTTCATTGTCTTGAAACTCCATTTAGTGATATTTTGACAGAAGGCTTTTTTGCAATCCTTATTTAAACTTGCAATCTGAACAATATATGGAATAGAATTAAGTCACTTAAAAATAATCACGAAATTTGTAAACAGTTCAAGATTAGAATCAAACTCACTATCTTCACAGCAATACTTCTATGCATAGGGCTGGGTATAGAGTCGTAAAATTCCCACCTTTTCTGCTTTATGTAACCTGCTAGAAGGGTCCAGTGATTTCCGTGAATAATTGGATTAATTATAATACTGCTTGACTGAACAGAATTGTAGTCTATGTGCTCGAGGAACAACAATGATTTTACATCCTTTACCTTGTAATGCTGCAAACAATTAAATATAAGAATTAAATAGTTCAAATTAAAAATTATATATAAAATAAACTAGTATACTAACCCAATACATTGGTGAGATGTATAGATATTTTTCATACTGATCTGGTGAAATTTTAGACTTCTCATTTAATAAAATGGCAAAAGCATCAATATGGTCATTGTCCAGGTAACTGTCTGATAATATTTCGTCGATCATGCGTCTTGAAATCATGACGTTCCCAGATCCAAATACACGCATGCTACTGAAATATTTAAACAAAAAATACGAATAAGGTACGCACATTATACGCATAAAAAACGCATTAAATATGCAATACGTACGCACAAAATACGCACGTAATACGCATACCAAACGCACGTAATACGCATACCATAAGCGCATTATACTAAGATAAAATATCTGTCAAGATATTTCTTTATGTTTTCCCTCAGAAAAACTTCCTGCACTGGACTCAACATTTCCACGCCTTTGTAATTAACTGTGGGACTTGCAGGGTATCCCTTTATTACAACATCATCAACATTGATTATTTCTGTAGTTTGAGGAACTTTATGGGGAACTTTTTGGAATGGAACAATTTCTTTCGAATGTTCTTGTTGTGGGGGGAGCTTCTTTGGACTGTTCTTCTTGGGGGGAGGTTCTTTGGACTGTTCTTCTTGGGGGGGGAGCTTCTTTGGACTGTTCTTCTTGGGGGGGAGCTTCTTTGGACTGTTCTTGTTGGGGGGAGGGACTGAGCTTCTTTGGACTATTCTTGTTGGGGGGGGGGGCTTCTTTGGACTGTTCTTCTTGGGGGGGAGCTTCTTTGGACTGTTCTTGTTGGGGGGGAGCTTCTTTAAAAAGTTCTTCTGGGGGGGGGGAGCTTCTTTAAAAAGTTCTTCTTGCGGGGGAACTTCTTTGGTAATTACTTCTTTGGCAGTTTCTTCAGGGATGTGGTGTACCCTTTTCTGCTTCTTCTTCTGTTTTTGGCTTGATTTTCTCCCTAATTTATTCTTTTTACTAACCCTTTCAGCAGCCTGGGTCATCTCACATCATTCATTTTTTCTGGGGCGTCGGTCTTGGTGTGTTCAGATGATATCCGAATATTGTTGGGGGATGGAATAGTATGGGGAATGAATGATGAGGAGGAGGGAGCAGCTTGCTGATCAGGCTTAATAATTCCTTGGACAATGCAATTTTGGAGCTTCTCATCAATAAGATCAACTCTCTTCACAATTTGTTCAAAATTCTTCCTCATTCTACCTTCAAATTCCAGGAAGAGTTGGAAAATGGACTCCTGCATAATCCCTATTATTTTCTTTTCAAGTTCATCTAAGGGTTGGGGTTGGGGTTGGGGTTGGGTTTTCAAGGCGGATTTGGGCTGCAGAGGAGATTGTGGGGGAGATGATGTTCAGGTGTGTTAGTTTGAATGGGTGAAAGAGGGGTTGATGGATATTTCTTTACACCCAAGAGATCACATTCCTCAGGGGTTACTCCTTGGATGTCAACAAAAATCTGTGAAAAATTATTCTCAAATAAATACGCAATCTAAATGCAATCATATACGCAATATATACGTATTATATACGCATACAGTACGCACAAAGTACGCAAGTAATACGCATAATATACGCAAACCTTACGCAGTATGTAAGCAATATGTAAAACTTTTTACAATAAATACCTGTCTTCTCTTTAAATTAACAAATAATTTGTCAGTCTTCTCAGTGTTATATACAATATCATCAGACCATCGAAGGAAACGGGGCCTTCTGTCAGGATACTTTGGGAGATGAATGGAAGTGTGCTCCAAAAACCAAACCTGCATAAAATTTAGATATTCTCAGTTAGTTTTAGCAAAACAATCAGTCAATTAAAATGTTTAATAAGAATTATTTTAGCACTCACAATAAGCAGTGGCACAAATCCATTGACATAACCCCGCTGGCCTATTTTTTTTGAGATCTTCATAACTACATTATTAAAATCTGTAACTAGGCATTCCCAAATTGCCCATGCCCAGTTAATTGATGAAAAAAAAATCATCAACATTATTTGCTATTGTCTTAAGCATCTTAGGAACTTTAAAGTTGGATTGTTGGAAAAATAAATTAGAACACAAATACATAATAAATGTTTTCAACATGGTATCTGGGGAGCTTTCCCTAGTCAACTCAAACAATTCAGTCTTAATATCCTTTGAGCTGATTGTTGAAGTCGGCAAGGTCATCCAAGTAATCTCCTCACCTCTATTTGGTAGTCCAGTGAGGAGGGCCACTTCATCAGCTGTGAAAGGGACAACATGGCCCTCTATAATGAAGCTTTGCCTTTCAATGTTCCACATTGTCAGCAGCTGGTAGATAAGTGGGGCGTTTTGCTCAAATCCAGGAAATTGAAGAAATTGATAAATATTAAGTTCCTTTAATTTTTCTTCAATTTCAACAGGAATTATATCTGAAAATGTATCACACATTATTCTGAAAGTTGAAACATAGCATCTATATGATATAGGATGGCCGTAAATCTGCGTAGAATAAGAAACTATAATTAATTTAGAGAAGCATATTATAAATACACATATAAAACGCAACAAAAAATACGCATACCATACGCAACGAGTACGCATACCATACACGTTCTGTACGCATACCATACGCGTTATGTACGCATACCATACGCGTTGTGTACGCATACCATACGCGTTATGTACGCATACCATATGCGAAGTACGCAAAGGATGAGAAAAATATCACCAGAAATCTATGGTTTAGGGTACATTAATCATTTTTGTTTATTGGAAGTTTAGTTTTATGATTTAAAGATCAAAAGTACTTATTATAAAAAGTTAGGTTTTGTCTTCAACATATATGCAGAAAGTAAATGAAGTTTACGCAAATTATACACATTGGGTACAAAGAAAATACGCAGAAAGAACGAGAATGGTGAGATAAATTTAAACTTTTATAGTTACTAGGAATGATTTAAATTTATTTTTTGGTTTCTTCAGCAAATACGCGTTGAATACCAAAGATATCCGTAGTTCATTTTATGTCAATGTAAGAATTTTCGCACCTTTCTCTTTGCAGGTGAATCCTTTTCCACGTCCATGATGAGAAGAAGAGATTGCTGGAAGAATTCAGCGAGAGTTTTTTGCTGGAAGCTCGGGAGTAATGGAGCGAATGGCCGAAATGTCGAATTTGGAAAATGTTAAAATTTTTCGCCTTTTTCATTGTATATACTGGGCGGGCTTTCATTTTAGACGGGCCTTAACTTTCCACGTAAGCACGCCACACGTTTAATTTTTATTGGCTACTATTACAGACAGAACACATTGTTGTGATCGGATTCCACACGCAATAATTTCTCCTGCATTTGCCCTTCTCGTCTTCCCAATCTACATCGGTACTATTCTATATTCTCCTTCCTCTCTCTCTCTCTCAAGCTCGTGTGTTTCTCTTGTCTCAGCTCTCCCTCTCCTACTCGAAAGGAATCGCTACCTTTCTCTGATTCTCTCATCTCTTTCCTTGGCCTGGAGTCTCTTTGGCTGTTAGCTTCTTTTTCCTCCTGAAGTTCTTTATTTTACCTTGAATGAGTAAATAGTGAGGAATAATGGGCAAATACATGAGGAAAGCGAAGCTCAATGGTGAGGTGGCGCTCAGCCGCTCATGGAGGTCTCAGCTCAGTCCTCCATAGGTGTACGAACAAACAGGAGAGGGAGCTCACCGGAAACAGACGTTTGACCCAAATGGAGAGGGAGCTCGCCGCAGTCCAAAGCATCTCGCCAAGACTGGAACCAGCGACGAGAGGCTACACCGCTGCAGCTCACTGTTTGAATAGTTGCTATTTGAATGAGTTATATTTATGCAACTTATGTAGTTTTGATGATTCCAAATATTATTATTCAAATGTATAGTTATCTCCTAACAATTTCAGAAGATTTGCACTTGTTCTTGTGTGTACTAACATTTCAGGAAAATAAGACTCCAGACTACGAAAACTTCAATTCAAATTCAACATGAGATATAATTTTCGTACAGACGAAAATAAATATCGTACAGGACGATCAGTTCTCTGCAAAATTTTTCGTCCAGACGAAAACAAATTATCGTCCGCGGCGATTGGTTCTCTGGAAAATTTTCGTCCAGACGAAATAAATAATCGTCCAGGACGATCGGCTCTATGGAAAATTTTCGTCCAGACGATCACATTTTCGTTCAAACGATAAACCGACTTAGAACAGTTTTCAGCAGTTTCTAGAACCGACCTTGTAATAACCGTTCGTACTGGACGAACCATGTTCGTACAGGACGATCAGCTGTACGAAGTCAGTTCGTACACATATACAAATTGGGTCGTTTCAGATCGTTTAAGTAAAATCGTACAGGACGATCCAGGATCGTACAGGACGATCCACTGCGTACAGAATTGAAAATTTGCAGTTTTTGGGCGGTTTCACTTGTCTTTTATATAAATAGTCCAAATTAGACTGCCACCCAATCTTTTTGTCATTTGATCTTCGTACCTCTTGGGAGAATAGCTAAGGAGAGAGTGGAAGAGAGCATTCAAAGAAGGATTCCTACCACTGGAGCGAGAAGGCTTCACTTGGATTGCTAAGGTAAGAGTCTCTACTTGTGAAATTGGATTTCTTCACTCTTTTTTCTTTCTTCCTTCTAGATTCTTGTGAGAAGATCTGTCAAGGAGATCCGGTTCTCTGCCGACACTTGGAGAGTGTGAACAGCCGAAGGGTTCTCTGCCCACACTTGGAGAGTGTGAACAGACGAAGGGTTCTCTGCCCACACTAGGAGAGTGTGAAAGGACGAAGGTTCTCTGCCTACACTTGGAGGGTGTGAAAGGACGACGGTTCTCTGCCAACACTGGGTTTTGTGTAAAAGGACGGACGGTTCTCTACCGCACCGGGGAGTGGTGAAAAGAGTGTGTTGTAAGGGCTTCTCCGCCTTGCTGTGGGTGCAAAAGGAGAGTCACTATTGGTATTAGTGCAATACTCAGAGGGTGCCTCTGAGGAGTGGATGTAGGTCTGGTTATAGACCGAACCACTATAAATCTGGTGTCATTTACTTTATAGCTTTTACGTTTCCGCACTTTAAATTTCAGTTTAAACAACTCTGTGGTTGAAAAACATTTTTCTACTAACTTTAAAAGAAAATTTTATTTCGGTTCAACTTTATTATTAAGAGGGTTTAAAATTTTTAAAAAACTACCAATTCACCCCCCTCTTGGTAGCCTTGGGACATTTACTTAGGCTTAACAACCTAATTACTGGACTCAACAAGTGGTATCAGAGCAGAGTTTCAAAATCATAAGTTTGAACTACTTTTTGATTAACGTAGATGGCTACATTTGGAAACCGAAACACACACCTGAGGGTTACTCTATCACTAGACCTCCACTGTTTGACAATATTCCTTTTGATTTTTGGAAAACACGCATGTCTACTTTCTTACAGTCACTTGATTATCGCATGTGGATGCTAGTCCAGGAAGGTTACACAAAACCAACTAGATTAGTTGATGGAATTAGGGTAGATACACCCTATACAGATTGGACTATAGAAGAACGTGACTTAGCACAATTAAATGCGAAATGTTTAAATAGTTTCTTTTGTGCTTTAAAATCTGAAGACTACATGCGAGTTTCCACTTGTAAAAGCGGAAAAAGACATATGGGATAGACTTTGTATTACTTATGAAGGGACAAATGAGGTTAAGCAATCAAGACTCAATATCTTGTTACATGACTACGAATTATTTCGCATGAAACCTAATGAATCTATATCTGACATGTACACAAGATTCACTCAAATTGTCACCTCTTTGCATGCACTTGGTAGGGAATTAACTAATGCTGAAATGGTTAATAAGATTCTTCGTTGTTTACCTACTGCATACGATGCTAAAATTACTGCAATTACAGAGTCAAAAGATCTGAACATTTATTCTATTGACAATCTTCTTGGTTCACTCATTGCTTACGAGCAAGGAGTAAGTCAAAGAAAGATTGATGCAGGTGAACCAAGAAAGGAAAAGAATCTTGCATTAAATGTGGAAGAGTCAGAAAGTGAACACTCACAACCTGAGGATGAAGACGATATAGCACTGATGACTAGACAATTCAGAAGCTTTTTAAAGAGGAAGCAGAAGAGACGCCAGCAATGGAATAGAGGTAAGTATAACAAAAATGGCAGGGTTTCTAATGAAGTGATTTGTTATGAATGCAGGAAACCAGGTCATATAAAAACTGATTGTCCAAAACTTAAAGCCACTCCTAGCAAGGAGAAGGTAGAGGAGAAACCAATGGTAAAGAAGGGCAAGAAGAAGTTTCAAAAGGCTTTTTGGGCGGACTCAGCTTCAGACTCATCTGAGACTGAAAACGAAGAAGAAGTCACCAACCTTTGCTTGATGGCAGATAAAGCTGAACAATCAGATCAAGAAGAGGTATGTGATTTAACCTATGATGAACTGTTTGAAGTTTCTGAACACATGCATGATGCATATAGGAAAACTAAAAAGATGCATTCTAGTTTAGTTTTAGAATTGGAAGAGCTTAATAAGGAACACGAAATCCTTAGGAAAGATCATGCTTTAATTGATAGCAACCACATGAAACTACTTGATGAATATGATGACTTGAATAAAAATTTTGAAAATTTAAAATCATCCTATGCTGAACTTGAAAAAGAATTTAAGAAATTTAAGGATGAATCTGAGCACAAGACATATAGAATCAATTATACAAATCGAATCTTGGAGGATATGAATTCATTTTACAAACTTACTATAAGAGCTCTCGAGGATAATAGGATCCCCCCTAAACTTGAAGATTTTACAAATCCTAAATATTATCCTAAATTCATGAAATCCCTTAGAAGACAATCATATGAAAGAAAACATAGGAATATTTTTCCTAATGTTAAATGTAACAATTGTGGATTTTTGGGACATATATCTCACACCTGCACTTTAAAGATGAAACCTAATTTGGTGTGGAGAACTAAGATGCATAAACCTAGACATATCACACATGCATCTGATTATAAATTTCATAAAGGTGAACCCAAACTAGTTTGGGTTCCCAGGTCTAACATTTGAGAATTTTGCAGGTATACTCTCACACAAGACCTCGTGAGAGTATATGGTACCTGGACAGCGGATGTTCTAAGCACATGACTGGAGATACTGCTCAATTCATAACGCTGGAAACCAGGAGTGGAGGCAAGGTTACACTTGGAGATAATACCACAAAGAAGGTGGTTGGATCAGGTATGATTGGAAATTTGAAAAACTTTTTCATAGATAATGTTTTATTAGTTGAAGGCTTAAAACATAATTTGCTTAGCATAAGTCAGCTATGTGATAAGGGCTATAATGTAAAATTTTTACCTACTAGCTGCATAATTAGCCTAAATGGGAAAATTGTTTTAAATGGAAAAAGGGTGAACAATGTCTACATGCTAGATTTAAATTGTATTCAATCTCCTACTGCTTTTTGTTTGAAAACTGTTTCTGATGAATCATGGCTTTGGCATAGGAGACTTTGTCATTCTAGTATGAAAAATCTTAGAAAAATTACCCAAAAGAATTTGGTTAGAGGAATACCTAAACTAGACTTTACTAAGGACCACTTATGTGATGCATGTCAATTAGGAAAACAAGTGAAGTCCTCTTTTAAGTCCAATAAAGATCTTAGGACCAGTAAACCTTTAGAAATTCTTCACATGGATCTTTTTGGACCTGTAAGCACGGTTAGTCTAGGAGGAAAGGTATATGGATTTGTAATAGTAGATGATTTTTCAAGATTCACCTGGGTTAAATTTCTTTTTCATAAGAGTGAATCATTTGAGGAATTCAGAAATTTTTCAACTTGGATACAAAGAAAACTAGGATGTGAAATAATTTCTATACAAAGTGATCATGGAGGAGAATTTGAAAATGAAAGATTTGAAGATTTCTGTAAAGAAAAGGGGATTGATCACAATTTTTCTGCACCTAGAACTCCTCAACAAAATGGAGTAGTTGAAAGAAAGAACAGAACATTAATAGAAGCCGCCCGAGCAATGTTAGCAGAATACTCTCTTCCTAGATATTTTTGGGCTGAGGCGGTTAGCACTGCATGCTATGTTCTGAATAGGGTAAATGTGAGATCAAATTTGAATAAAACACCCTATGAATTGGTAAAAGGTAGAACACCAAATTTGTCTCATTTACATGTATTTGGTTGCAAGGTGTTCATACATAATAATGGAAAATCTGCCTTAGGAAAATTTGATCCAAAATCAGATGAAGGAATTTTCGTTGGATATTCAAGTGTTGGAAAATCTTATAGAGTATTCAACAAAAGAACTTTAGTCATTGAAGAAACCACACATGTTGTTTTTGATGAAAAATGAAAATATGGAAGAGCCAAAAGTTGTTGAAGAAGAAATTGAAGAAAACTCCCAAAAGATTGATAGATTAAATTTGGAAGAAAATGTGGAAGAAAATATAGAAAGAGAAGACCCTTTGCCTAGAGATTTGAGATTTTCTAAAAATCACCCAAAGGAATTAATTATAGGTGAACCAAGTGAGGGTGTTAGAACTAGGCGTGGATTAAACAAGGAAGTCAATCATTCAGCCTTTATTTCAACTATTGAACCCACTAACATTGATCAAGCACTTTCAGATGAATTTTGGATATTGGCCATGCAAGAAGAGTTAAATCAATTTGTAAGAAATAAAGTTTGGGAACTAACTACAAGGCCAAAAGATCAAAGTGTTGTTGGAACCAAGTGGGTGTTCAAAAATAAAATGAATGACTCAGGAGTAGTCATTAGAAATAAGGCTAGATTAGTAGCTAAGGGGTATAATCAAATTGAAGGAATTGATTTTGAGGAAACTTTTGCCCCTGTAGCTAGACTTGAAGCAATTAGGGTTTTACTAGCCTTTGCCTGTTTTAAAGGTTTTAAATTGTTTCAAATGGATGTTAAAAGTGCCTTTTTAAATGGAGTAATTGAAGAAGATGTTTTTGTAGAACAACCTCCAGGTTTTGAAAATTCTAAATTTCCAAATCATGTTTTCAAATTAAAAAAGGCATTATATGGATTGAAACAGGCACCTAGGGCTTGGTATGAGAGGTTAAGCACCTTCCTACTTGAAAGATCTTTTGAAAAAGGAAGTGTGGATACAACTCTCTTTTTAAGAAAAATTGGAAAGGATATACTTATTGTTCAAATTTATGTGGATGACATCATCTTTGGATCTTCAAATAAACATCTTTGTGATGATTTTTCTAAAACAATGAGTAATGAATTCGAAATGAGTCTAATGGGAGATTTAAATTACTTTCTAGGATTTAGCATTAAGCAACTTGAGGAAGGTACTTTTCTTAGTCAAAACAAATATATTAAGGACATCCTCAAAAAATATGAAATGGACAATGCTAAACCTGTTAGTACACCAATGAGTTCTTCAGTTCAGTTGGATAAGGACCTTAAGGGAAAATCTGTTGATCAAAAGAAATTTAGAGGGATAATTGGATCTTTACTTTACTTGACTGCTAGCCGACCAGATATTATGTTTAGTGTTTGCCTATGTGCTAGATTTCAATCAGATCCAAAAGAATCACATTTGACAGCAGTAAAAAGGATTTTAAGATATCTACTAGGAACTCAAAACTTAGGAATTTGGTATCCTAAGTTTAGCTCTTCATTTGAAATTATTGGTTACTCAGATTCTGACTTTGCAGGCTGTAGAGTGGATAGGAAAAGCACTTCTGGAACATGTCAATTCATTGGAAATTCATTAGTTTCATGGTCTAGTAGAAAACAAAATTCAGTGGCACTATCTACTGCAGAAGCAGAATACATTGCATTAGGAAGTTGTGTGGCACAAGTACTTTGGTTAAAACAACAGTTGATTGACTTAGGATTAACTATAGGCACTATTCCAATTTATTGTGACAATACTAGTGCTATTTGTATTTCAAAAAATCCTATTCAACATTCTAGAACCAAACACATCGATATAAGGCATCATTTCATAAGGGATCACGTATCCAAAGGAGAAATTGAACTCATACATGTTTCAACTGAAAATCAACTTGCAGACATTTTTACAAAACCTTTAGCCTTTGATACATTCAGTACTTTAAGAACAAGGCTTGGTGTTATTGATTTGAATGCTTAACTAAAATGTCTTTGCAACATTGATACTTGTTGTGTTTTGTTTTTGTAATTTTGTGAATTTTGTGTTTTTAAATGAATTGTTTTTGGATTTATGATTTTGTTTTATGTTTTCTGTGTTTTTTTGATTGTTTTTTTGTTGATTTTGTTAATTTAAAAAAAAAAAAAAAAAAAAATTAATTTTTTTTTTGGAGGAAATCGTCCAGGACGAAATATTTTCGTACGGGACGATGTGTAAAGGAACAGTTTGCACGAATTTAAAAACCGTTTTGAGAGCAGTTTTTTTTTTATTGGATCGTCTGTACGATCTGTGATCGTCCAGGGACGAATTTTTTTTTCTCTCAAACGTCGGGACGATTGAATGCAGCGGTTGAGTGGATAAAACAGTTTTTAATACGAACTTCGTCTGTACGAAATTTTTGTTCGTCCAGACGAACATGTGTCGATTCATTGTAGGGGACGGTTTTCAAGAGTCATTAAAACGAAATACTTTTCGATCGTCTGTACGAAATTTTTTTCGTCTGTACGATCGGTCAAGTCAAAAAGCCTGTACGAAGGGACGCATCGTAAGTTGTGTTGAATACGAAAAGCCGTTACATTTTGGACGAATTGGATCGTCTGTACGAACATACTTCGTCCAGACGAACTATTATGTTTCGTCCAGGACGAATATTTTCGTCCAGGACGAAAGTAATCGTTTTCCTTTAAATATGAAGGCTTTTCAAACTTGACAATCACACTTTCAAATTTCCTTTTCAATCCCTTTCAACATCAAATCAACAATGGCCTCCTCTAGCAAAAGACAAAAGGTTTTGGTGAAGAAACCAAATAGGAATGCCCCAGACAACTTTCTTTCCAAGGCAAATGAAGAATCTTTTCCTCGTTTTGCCTCCGCAAAAATCACTCCGTCTCGCATTCTTATCCCAGCAGAGTTAAAATTTAGGGTAATGCACCTCTTCGCCTCAACCCAATTTCAGTTCATTCTTTCTCTCGTCCACTTCTACAATAAACAAACCTACCATTACTTTCTTGCCAACATGAGTTTCAATTCTGACCACTCTATCATTAGTTCTTTTGTTTTTAAGAAAAAAGTTGAGATCACCAAGCACGATCTTGGTGCATTTTTAAACTTAAGAACTGAGGGATATAGAGCCCACACCCTAATGTCAGAAAACTCCTTCAAATGGTTTGAAATCAATAGGGTAATTAGAGGAAATGCGATTGACAATCATGTTTGCTAGAGTCTCAGGTATGACCCAAGATGCCCGAATCATCCAGCATATCCTTAGATCCTCAATTATTCCTAAAGCTGGTGATAGGATTAACATCACTCCTCTCCTTTCTTGTCTAACTTTTTTAATCATGTCAAGACATCCTATTGATGAAGCCCAACTCATCATAGATCATATCTATGGGCTTTCAGAAATAGGACATGCTGATCAGAAGAGGAAGAAGAACATTTCATTAGGGCACTTAATTACTTATATTTTGGAGAAGAAATACAATATAGTGCATCCTGATGAGGAATATGAAGAGCCAGTTTACTATAACAACACATCATTCAGACTGCTCTTCAAGGAGGAAAAAGAAAAAGGGAAAGCACATGACAGTGCTTCAGAAGAAGAAGAAGAAGAAGGAGAGAGCATACCTCTGCACCTCAGTCAGATTATCAGAATCTGATTGAAAGATTTGATCGATTAGAGACTCATATTGATCAAAGATTTGATCAATTTGATGCTCAACTTGTGCAGCAACAACATGACATTGGTGTTATTAGAAATGAAGTACATGATATCAATACCAATGTAATGTTGATGGCCTCCTACTTTAACCTTTTCGGTGGCATTCCTCCTCCTCCTCCTCCAGAACAGTAGAGATGATTTTATGTGTTTTTGTTGTACTTGTGTTGTATTTTTGTTGTGTTGTTGTGTTAGTTACTCATTTTTTTTTTGTCTTGTTATGTTAATGTTTTTGTTAAGTGTATGTTTTGTCTTTTATTTTAAGTTGTGTTTAGCTTTTGTGAAATGTAATCCTTTCATATAAATCAATGCATTTCGCACTTGTTTCAGTATTGATTTGTTATTGAAATGTGGTTAATTTTTTTATGAATTTCATTAGTATTATTTAATCTTCATAGTGCTTAAATTAGAATGTAATTTGAGATTATCTACATTAGAAAATCTAGTCTTTCTAAATTTAAAAGTTGTTTATAACTTGTTGTAATTAGAATTTTTAAATTCATGTCTATTCATTTAGACTACATAAAAGTTAAAATTATTATTGCAATTTAGATGTTTACTTATTTTGTATTTCCTTGTTCAAATAATATTTATGTACTTAGAAATATTTGAAATTTTAGATTATTGATTTTGGAAAGAATTGGTCTAAATTACTCTTGAAAATTGTACAAAAAGTACAAAAATCAAAAGAAATGCGCAATGGTTCGCAAATATGAAAAAGAGGCACAAAATCAGCTCAATATCAATAGATGCACAAAAAAAATGTGCTCAAAAATTTGAAAAAGATGCGCAAAGCGCCACATGTGGTAATTCTCTTCTTTCCAAATTCTTTCAATCTCTTAATTCAAATTGATCTTATGTTCATTTATATTCTATTGAATTTTGAAATATAGAATTTTTTCTTCATCTCTCTTGTAATGATTTTCTATATTGAAATGTCTAAATTGAATCATGTCTTTGCTAAAATTCTTCTTACTTACAATGTTATATCACTTTTTTGAATCTCCTGAATTTCTATGATTGACCTAATGTTTTTAGTTGAAAATTGCATACCTTATATCAATCACCATTTAGATTAAATATTCAAATGAATTTTCATACAATTACTTACATTTCTTCTTCACTTTTTTTGTTGCTGTCAAAAAGGGGGAGAAATTATTAGTTTGTGTATGTTTTAGTTGTATGTTTTAGTTTGTGTATGTTTGTGTTTTCTCTTTTTAGTTGTTCTGTTTGTTGCAAGTTTGTGTTAAAATTTTTGAAAAAAAAAAAAAAAAAAAAAAAAAAAAAAATTTGTTCGTTAAATATTGTTCCTTAATGCCTAATGCCTCCTTATTTTAATGTACTCATAAATTCAGGGGGAGTTTAGGAGATAAAAGATGTGTTTTAACTTGAAACCATACTAATAATAATTGTTTTGCCATCATCAAAAAGGGGGAGATTGTTTGAATAGTTGCTATTTGAATTAGTTAGTTATATTTATGCAACTTATGTAGTTTTGATGATTCCAAACATTATTGTTCAAATGTATAGTTATCTCCTAACAATTTCAGAAGATTTGCACTTGCTCTTGTGTGTACTAACATTTCAGGAAAATCAGACTCCAGACTACGAAAACTTCAATTCAAATTCAACATGAGATATTTTGTTTAATTGATGTTTGTCTTTTCTTTGAATTAATTTTGAAAGGGAGTGATTGTAATTGAGTGAATAAAATCTCACACACACAAATAAGGAGATCTTGAAATTCTATACTGATCGTACAGGACGATATTTATCGTACTGGACGATCTGTCAGTTATCTCCTATAGAGCACTTGGAACGAATAGGAACTTGCTTTGAAAAATTTTCTAAGTCCTATTCGTCCAGGACGAAATTTATCATCGTCCCAGGCGATGGGTTCACTGCAAAATTTTCGTCCAGACGAATTTTACCATCGTACGAGGCGACCAGTCCTCTGGAAAAATTTTTCGTACAGACGAAAATAAATATCGTACAGGACGATCAGTTCTCTGCAAAATTTTTCGTCCAGACGAAAACAAATTATCGTCCGCGGCGATTGGTTCTCTGGAAAATTTTCGTCCAGACGAAATAAATAATCGTCCAGGACGATCGGCTCTATGGAAAATTTTCGTCCAGACGATCACATTTTCGTTCAAACGATAAACCGACTTAGAACAGTTTTCAGCAGTTTCTAGAACCGACCTTGTAATAACCGTTCGTACTGGACGAACCATGTTCGTACAGGACGATCAGCTGTACGAAGTCAGTTCGTACACATATACAAATTGGGTCGTTTCAGATCGTTTAAGTAAAATCGTACAGGACGATCCAGGATCGTACAGGACGATCCACTGCGTACAGAATTGAAAATTTGCAGTTTTTGGGCGGTTTCACTTGTCTTTTATATAAATAGTCCAAATTAGACTGCCACCCAATCTTTTTGTCATTTGATCTTCGTACCTCTGAGAATAGCTAAGGAGAGAGTGGAAGAGAGCATTCAAAGAAGGATTCCTACCACTGGAGCGAGAAGGCTTCACTTGGATTGCTAAGGTAAGAGTCTCTACTTGTGAAATTGGATTTCTTCACTCTTTTTCTTTTCTTCCTTCTAGATTCTTGTGAGAAGATCTGTCAAGGAGATCCGGTTCTCTGCCGACACTTGGAGAGTGTGAACAGCCGAAGGGTTCTCTGCCCACACTTGGAGAGTGTGAACAGACGAAGGGTTCTCTGCCCACACTAGGAGAGTGTGAAAGGACGAAGGTTCTCTGCCTACACTTGGAGGGTGTGAAAGGACGACGGTTCTCTGCCAACACTGGGTTTTGTGTAAAAGGACGGACGGTTCTCTACCGCACCGGGGAGTGGTGAAAAGAGTGTGTTGTAAGGGCTTCTCCGCCTTGCTGTGGGTGCAAAAGGAGAGTCACTATTGGTATTAATGCAATACTCAGAGGGTGCCTCTGAGGAGTGGATGTAGGTCTGGTTATAGACCGAACCACTATAAATCTGGTGTCATTTACTTTATTGCTTTTACGTTTCCGCATTTTAAATTTCAGTTTTAACAACTCTGTGGTTGAAAAACATTTTTCTACAAACTTTAAAAGAAAATTTTATTTCGGTTCAACTTTATTATTAAGAGGGTTTAAAATTTTTAAAACTACCAATTCACCCCCCTCTTGGTAGCCGTGGGACATTTACTTAGGCTTAACAACCTAATTACTAGACTCAACACTCACCTCATCTTCTCGTCCTTCTTCAGTCAAATTCCGTAAACCGTGTCGGGTTGGGTTGACCGAACCCGAAGTGGGTCGGGTTCAGCTCCCAGAAACAGACCGTTTGTAAAAATGGGCCGGGTTATGGTTGACCCGCACAAATGCCGGGTCAGATCCAGGTCCGACCCGAACCCGACCCTTGACCCGAAATTGACACCCCTAAACTGTAGGTCAACATTGAATCAGAAGTTGAAAGGTAAAATTGTTGAGGTGAATATAAATAATGATAAAATGATTGTTATTAATTTGTAATTATTGATCAAAATCTCTATTAATTTGTAGTTGATAAGATGATTATGTTTATGTAAGTTATAAATTTATATTAATTTTTAAATTTTCAAATCTCTTTTGACAGGTTTTAGACTTTAGGATTTAATAAACGGGACGAGGATTGCAATTTTCATGTGCTCTTCATTATAAGTTTTTTTATTATATAATTTATTTTTTATATATAATATGTCTAACAAAAAAATTTTAAAACTACTTATGTCGGTCCCAAGTTTGGATAAAATATACTGTGAGATTTTTTCAGGATTCATAATTTGTGCCCCCAGATAAAAAAAACTCTTGGCTTCGCCACTATCTACCTCTACCTTTCTTAGTATATGCCAAATTTAATACATCTCTCTTTTAACTGGGTCATCAAAAGATCAATGTTTTATGTGCCCAAACCTTAGATGATGTCAAAATTATCTAGTATCTACTCTAATCTTTTCACATATATACTCCTTTTATATCTTAAAGTTGTACAAAAAATAAGGACGCATAGATAAAAGTAGAAATTTTAGATATTATCTTATATGGAAAATCCGAAAAGGGAAAAAGCCAAGGAGCCTGGCTCAAATGAATAATCCAATATATATTAGAAGATACAAAAATCCTTTCATGTTCACTGTTGAAGAAGAACATGATTATTTGAGAATAAAATGTATGATTTCTCTTTTGTAGTATTAGAGAAGTATAGTGTTCACAAGTGAATATTTGAAACCCAAGAACACAAGGTTAAATCTTAATTTCAATATGGACATGGCGATGATTACAGACAATGATCATTGCTGGTGAAGATAATTGTCAATGAAAATATCTCGTGGTGGTTGTTAGCGACAATAGCTGAAAAATGTAAAAGATCTCTCTAATTCTCTCACTCCCTCTTTTCCATCATGTGAAGAATGGGACTTTGTTTATAGGCTTTTTGTGATAGGCATTTTAGTAATTTGAACCAGAATGCAAAACGTTCATCCATACAGCCTATATTGATTATTGTTGCGTGTTAGAAAATACGCGGCGGTAGAGTTTGTAAATTCGTGTCTGAGCGTTGTACGTAAGTTTAACACACAAACAGGGAAAAGGAATTAACACCAAGAGTTTTTACGTGGAAAACCCAAAAATGGGAAAAACCACGGGGCCTCGCCCAGTTGCAAATTTCCACTAGTGTCTTCGTAGATTACAAATGGCGGATTTCTTCCCACAAGTCGGGATAATCCAAATACAACTTGTCTTTTCCATGAAATTCACAAAATCCTGCGAATTCCCTGAGTTTCCTGAAAATCCGGCAGAGTTCCGGCGTCTTCAAGCGGCAGGAAGAACTCCGGCGGCGGTGGTCGAGGAGGTGAGGAATCTCCTATTCCCCTTTCTCCTTCTCCTTCTCTTCTTCCTCTCTCTCTCTCTCACTTCCCTCCCTCCTTGGTGTAGAGAATGAGGGCTCTATTTATAGTTTTTCTGGAGTGGCATAGCCCGTAAATATGCGTGAGATCAAGGGCGAACAAGGAGTGGTTTGAATGGACGGCCGATATCGAATCCTTTGATCATGCACCGTTCGTTGGACATTTGATGGCCTTAATGATGTCGGAATTTGATGATCTTAAGCTCGTTGGATTCGTCTCGTCGAGCCCTTCGATTCGAGTATAAGCTCGTCAAAATCGGAGACCGTTTGGTAACTCAAATTGCGGTTTGAACCTTCCAACAGCGCTTTGAACCCTTGATTCGGACTCATTTGGGCTCGGATTGGGTTGATCTTGGTGTCGTTGGGTTCGTGTTTCCGAGACGCTTAGTTTGACTGTAAGCTTGATGAAATCGGAGTTCATATGCTCTCAAAATTAATTTTTGAAGCTTCCAACTAGTTTTTGCCTCGAGATTCGTGCCCGATCAAGATGATTTTGCGATGCCGTATCAGTTGCCCCCCTATTTTCGGACGTCGAAGCTCCAGAAGTCCGAAAATACTTGTTCTGATTTTTACATTGGCCGAATCTCAAAAAATTAAGTTCCAAAAGTTGAACATTTGCTCAAACTTGATTATAGAGGCCCCGTTGAGTTCCGAAAGCGTCGAAATCGAGTCCGGAACGTCGAAAAACATGTCCTGGGACCCCAAAAAAATGCCCAAATCGGACCGTCCGGACCGAAAAAATCGGGCCCGGACACGTGTAGGCGGCTGAACCGGCCGGCTGACCGGCCGGCTGCCGCCTGCCGCCGCTCGCCGGCGGCGGCTCCTGCGGTACCGCGCGGGGCGCGGTTTGACCGCGCGGAAGGAACCGCGCGGTGGAGGCTTCGCGCCCGTTTGCCGCGGACTGCCTGGACCGGTCAGCGGTCTGCCTGGACCGGTCTGCGGTCCGCCTGGACCGCTCCGCTTTGCCTGGACCGCGCCTTGGGCCGCTCCGCTGCAGTGCCGCGGCTGCTGCCAGCGGCCAGCCAAAGGCTGGCCGTGATCCGCGTGATTTTCCACGCGGATCGGTGCGCTATCCGTGGGTTTTTTTTTCTTCGGAGAGAGGTGTGTCGGTTCGGCCCACCAACTTTGTGGGCCCCACATGCACGAAAATAGCGTTTTTTGGCTATTTTTGGGTCCAAAAAATTCCGAAAAAATCCCAAAAAATTCCAAAAAATTCGGAAAAATTTTAAAAAATTTTTGGAATTTCGAAATTTGCTATAACTCCCTCCTGTCTTCTCCAAAACCTATAAATAGGCCCCTCAGGCCTTTAGAAAACTTGCACCTTCTCTTTCTTTCTCCCTCCGGTTCTCTGGCGATAGAAACCTACGGGATTTCTTCCTCTCCCTCCGGTTTACTGGAGATAGAAACCTACGGGATTTCTTCATCTCCCTCCGGTTTACTGGCGATAGAAACCTACGGGATTTCTTCCTCCCCCTCCGGTTTTCTGGCGATAGAAACCAACGGGATTTCTTCCTCCCCCTCCGGTTTTCTGGCGATAGAAACCTACGGGATTTCTTCCTCTCCCTCTGGTTTACTGGCGATAGAAACCTACGGGATTTCTTCCTCTCCCTCCGGTTTACTGGCGATAGAAACCTACGGGATTTCTTCCTCTCCCTCCGATTTACTGGCGATAGAAACCTACGGGATTTCTTCCTCCCCCTCAGGTTTTCTGGCGATAGAAACCTACGGGATTTCTTCCTCCCCCTCCGGCTTACTGGAGGTTGAGGCTTCCGCTATTTGCGAGTTGGAATTTTTTCCTGCTCGACTTAGTGCCCCTCCTCGTGTGCAGAAGCCTACGGGATCTCTTTTCCATCTGAGCAGAGGTTTGTTGGCGATGGACGATCGAGTTGAAGCCCGTTAGTAGTCAACGATCGAGTGTGGAGTCAAAGGGGAGAGTTCGAGAATGCGTTGCGAGAAGCCGATGACGCGTAGTAGTCTGCCGACGAGCAGAAGTCCGACAACAGGAAGAAGTCTTACTTCGGGTAGAAGACCGACGAAAATTCGTCGACGAGCAGAAGTCCGACGTCGGGTAGAAGTCCGCTGACGAGCAGAAGTCCGACGTCGGGTACAAGTTTAACGTCGGGTAGAAGACCGAAGAGAATTCATCGACGAGCAGGAGTCTGGAGACGAGTAGAAGTCCGCTGACGAGCAGAAGTCCGACGACGAGTAGGAGTCCGCTGACGAGCAGAAGTCCGACGCCGGGTAGGAGTCCGCTGACGAGCAGAAGTCCGACGTCGGGTAGGAGTCCGCTGACTAGCAGAAGTCCGACGACGAGTAGGAATCCGCTGACGAGCAGAAGTCCGACGATGAGTAGGAATCCGCTGACGAGCAGAAGTCCGACGACGAGTAGGAGTCCGCTGACGAGCAGAAGTCCGACGTCGGGTAGGAGTCCGCTGACGAGCAGAAGTCCGACGTCGGGTAGGAGTCCGCTGACGAGCAGAAGTCTGATGTCGGGTAGAAGTTTAACGTCGGGTAGAAGACCGAAGAGAATTCATCGACGAGCAGGAGTCTGGCGACGAGTAGAAGTCTGCTGGCGAGCAGAAGTCTGACGATGCGTAGGAGTCTTCCTACGAGCAGGAGTTTGACGACAGGGAGGAGTCCGACGTCGGGTAGAAGTTCAACTTCGGGTAGAATACCGACGAAGATTCGTCGACGAGCAGAAGTCCGACGACGAGTAGAAGTCTGCTGGCGAGCAGAAGTCTGACGATGCGTAGGAGTCTTCGTACGAGCAGGAGTCTGACGACAGGGAGGAGTCCGACGTCGGGTAGAAATTCGATGTCGGGTAGAAGTCCTATCCGAGTTTGTATGTCAGAACATTTGTTCGATGACATTAACCTGTGAGGAAGAGGTCGAGAGAATCCACCAAGGATGTAAGATCTATCCGAGGTTGTATGTCGGAGCTCTGCTCGACGACGTTAACCTGTGTGGATGTGGCCAGGAGAATCCACCAAGGATGTAAGATCTATCCGAGGTTGTATGTCAGAACATTTGTTCGATGACATTAACCTGTGTGGAAGAGGTCAGGAGAATCCACCAAGGATGTAAGACCTATCCGAGGTTGTATGTCAGAATATTTATTCGATGACATTAACCTGTGTGGAAGAGGTCAGGAGAATCCACCAAGGATGTAAGACATATCCGAGGTTGTATGTCAGAACATTTGTTCGATGACATTAACCTGTGTGGAAGAGGTCGAGAAAATCCACCAAGGATGTAAGACCTATCTGAGGTTGTATGTCAGAACATTTGTTCGATGACATTAACCTGTGTGGAAGAGGTCGAGAAAATCCACCAAGGATGTAAGACCTATCCGAGGTTGTATGTCAGAACATTTGTTCGATGACATTAACCTGTGTGGAAGAGGTCGAGAAAATCCACCAAGGATGTAAGACCTATCCGAGGTTGTATGTCGGAGCCCTGTTCGACGACGTTAACCTGTGTGGATGAGGCCAGGAGAATCCACCAAGGATGTAAGACCTATCCGAGGTTGTATGTCAGAACATTTGTTCGATGACATTAACCTGTGTGGAAGAGGTCAGGAGAATCCACCAAAGATGTAAGACCTATCCGAGGTTGTATGTCGGAGCCCTGCTTGACGACGTTAACCTGTGTGGATGAGGCCAGGATCAAATCCCCCTGGGATTGATCGTCCGGTGATTGAGATACAATGTGGATTGTGTATTTCTCGAATCACGGAGATAGAGTTTGAGAAGTTTTTTGTTATCTTTCACAAGAGGAAAAATCATATCACAACAACATGAACATTCTATTACTGCATTACGTAAGATAGTACAATAGTTCCCTAATACGACTTACAAATTACAAAGTACTCGACACGCAAGATCTACGCACGGTGACAATACAACAATATTTAACTTGGGAGAAGATATTAGAGATATCAAAGTGGCACTCAACTCAACATAAAAGAGACAACAAGACAAGTAATATTTCCTATTACAAATACACAAAGTGCGTGATCATTCAATCTCTCCAACCATTTGAACAGTATTCAATGGTTGTCTTTGTTGTTGATTCTGCCCCCCAGTCGGACCAACTTCATCTCGGGTTGGTGTATTCTTGATGAATTGTCGGAGATATCCTTGTCGGATCAGTCTCTCAACTTCTTCCTTGAGCTGCCAACATGCTTCGGTAGTGTGCCCACGGCTACGGTGGAAGTGGCAATATTGCTCTTGGTTTCCGACATTAGGCTTCAAAGGGTGTGGCCATTTCATGTTCTCCTGATCCCGGATTGCCATTAATACATTTGCTTGGGATGTATTAAGTGGTGTGTACTCCTTTCCTTGGCGAGGTTCTCGTCGTGGTGACGGAGACCTATGAGGTAGATTATTCTTCCCATATTTTTTCTGCTGTGAGAAAGAATTATCCATCCCAGGTGCACCTTTGCGCTTCCCACTGATTTGCTCAAACTGTTTCCTGTGAGCATTTATAGCTTCATCCGTAGAGATTTGTGCCTCCACGCGATGGATCAAGTCAGCGTACGAATGGACGGTGTCTCGCATAAGGGCCGAATAGAAGGGGCCAGGACGAAGACCTCCAAGAAAGACCCCTCTGAGCAATTCAGGGTCTACTCCTGAATCTGTCGTGCTTCAGTGGAAAATCGTTGAAAATACTCCTTCAACGATTCTCCCTCATTTTGGCGAATCCCGGAGAGGTGGGAAGAATCCTTAGCAATTCTTCGATTGGCCACAAATTGTTCGACGAATACTTTGGCCAATTTGACAAAAGAGGGGATCGTTCCAGGTGAAAGCGAGTAGAACCACGTTCGGGCCTGTCCTTTAAGGGTGGCGGGAAAGACCTGGCAGAGGAGCACGTCTGATGCTTGTTGAATATGCATGATGGTTCTGTAGTAGTCGATATGCTCATATGGGTCGGTCGTCCCGTCATAGGACTCGATGCTAGGTAGCTTAAATCTTGCCGGAATTGGGTGTTGTAGTATGGCCTCAGTTAGAGGTGAAGATTCCTGAAAGTCTCTCTGTCGGAGAGTTTGTCTCGTATCTCCTTGGGGGAATTCTTCCCTTACTAATTTTTGCAATTCGTGACGAAGGACATTCTGAGGGAGTTCCGCAATTTGTGGTTGGGGAGAGCCTTCGGGGAGATCCGAAAAAATGCGAGGATGTGTTGAACTCGCTGTATCGGCAAGTTCATCTTCCTGTCGTGATTGAGGATGTCTCCTAGGTGGAGGAAGGTGAATCCCTTCTTGAAGATGCTCGAATTGAACATCTTCAACTCTTGGTGGATCCCGAGGGAGAAGGATCTCCTCCAACGTCGGTTGTCGATCATCTCGTAGGAGTTGAAGGATCTCGTTCTGAGATTCTTCCATCTTCCGAATTCTTTCTTCCAAAGAAGGCCCTGAGGTCCTTTCACCGGCAGCATTTTGCCCCCCGGGGTGCAAAGATACTGAGATTGGTCGTCTATGGTTAATAGAAAAGTTTCTGGACTGACGAGAGTTGGAGCGAGAAGCTCCAACCAAACGACTGCTGCGCCTATTCACCATCGTAGCAGTACTCGAAGTAGTGGGATAGTTGTTCCCACAGACGGCGCCAAACTGTTGCGTGTTAGAAAATACGCGGCGGTAGAGTTTGTAAATTCGCGTCTGAGCGTTGTACGTAAGTTTAACACACAAACAGGGAAAAGGAATGAACACCAAGAGTTTTTACGTGGAAAACCCAAAAATGGGAAAAACCACGGGGCCTCGCCCAGTTGCAAATTTCCACTAGTGTCTTCGTAGATTACAAATGGCGGATTTCTTCCCACAAGTCGGGATAATCCAAATACAACTTGTCTTTTCCATGAAATTCACAAAATCCTGCGAATTCCCTGAGTTTCCTGAAAATCCGGCAGAGTTCCGGCGTCTTCAAGCGGCAGGAAGAACTCCGGCGGCGGTGGTCGAGGAGGTGAGGAATCTCCTATTCCCCTTTCTCCTTCTCCTTCTCTTCTTCCTCTCTCTCTTCACTTCCCTCCCCTTGGTGTAGAATGAGGGCTCTATTTATAGTTTTTCTGGAGTGGCATAGCCCGTAAATAGGCGTGAGATCAAGGGCGAACAAGGAGTGGTTTGAATGGACGGCCGATATCGAATCCTTTGATCATGCACCGTTCGTTGGACATTTGATGGCCTTAATGATGTCGGAATTTGATGATCTTGGGCTCGTTGGATTCGTCTCGTCGAGCCCTTCGATTCGAGTATAAGCTCGTCAAAATCGGAGACCGTTTGGTAACTCAAATTGCGGTTTGAACCTTCCAACAGCGCTTTGAACCCTTGATTCGGACTCATTTGGGCTCGGATTGGGTTGATCTTGGTGTCGTTGGGTTCGTGTTTCCGAGACGCTTAGTTTGACTGTAAGCTTGCTGAAATCGGAATTCATATGCTCTCGAAATTAATTTTGAAGCTTCCAACTAGTTTTTGCCTCGAGATTCGTGCCCGATCAAGATGATTTTGCGATGCCGTATCAATTATATTAATCATGAAACATTTTTTTAGCATTGAAGTGTCTTAATGATGTCAAAATTGAGTGATCTTGAGCTCGTTAGATTCATCTCATCAACCCTCTCAATTTGATCATAAGCATGTCAAATTTTGAATTTAGATGATTATGATTTTAATTTTAAAAGTTTTCAATTTAAAGTTTTCCTTAAGATTTATGCAGATTCTATGAATTTTCTAAAGTTAATCATAAATATATAAACATTTTATAATATTTAGATAAATCCCTCAGCATCAAATTATTTATGCTTGAAATATTATTAAATTAAAGTTGATATTCTTTAATAAATCTCATATGACCATAATCCAACCAATTCATGAACATTTATTATTTTTAAAATAATGATACCCTAAGCTCAATTGAATAGTAAAAAGTAAAACATATTTAAAGTTGGGTTAAAGCAGGAGTGTCAGTCAATAAATGACTACTCCGACAACCCGCTCCGCTTAGACCTAACAAAAAAATTTCAAATTCGGGTTGATCTGTTTAATAAAAGAGTCAGGTTTGATTGTAGAATTTTGAACCATTTAATTAGCAGGTTAGTTCGAGTTGACCCGAGATTCCTATAATGACATGCTTACTTTTTTTTTTTTCTTTAGATTCTTTTCTTTGTTGGAAAATTCTTCTCACTTTTGATTAATTAACTTAAAAATTATAACTGAAAAGCTTATTTTTTTATAAAATCAAAATAAGTGATTAGGTTGGTTTCGAGTCATCTAGATTGTCATTGGGTCGTACTTGAGTCACATTTTTTTATCAGTTCATTTAACATGCTAGATTCGGGTTGATCAGATGTAGATTTATTTAATTTGGAGTCATACACGAATTAGACTCATCAACCCATTTTAACATCCTTAATTAGAAGCCAACTATAAATAAATTACAACAAAAAAGTTTAAATAATAAAAAAAAAAAACTATAGCAAGTGAGTCATTATTTCTGAATTTTTTAAAAAGAAAAATAGGCATAGAATGATAGAAGCAATCATAAAAAATAAAATAGGTACAGCGTGTAGAAGCTACATAAGAGCCCTACCTCTGTATGGCCATGGCCCAGAACTTTTATTAGGTCCGGTGTAAGGACGTAGAGGAACGTCTGGTCGGAGGCAAAATCCCGCCAGAAAACGAGGTATTTGCTCGGTATTACTAGGTATTATTTGATAATAACGAGGAACGCCGCTCTGTGAAGATCAATACCGAGTTATACCGAGCTATACCGAGCAATACCGAGTCATACGGTACAACTTTTGTATAACTCGGTATTGCTCGGTATAGCTCGGTATAACTCAGTATTGGGTCTTCACGTGATGGTATTCCTCATTATTGTTTGGTATTGCTCGGTATTTCTCATTTTTTGACGCGATTTGGCCTCCGACCGAACATTTCTCTACGTCCGGTCGGAGGACGTAATAATTGTTCCATGGCCCATGGCTTAATAAAATGAATTTGAATTTAATTGTAATTTAATTTTTAATGTTTTTTTGGACGGTTGTCCTTTTGTACGGTTCAGCTCATGCCTATTATGTGGTGTACAAAATGACAGCTCACGCATTGGAGGAGGGAAAAAATTCAGTCAAAATATTCTGATTGAAATTTTTTTTAAAATAAAATTTAAATTTATTAATATTATTTATTTACATAAATTTAATTTTTTTATATATATGTATATATATATATATATATATATATATATATATATATATATATATATATATATATATATATATATATATATATATATATATATATTGATGTTATTTTAAGGTTTTTTTTTTCTTGAGGAGAAAGTGAAGGATTGGATGTAGTGGAAATGGTGGCTTAGCTTTGGCAAATATCAATTAAATTATTTACTTATGATTATAATTATGATTTTTTTATTTTTTTTTATTTTTTTTATCATCTGCCCTTTTATAATTATGATTGTTTTGTTATCACAATATTCACTTGTTTGAACACGAATTTTGAGATAAGATTTAAATTAATTTTTTTAGAATTAAATCCAGCATAGTTTAAATTTGAATGTTAAAAAAATTACAATTGAGCTAAATGTCTCATCAAAATGAATTTAACAACATTAAAAGTTATTTTATATGTATTGAAATGAACCAAAATCAGGCCTTTGAAATATATTTAAAAACTTTGAGACACTAAGTGAAGAATCAAATGGCCTCCAAATCTTGCATATAATGATCAAATTTAGCGTCTTAACGAGACAGGTTGAATGGCTAAAAGATTATTTAATTTTGAGGCCATTAAGACACTCAAATACTAAATAAATGATCAATATATGATTGAAGTATTCAATATGAGTCGCCTGATAGAGATTAAATTTTGGTCAAATTTATCAAAATGTCATCTGCTCGATGTTTGACACTAGTAATCACGACCATCCATTGGTGTTTGTTATTTGACATCTCGTTGTACAACCACTATCACCCAATATTTGTTGTTTGACCACTGTCTTATGTTTATCATAGTTCAATTTACATCATCCAATCATCATTATCTGACTGTTATCATCTGAATACCATTGTCTTGTTGTTGTCGCCTAACCAATATTGTTTGAGTGATATCATTCAACTGCTATCATCACCACTTTACTATTTTTCTCATAATCTATACTGCAACTACACGAGACAATCAAATGCCCCCAACTTTATAAAACCATCATCTCAAGTCACAAAAAAGAGTGAATTTTTATTCCTTCAAGTGCATAGTGATTTATTTCAATTGAACTTAATCCTATTATTATTTTATTTCTTATCATATTGCCCTACATTTTTTTTTTGCTCAAACTATAATTTTTTTAATTGGTTCATAAGAAAAATGTACATTTAAAAATTATCTATTTTGATGTGAAGTTGAATTGTTTTTCTTTTTCAAGATTTATTTCAAAAAGCTGTTTAGCTAAAATGATCATATTTTTAACATGAAAGAGAGCTTAAAAATTATATATATATATATATATATATATATATATATATATATATATATATATATATATATATATATATATATATATATATATATTGTGAATTTATCTAGTGCTATTACTTGAATTATTGAGAAAAAAAATTGAATCATTAATTGGAGCAAAATTAAATTAAAATACACAGCATTTTATACATATTGTCATATTGCTATTAAGGGTGAACCTATTTAGAGCCCAGGGTTGGCGATTGCCCACACTATTTTTTTTCTTTTAATAGAATAAATATTTTAACTATTTTGCCCTCCTCCTCCTTCAATAAATACATGTGTCAAATGCTTTAAACACTTACACCCGAATCTCATTTTATCCAGTCTCAATAAAAGAGATTGATTCCGCCCTAATTATGACTAAGAATAAATATCTTATATCTTCTCTTGAATTATGCTCATAATTTCTTTTCTAGTTAGCCTCTAAAGTTACTCACACCATAATTTTATTTTGTCCACCCTAAAAGAAAAAGTGATTCCACACATATTATAACTAAGATTTTGTTTGGGACAATTTTCTTACTGCAATAATAACTTTTAACACAATTTAAAAAAAAAATAATGAAAAATTAGTGATCAAAACCTGTCCAAAATGAAGCCTAATAGTGAATAACTTATATCTTATGTTGAATCATTCTCAAAATTTCTCATAACAATTTTTTCAATATTTCCCAAACAAGAAAATTTTCTTTATCCCTTGTAATAAAATCTTTTGCTTTCTTATTAACTAATATTTCAAAATTCCTTCATTACTCATGAGAAATAGCCCTTTTTCCCTTTTTGTTTCTCCCGTCCAAAGTAGAATCATCCCCTAACTCATGAGAAATTATTACGTGGGGTCACCAGACAGTTCGGAGGTGAATCAAAATGAACCATGTCACCCGGTACACAGTACTGATACACAACAAAAATATGACATGATACATCTTGATTCGCCTCTAAACGACATCCGGTGACCGCAGATAATAGTTTCTCCCAACTCCTTAAGCCATTATTATTTAAAGGTAGGTATCTAATCCCTGGTTGTTATCAGATGATTTGAATGTTGACAAAAGAAAGCTAATGCTTTGGATTTCAGTGGGAAATAATTTAAGCCAACTGTCGACATCAACATTCTTTTAATATTGGTGCACTCACAGCTCCAAAATCATACATAGTATGATGCTTCTTTACGCTATCATACTTTAATCTTCTATCACTTGATTAAGTGATATTTATGTGTAGGAATATTTATAGTAATGTAGAAAGCTTGTAAATTTTAATATTATATAAAAATAGATAATTTAAGAGTAGTGCATAGCATGTGAAATTTTTTGAGGTGAATCACTATGTAGCTAATGATTCTATTAGTGTGAGTCATATGTTATAAATAACGTCGTTACTTGTATTTGAAGAAGATATTGATGCAATCAAGTAAATATTGACTACGGAAGATGGCTTTATGGTGGAAGTAGGAGGAGACTTGGGGTATTCAAAGTGTTATCAAGTGTCATTAGTGGCATGCATATTCATTCTCATTCTAAGAGGGGATGCTAGATACTGAGATTGCGACTATTAATATTGTTTAAGTGACAACAATTTACATTATGTTGTCAATGGCGGGTGTTAGTGATGGTGGCAAAGACAAGCATCAATGTTGGTGTATATAGGTATGCATCAGCCTTGTTGGTGATGAAAAGTCAGTGTTAGTGTCAATGGCTGACTTTAGCCTTATTAGCAACATCCAATGTCAAACTTGGTAGCAATTTGTGTTAAAATCATGTCATTGATATGTGTAAGTGTTGGTGCCAATGATGGGAAATGAATATACTAGCATCTACAAGTGGATGTTAGTGTCCATGATGAGTTTAAATTGGTGTTTATATATAATATTGGCATGTATAGTTCTATCTAGTAAATTTTCATAATACCTTCTAGGTATTTATTTGCTATGATTTTTCTAATATAGATGAGTTTTGGATAAATAAAATATTCCTAGATGGCTCTTAAAACATACTTTCAAATGACTTTATGTCACAACCCACTAAATGTTTTCAAAGTGATTGCTAGTAGTTATCTGTAAATTCCAGAGCCCTTAAACAAAAAATTTTGCGCTTCATCAACATTTCAAACATACATACATAAATATTTAATTGTGTTGACTTACATAATACGTATAATAAAGAATTCTTACAATATAAGAAAGTATAATATTGCATGAGCTTAAGATGATGTATACAATAAAATAGTAAGCTTCTTACGTTTTTATTTATCTTCAATGGTTTTCATGTCCTGAAGATTAATATAAAAATAATATACAAAAAGAAACTTAACATTAGAAATAAAATTTAGTAGGGCATATATGTTATTATACTTAAAATATATATTTGTTGCATCCTAGAACATTCACAACGATAGAGAAGTATAAAAATTAACATTTTAGCTTTGAATGAAGATCCAACACAGATACAGATAAAAGAGATGGGTACAATATTCATGAGAGACATTAAAAAAGTTTACCTGAAAATTCCTAAAAGGGAGAAAAACAGCGAGGCTTGACCTAGTTTAATGAATTCACTAATATTTGCGATTGATTATAAATGAAGCCCTTCCCTAGGGGAAGGCATTGGCTTAATGTACCAAATATACTTTGTATATAACTCATCACAGGGAAGTTGTTCTTAAGAAAGTGTTAGCATACTTTTTTGTAAGTAAGATCATGGCCAGGCAACGAAAGTCGAAGGAAATATCGTCGGCAAGTGTCAGAGGTCAAAAGAATCATAGTTGGGTGACAATGGTTAAAGGGATCGTAGTTGACAAATGATAGAGGTCGAAAGGATCGTATTCTGGCAATGGTGGTTAGAGGGATCGTAGTTAGGCGACGGTAGTTAGAAGGACTATAGTCGAGTATTGGTGGTCAAAGAGACTATTTTTGGTAGGCGATGGAGGTTAGAAATACTATCGTTAGGCGATAGTTATCGAAAAGACCTTAGTTGGAAAGTGACGGAGGTTTGAAGGACTGTAGTTTGGTGACGGCGGAAGGAAGGATCGAAGTTGGTGGGTGATAGAGGTCAGAAGGATCATGTTAGGTGACGATGGTTGGAAGGATTAGAGTCAGGTGATTATGATCAGAGAGACTAGAGTCAGGTGATTGTGATCGAAGGGACCATAGTCAGCAGACAATTAAGGTCAAAAGGCCTATAGTTCGGTGTGATGGTTAGAAGAGCTGTAGTCAGCGGCTGACAAAGGTAAGAAAGAGCGTAGTCAACAAGTGATAGTAGTTGGAAGGGCCATAATCATATGATGGTGGTTGAAAGGACCATAGTCAAGAGATTAAGGTTCAAAGGACTATTGTGAACATGCAACAGTGGTTGGAAGAACCTTAGTCGGGTGATGAAGATTGAAAGGATTATAGCTGGTAGGCCATGATGGTTAGAAAGACTATAGTTGATTGGTGGTAAAAGAGATTGTAATTAACAAGCAATGGTGGTTGGAAGTATCATAGTTGGTAAATAATCAAAGGGATCGTAGTTAGGAGATGGTCAAAGGGACTGTAGTCAATGGGTAACAACAGTCGAAAAGAGTGAAAATGGTGGGCGACAGTGGTGCAAGCTTAAGAAAGAAAGACAGATATTTTGTCTTCTCTTCCTCTTTCTGATTTGTGAAAAAAGAGGGGCCATTCATAATTTTTTTAGTGTGGAATGGTTAGAAAATATGGAGAAGATTATGGGCATGTTGGGAGTGCTCCAACGAATGGCTATTGTTGATCCGCTTGATCATGGAGCATTTATCATGCATTTATGTGCCGAAATGATGTTAGAATTAGACGATCATTGTATTGTTAAATTTGTTTCATCAAACTGCTTGATCTAACTTTAAGCATGCAATATTTGGATATCATTTGTCTTTTAATTATTCTTTGAAAATTCTAAATGTGCTTTGGACCCTTGATTTAGACCCATTTGGGTTCGGATTGGTCTGATTTTGGTGTCATTGGTTTTGTATCTTTGAGATGTTTAGTTTGACTATAAGTATGCTGAAATCAAAATTTTGATGATCCATCATTTAATTTTAAAAAGGTTTTTA
Organism: Dendrobium officinale; assembly: GCA_019514585.1. Lineage (NCBI taxonomy): Eukaryota > Viridiplantae > Streptophyta > Magnoliopsida > Asparagales > Orchidaceae > Dendrobium > Dendrobium officinale. Next base: position 21,626,840 of record CM033693.1, read on the forward strand.
TTCATATTTGCATCGAGATTCATGCCTGATCTAGGCAAATTTTTGTGATATATTAGTTGCCCAACTATTTTTAGATGTTGAATCATACAGAGTTTGAAAATATGTGTCAGAGTGCTTTAAGTTATTGTTATGTCAAATTATAATTCTTATGTAATTAAAAGGCACGAACACTCCCTATATGTCAACTTGGATCTCGCCTCGGGGCCATAATCCAAATAAAATACCCTTGATCATAATTTTATGATTTCCCAAAGTTGGCGTGATAATAAGAGCACAAAAGTTTGAAAAATAGTTTTTTGAAACTTTTGAAATGGTTCAAAAATGATAGTAGAGGCTTCATTGGGCCTTAAAAGTTTCAAAATTGAGATTGGAACATCAAAACATAGTCCCATAAATTCCAAAAATGTCCAAACCAAACTATATGGGTTTAAAATCAGGCTCAAACCCAAAACGTAATAGCTGATATGGCTAGCTGGACGCCAACCACCCCCGATGAGCCTGCATGCTACGCAAGATTTGAGAGCGTGAGGTGGCCGACTCTCTGCCTCCTTGAATAGTTATTTTTATTCTTCTTAATAATTAAATAATCCAAAAAAATATAAAATATTTTGAAACATTTTTTAAAAATTCTAAAACATTTATTTCCCTCATTTCACTTATAAAGACCCCCATGGGTGTAGGGAAAAAGAAAAATTCTTTCATTTTTTTCCCTTTTTCTTCTTCTTCGCATCTTCTAACATTAGAGGTATTCCACTATCTTAGATATGTAACATATAGATCAAGCCCTAGTGAAAGTTCGAATAGGTTGTTAGACCTATTAAATTTATTGTAAGGCTAACTAAGAGAGTCGCGCGGGGGGGGGGGGGGGGGGTGAATTGATAATATAAAAAATCTATTAGTAAATTTTAGAAAATTGATTTAAGTTTTTATCATGATAAAAAATTTTCTCCAAAATTAAATTTTCAACCACAAAATTAAAGTGAATAATAATAAAAATGCATTAAAAATAAAAATAGAAGAACACATAAATTTATAATGGTTAGGTCCAACTAGACCTACGTCCACTCTCTAAAGACTCCCTCTTCAAGTATGACACTATACCAAAGTAAATCTCCTTTTGCTCCCACAACAAGGCGAATTAGCCCTTTTGCTATAGAGTACCGTTATTTATTCTCACGCTCCTAGTGATGATAAAGAACTAGTGTCTTTCACACCCTCCTTGTGTCAGTAGAGTACCATAATTCTTTCACATCCTCCTGGTGTTATTAGAGTACTATCATCCTTTCACACCCTCCTAATTTTGGTAGAGTGTTGGCATCCTTTCACCCCCTCTGGGCGTTGGCAGGGTACCGATGCTCCTTTTGAAAATCTTCTTCCAAGAGTCATCAAGAAAGTAGGAAAGAACTTTGAAGAACAAGTAAGAGATATTGACTGTTGGGCAACCATGTAAATCCCCTCACAAATCCCTCTTAAGAAATCTCTCACTCTCCAATCCCAAGATACTCTCCCAAACACTCTCCAAGTGCACTCTCAAAAGAAATTTGTAGTAGGAGTTCTTATGAGTTCAATTTTTATGACCTTATATAGAAAGGATAAGAAAAACCATCCAAAAAACTAAAAAATTCAATTTAACCATCTTGGATCATATAGTACGATCATACTTCATACGTATAAATAGTTCAAAATTCCTTATACGATCCTGTACGAACCTATTTTCAAACTCTATCAGTCGTATGTTTGAACTGACATCATATTGTATGAACTGTTTAAAAATGAACAAGTTTGTCAAGTATGATTTTGTATGAACGCATTTCGTACTCTAGTTGACATACTATATGAACTTCATTTCATACAATACGATCAATTTAACCAAATCATGCTTCATTTGGTATTAAAATGGATGAGTCAATTTTGTACTCTAGACATCGTCTGTACAAACCTAAGTTTGTACATTACGATCAGTTCAAAAAATTTACCTATTCGGTATGGGACAAATTGGTATGCACTCATTTCATACTATGGACGTCATCTATATGAAACTCATTTTGTACATTATAATTAGTACAAAAAATGATAAGTTTGTTTGGGACTAATTGGTATATATTCATTTTATACTCTAGACGTCGTTTGTATGAATGTAACTTCATACAGTACGAATAATTCAATAAAAAATTTTTAAGGCATGATTTAATTAACTGCTTTCTAGAGGAACACTTAGGTCAAATCATCCTGTGCATTTCCAGAATTGCATAGTACCATTAGTTTAAAAATACAAGTTTTGACTCACTCCCCCAATATATGTGTGCATGGTTTCCCAATTATAATCACACTCTTTCAAACTCATGTAAAAGAGAAAAATTATAGACTCAATTACAAGAAACTCTAATCTAATCTATTTTGAATTCTTTGATAGTCTGGAATATGATTTTCTTAAAATATTAGAACACACAAAC